>CM020182.1:9907309-9953687 GCA_009805545.1 Oryza longistaminata | reverse complement strand
ATATACACGTATATATACGTGTATATGTGGGGAAGCCTCTATACTACTCCCAGGAGTAGCTACTCCTATATGTATACATTTTTAATGTATAAATATATATATATACACATATATGAAATTTGTATACATATATATACAAACTTGGTATATGTATGTACATAAAATATATCAACTTTTTATACGTATATATACAAAGTTTATATACGCACGTATAGAAAAACCAAAAATACACGTATATACATGTACATAAACTTTGTATACACGTATATAAAGTTTATATATGTACGTATTGAAATAACCTGAAAAAGAAGGAAAGAAATAACGGGAAAAAAAACCAAAAAAGACGGGGACGCCTACGCGTCGGGCGCCCGATGGTGTGGGGGGAAATCGAGCATGCAAAACCACTTTAAACTATTTTTTCTCTTAAATTATTTATCCAAATCATGATCCGATTGCACCATTAAATTCGTTGTAATTAAATCTTTAAAATAAGACCATGCATGGATATATTCCAACGAAAATTGTTTTTAGCTTATTATTGAATTATTTTTAAATGTTGCACGATGTTCCACCAAGTATATCGGATTTATTTCACTAGGTAGATCGAAAATGTTTCAATTGTTTAAATCGGGCGTTGTTTCACCTTATATAAAATCAATGTTTCAGTGTTGCAAAAGAATGTTTCAGTTCACTGCAACATTAAATCTATATATAGTGAAACATTATGAGTACACTAGGTAAAATATTTTTTGTGGAACAAACAATGAAACGAAATCCCTTAATAGAGGATTTGCAAAATATGTGGGTGATTTGTTGCAATAGAGTTGTGTGTGTGGACACGTGGTGGGCCCAGGGGGCACCTGCACGCACGCACACGCACCCCTTGGCATGCATGCGCGCAGGGGGTGGGGGGAGCGCCCGATTTTTGCTCCCCCCGCCGGTCGACCGAGCATAATCATTTTTGAAAAAAGACGGAAAGAAAAAAATGAAGGTACCAAAAAAAATGACTTAGTGCCATTCGCCGCCCTCCCCCTCTCCGCACGCGCTATGTGTCCATCCGTGCGGGGTAAGGGGCGCGCAGATGTCCGAGAAATAGCATTTTCGCTGTTGGATCTCAAGAATTCAAATGGACTTTGCAAAATTTCCACATAAAATAGAAAGACACTACTATACGTGTCTTTCGACACATTTATCAGCCTAAATCTGTCAAATTCTGAGACCATATAAGTAACAATAGATTACTAAGATTAATACGATACCAAGCACAAAAATTATTATAAAAGTTAGTTGATTGAACAAAATGATGACTAACCTTGATCAATTCAATCATTGATCACCCAAGACACATCAGATGACAACACAGGAACAGACAATATTTATTAACAAAGTTAAGCCGAAGCCTATATCTCTGGGACTTTGATTATGGACGCTCCTACCCAATCAATATAGCACACTTTTATTCTACAAAATATTCAGTAATACTATTAGGAGCGCATCACGCTCCTTAGTATTCCGAGCGCTAAACATGTATTAGTCCAGGCCCACCTCACCCCACGTCCCGTCATCCTGCTCCCATCGTTATCGGAGTAAACGATTTACTTCGATAATAAAAACAACTTCCCTACTTCTGATCCCACCCCACTTCCCATCATCCTGCTCCCACTATTATCGGAGTAAATGGTTTACTTCGATAAAGACAACTTCCCTGATTCCTGTATATATTTTATTTTTCCCGTACCCAACCAACCACTCTCGTCCCCACTTCATTTTTTCCCTTTTTTTCTGATCTGAATTGATCCACCATCCCAGCTCACAGATCGGTGACGCACCATGGAGTAGGACGGCGACACCGTGGCGGTTGAGGGCTGTTGATGGTCGTTAGCAATCAGTTTCGACCGTCAATATTGCCAAAATAGAGGATAACTAGTTATGCTTGCAATGCATATCCATGTTAGAATAATAATATTCCACTAGTATTTGGTTCACTAACATTTTGCACAAAATAATCATTAAGTGGAGGAGAATCAACATCAAATCAGATGATGAATCAATCGGGCGATGTCGAGAATCAGATTTATGTATGAATGGGCCAAGAACTCAGAATTGACACGATGAATTGGGCCAAAATTCACAAGTCTGCATATGAGAGCAACGGAGGAGGCTACCTGCCGATTTTGGGCTAGGCCGGCCTGACCCATGGTTCAGCCAAACCCCCCGCAGTGCCATTCGATCCAGGTTTCTCCTGGACGGCAGAGATGACTCCCCAATGACGGTTGGTGGGTATTACCGATCTTTCCAACCGTCATAACCATCATTCTCAAGCTATAAAAGGAGCTCTCATCCTCATTTTACTCACATACCTCAAGCAAGAGTTCTCTCATATTTTCTCAACTTAGTTAAGTGTTTTCAAGCTAGTGGAATAGGAATAGAGTAGAAATCGGAGTCCGGAAGCCTTCGGAAGTGTTCGGGTATGGCTTTAGTAGCTCTTCTCTTCTCTTTTGTAAGCTTTGTACTTTTATTAGAATACTCTTCTATATACATTTATGGTATTGAAATACTTTCCGAGTATATGGATGCCAACTTTACATTATGTTCATGTCATACTGATTATACCGCTAGCTTATCTGGGAGATGCATTGGTACGGGTATAGTATTTACTTATATAATTACTCTATGTCATGACGATGATATTAGAGTAGTATCTGGTAGTTTAGGCGTAGTGTCTAAATTACAGGATATCATTATTTGGGGTTATATGCTGCGGATGAGAGGTGGGACGCTGATGGTGACAGCTCATTACGGGTATTCCTCCGCGCGTGTATATAGTCCTAAGTTAATTTCCTGGGGAGGGTACTCCTCCGTATTTAGCCCGGTTGTATGGTCATGACGGGCTGTCGTAAGGAACTCGACAGTCAGGGTGGCTTCTCGAAGTACCAGGAGGGCATCGGATATAGGGAATTAGCTAGTATGTCAGATAACTAGGATGTATGTATACTATGTACACTAGAAGTATAGGAATAGATTCTCTTTCTATTTTGTTTCCACTTAGCTTACATCCTAGCCACGCCTGACATACGTACATCTATACAACCGGGTATAGATGTATAGATAGATAGATTAGCAGAAGTGGAAAACGTGAGAACTCATAATTAAAAAGTACTACCTAATTAGTATATGTATAGATAGATATATTAGCACCATACCACTTCTGCCACGTTTTCCTAAGCCTGCCGATGGGTTGGATTGGAATGGGTTTAATGGATTGGTTTTCAATTTGGATTCACTTGGTATGGGTGTAAACGGGTTGAGATAGCTAATGGATTGGATCAGCTTGGATGAGGGATAGAGGTGGGTTGGATTGGTTTGGTTTTTGGTCATAAGTTTTGGGTCTAAAATGGATGGAGTCCATGGATTTCCATTGGATTCACCCCCAAATAGCGAGATATTTAATCATTTGCCACACTTAGATGTGGTAATTAACTTTTTGCCACTGGGCCTACATGTCATAGATAAATGTGGACCCACATGTCATTGAGATAGGGGTGGCAAATAGTTATTTGACAAATCTAAAAGTGGCAAATAGTTAAAAGCCCCGGCAGCCGCACTAGGTTCGCCAGCGTCCACTCCAGCTGGGCGACCACCGTCCCCGTCGCCGCGCCCAGGTACTCCGACACGAGGCCCACCATCTCGCATTCTCGCCGTCGGAGAGCTTCCGCCGCCGCCGCCGCTCGCCGCCTTCTGGAAGGTGGAGAAGACGCGGGCGCGGGGGAGGAAGCGGATGAACTCCTGATGCGCGGTGCGCATGGCGCCGACGAGCTCGCCGTCCACGCCGTCGTCGAAGCACGTGGCCACGTTGAGCGCAAACAGTGCGGTGTACAGGCAGCACGACGAGCAGAGCGGCGCGAAGAAGGTGGCGTGGGTGGTGTCGCCCAACGGCCAAGTGAAGCGAGAAAAGGCGGTGGAAGCGGCGTGCTGCGAGGGAGCTGCAGCCGGAGCCGGAGAAGAAGAAGAAAAACGGATCGACTTGGCCGTGCTCCGTTGCCCTATCTGCCTCCTTCCTAGCTGTTCATCCAATCCATCTGACATTCTTCTTCTTGTTGTTGTTCTTTCATTCGATTCGTGAGGGCTCGGCTAGTGGCAATTTCTTGGCGTGCAATCCGCGGCGGGGCACTTGGCGTGCAGCAGCTGCCATGGCGACGTCCCGGCAACCAGTGCCACGCGTGCGGCGGCGCCGCCAAGATCCTGGGCCCCAACGACCTGTTCGGCTGCTGGAGCTACGTCGCCGGCCACCAGCGTGCCTGCCCGCACGCGCCCTGCTCCTGCTCGGAGCTGCGCTGCGACTTCCTCGGCTCGTCGCCGACATGTGGTTGGTGTCGATTTGGAATGGGGTGAAATGGAATCAAACGTCGACAAATATGTAGATTATTTAGTAATAACAAAAAAAACTATATGTAGATCAATTTGGAATGGAGGGAGTATTAAAGTGAGAATCTAAAATAGACATAATTCATAATTTTAGAATTAATTATTAGATTTTTAAAAACTATAAATAAACTGGTAATATTCCAACCGCATGTTTTATTTAACGCGATACATGTAATCAACAGTCGGTATTATTTTAGCGTGGAACCTCTCTCGAAGTGCCGAATCAATACGAAAAGGGAAATAGATAAATAGATTACTATTCTATATCGTAAAATAGCATTACTTGAATATTTTATGAATGCTGTAAATAACGGAAAAAATATTTTAAAATCATAACAAAATGGTATATATATTTTTCATATATTATAAAGTACACACACATCACCGTGTACCTTTTTTCCCCTATGGATATTTATCTTTTGTCCTTTTTCTCTCACTGAATCAATCAATGAAAAAATTTCGAGTCTATTCCCTAGTTTTTTATTTTGTTAAGCAAGATAATAGTAGGAGATAGAGAATGTTTTTACCATTTAACAGATGATATTTTTTGTTGCGCGGAGAAAATAGTTGGAGATAGAGAATGACATACGTTCCTCGATCTGCTCGCAATCCCAGTTGGACGGCGTCCAAATTGCTGCCGATCATAGCTCAGTAGAGGGGCTTTAAATGGATTTGGATCATCAACTATCAATAGCACGTGATAAACGGTCGGATATTTCTAGTTATTATGGGAGCTTTAAAAAATATAAAGGGAGAATTGTGTTTATGCCCCAACTTTTAATTTTAATTGTGATTTTATCCTTGTTTTTTAGAGTTTACAATTTTTTACCCCTGCTTTCTGTGAGCAAAGTTGCCGTTTGCCCCTACTATGGATGGCAGTTAGGTGGGTCCCATAATATTCAGTTAAGGAAAGAGAAATCAGAAGAGAAAAATAATTTCTGAAATGTGGGATTACCATTGTACCCTTAAGTAATACTCCTATATGGGTGTGGGTGTGCATCAGTACGTGTTCGATACCCTCCTTCCCCAGATCCGTTCCCATCCCGAAGTCCTTGGCGCGGCGGCGCGAGAAGCAGGCGGCGGAGCAGCTCTTCAGCGCGACCGGGAGCAGGTGGCGGCACTGCTCCTCCGCGTGGCCAGGAGCAGGCTGCGGCTCTGGCAGCGACGGCTCCTCCTTTTTTTTTCAGGAGGCGGCAGAAGCAGCTGGCAGCGACAGCTCCTCAGCGCTATGGCGGAAGTAGCAGGCGATGGCAGCACCAAGCGGCACCGAAAGCTCTTGACATCGGTGATGAATCCTGCTGCACCACCAAAGGGGCAAACCATCAACGTTGGTGGCAAAGATGATGTCTCTCTCTCTCTCTGCAGTGAAAATCTGCTACTTGTTCATCGTAGATCGAAAGGACTTGACAAACATGAAGATACCTGATGTGGTTGATACTATGCACTTATGCAGTAAGACACAGGATGTTATGAACTTACCATTCATAGACATCATCCGTGTTCATGCAACGTGACGCCATTAGATTTTCATACGGATTCTGAATTATTTCACGAAATCTCGGTATAAAATAAGGGTAAAAACACAAGTGTTATTCAAAAGTAGAGGCAAATATGCATTAGCAAGCAAGGGCATAAAAGTCCTTTCGTGCTCGACTTAACACCATCAAAATGACCATCCAAATCAAGGGCAAATCTCTACTTCGTCTAAAAAAGCAGGGTAAAAACGCAAACCTTAAAAAACGAGGGTAAAATCACAAGTGAACTCCAAAATAGGGGTAAGAATGTAATAGACCCAAATATAAAATGTCTGATTAGTATAGATCTAATCATCAAACCATGCATCATACGGCTAATATTTATAGTATTTTAACAATAAAAATTTTATCTTCGTTAGCCTGCTAACTGTGGTTTTGGTCAAAAGATCTACACATGCTAATTATTAATTTTGAATTTCAGAATTAGGTAGATATATTGACACTGTAAAGATCTATAAAGACAAACGGAAAAACATGAAAGATACATGATAAAGCCTATTGATTGCTTATAGAGAACATGGGAGAAATAAACTTAATAGCAAATGAATATACCTTACAAACTCCCTCAAAATTATGCTATCAAGATCACGATAGCTGAGACTAATTTATACATAATTTTAGATGAGAAACCTGTAAAAAAAAAATCAAATCTTGCTTTGAAACGGAGTTATGGTAGCTGCAGATCAACTTGAATCAAATCTTGATGGATAAAGTAATTCCAGAACAGGAGAAGTGAGTGGACGCAGGGTGCAGAGTCTGGTTGACAGAAATCTTCGGGTGTAGGGTCAGGGAGATCGACGTATAGCCTAGTAGCCTAGTACCGTGTACTGATCTCATCGCCAGCGGAGATCGATACGACGACACGGGTACAATCTATAGAAGCCTAACGTACATTGAATGGTGGCCCAGATACGTTGTTGGGCTTTAAAAATCCACTGTTATAATATTTAATCTATGGTCACGATTTTATGATATAGCTACTCAATGGCTACATTATTTTGATTAATGTGAGATCTCATAATTAAAAAGTACTACCTAATTAGTATAGGTATAGATAGATAGATTAGCACCATACCACTTCTGTCACGTTTTCCATCCATCTCCCTCATTTTCCGTCTTCTTCCTTCTCTCATCCTCAAGAAATGGCACCACCCGCACCTGTCATGATGGCAGCAGCAGACATCCCCACCGGTGTGGCGGCCCTTGCCTCCGCCGGACGACGACAACCTCATCCAGGAGATCCTCCTCCACCTCCCCTCACAGCTGTCGTCCATCCGGCCCTCGTGAGGTATGATGCTACAAGTTTGTGTTATCTTGTTGTTGGGGCGTATATTTTTCTGCCTTGCTTCTAGTATATATTAACAATCTGTATAGAAACTTAATAGGTTTTTTTTTTTCAGGTCTACCTGCATGAACAGGTTTTGGTGTAATCCATTCTCAGATTGTTTTTCCTCCTTGCAAATACATGAGAGCCTCACAGAAACAACCGCTGGGTGGATCAATGAAGTATAATGTCCAGTAGATCATGAGCAGACCATTGATTATGATGACACATCCTACAAACTTAATTACCATTGAGATGATTAGTGTACCACTTAATGTGTGATTGAATTGGAATTCAGAATTGCTGTTCTTTATTTTTTAGGGTTGTATTTGGTGCGATTTGTTGTTTCCTGTTGACATTCATATATGGTGGACGTGATCCTGGACATGTATTTACATGTCCAACGTATTATTTGCATGCTTCGAACCGTCTGACAATATTATTTTGAGGCATTTTAAAGAAAGTGCCTAAAAAGAAAAGCAAAGGCATTATCTAAAATGCCTGGGAAGAAAAATTGAGGCATATGTTAAAATGCCTCAAAATGTGTTTAAAGGCAATATAAAAAGTGCCTTCATCTATACTTATGAAGGCATTTTGAAAAAGTGCCTTAAAATCCCTTTCCCTACAGCAGTATATCCAACACTTTTTTAAGTGTCTTCTTTAAGGATTGGAGGCATTTTTTTTAGTAGTTGAGGCATTCTTAAATGCCTCCAAATCCTATCCATCCTGTAGTGATATAGATGAAATGGGTTGGGTTGATTTGGGTTGAAATAGGAAATGGGTTGGATCGGTTTGGATTCTAAGAGAAGACAAATGGATTAGAGTGGTTTGGACTTGTGTAGCTTACTGCTTTGGTTTGGGCTGGTTGTGGAGTGGATTTCAACCCATTGGCAGGCTTACGTTTTCCATCCATCTCCCTTATTTTCCGTCTTCTTCCTTCTCTCTTCCTCAAGAAATGGCACCACCCGCACCTGTCGTGATGTCAGCGGCAAACATCCCCACCGGTGTGGCCGCCCTTGCCTCCGCCAGACGACGACAACCTCATCCAGGAGATCCTCCTCCACCTCCCATCACAGCTGTCGTCCATCCCTCGCGCCTACCTCGTCTGCAAGCAGTTGCGCCGCCTCGTCTCCCGGATTCCTTCACCGCTTCTGAGCCCACCACCGGGATTCTTTCCTCCTCGGCGTTTTCAAGAACGAGCTCTGCTACCCCGTCTTCAGATCCGTCCTCGATCGCAAGATCTTATCTCGCTCAACCGTTTGGCCCTGCGGCTCGACGGCGACCACGTCGCAAGCCTCCTCGGTTGCCACCACAGCATCTTCTCATCTTCAACTACAACACCCGTGAGTTCCTCGTGTGGAATCTCGTTCGGCAATCGCCATAGCCGTTCCGTCGAAGCTCACCAGGGAGGGGTGGAGGGAGAAATTCGTCATGAACGGCGTGATGCTTTGTGTTGCTGCTGTCATCGGCAACGACAGCCATGTGCACGGCAGCGGCTTCTGGTCCTGCCGCTTCAAGGTGGTCTCTTGATCCCGCACCCGCCGCCGCCATCTTCGCACCTACTGTTACAGCGGCAGGTGCGGTTGGCGCCACCGTTCTTGGGGAAGAGAGAAGGAAGAAGACGGAAAAGGAAGGAGATTGATGGAAAACGTGACAGGAGTGGCACTGTCCCAATTTTATAAAAGTCCAGTGACATTCATCTAAATAGCTGCATATACCATGGCACGGACCTAATTGTTTTTTTAAAAAACACCGGAGCAATGGCCTAAGTTCACATATGGCCCACACAGGCCCATGTTCATACATGGCCCACGCTGGCCCATGTGGCGCTGCGTGGAACAGTTGGCCCAATTTCCATCCCCATCCGTGTCAATATCGATACACCCTTCGCGGCGGCGGCGGCGGCGGAACGACGGCGACCGGCGGCCGAGCCGATCGAAAGCATCACCACGATGATGGCCGCATCGAGAACGGCGTTCGCCTCCGGCGACCTACTTCTACTCACTGTATCCTCCTCGGCGTCAATCCTCACCCTGGCAAAAACCCAAGGTATCATCAAATCCATCTCGTTCAGTTCTGGGCGCCGTCGTCGGCCGCGAGATCCACAGTCCATACCTACACCCGGCAAGCTTCCTCTGATATCTAGTGATTTTTTCGGCATATAGAAAAACATCATCCAAAAAATCCAACATATGTATTGTTCAGGTTTAGTGATAATATTGATATGCAGTTCAGATAGCTAGTAGTAGTTTGTTTTCCAGGATAGGCAATTCAAACATGAAACATATTTGCAGTTTAAAGATAATATTATTAGTACATTATTCTTCCGGTGCACTGTGAAACATACTTCTCACAAGAAGAAATATGATAGATTACCAAAGTAGTTACAAAATATGATGTGCATAGATCGGTGGATTTTCTTGTGCTCAGTAGCCACCTATTTCATCTTGGACCAGATAGAATCGATGCAGAAGGTGGAGCTGAATATGTGGATGCGTTGTCTTGAGTAGATATCACTGAATTTGCATTGACAAAGCTGTAATCCAGGCAATTTTCCACGCTCACTGCGCCTTCCAATACCTTGACAACCATCGACATCGAAGGCCTTCTGCTGCTCTCATTTTGCAAGCACCACATTGCGAGCTTCAACATTTTAATCACTTCCTCCTGGTGGTGTGAGACCATATCAGTACTTTTCTTATCAATTATATCGATCAATTCATTGTCTTTAGCCTTCTCTCGCAATAAATTGATGAGCTGAACGCTTTCCTCTGGCTGTGAAATATCGATATTTTTCCTTCCACATATTATTTCCAAGAGAACAACTCCAAAGCTGTAGACGTCAACTTTTTCAGTGATCTGTGATGTTAGCCATTCAGGTGCCAGATATCCAGGCGTGCCTCTCATCACAGTCACTACCTTACTTTGATCCCTGTCTATTAGCTTGGAAAGTCCAAAATCAGCCAGTTTGGCATTGAATTTCTCGTCTAAGAGAATATTTTGTGGTTTGATATCCAAATGAGCAATTTTTCGCCTGCATTCCTCATGAAGATAACATAAACCCTTGGCAATATCCAGAATGATTCTACACCTTGTGCACCAATCAAGAGGAGCATTGTTATGGCGGTAATAGATCCACCTATCGAGTGACCCTCTTGGCATATATTCGTATACCAGAAGCCTATTTGACTTCTCGGCACAAAATCCAATCACTTTGACAAGATTGATGTGCTCAATGCTGCCAATAGTCTCAACCTCTGCCAAGAATTCTTTCTTTCCTTGTTTAGCACTTTCTAGACGTTTAACTGCAACTCTCTCCTCACCTATTTCTCCTTCAAAGACTGATCCAAATCCACCTTCGCCGAGCTTTTTACTGAAATCTTCAGTGCATTCTCTTAACTTTTCAAATGAAAACCGCATTGGCATTCCAGGCAATATATCGAAATCTAATTCTTCATCTAGTTTTTGATACTTCCTCCTCCTTCGTACATAAATGCCAACAATAATAACTAAAACAAGGCTACTAATTGCTGCAAGTGTAGCCCCTAAACTTACCTTGATACGTTTTTGTGTAGGGGCAGAAGCGGAGGGAGGAAGTTGCACTTTGAGGTAAACAGAAGAGTTGTAATGGAGCTTTTCAGGTTGTATTGATTGCAAGGAGAAGACCTCTGTCACAGACTTACATTCTAATATGTGACCTGTAGAATTTTTCCTCTCCTCTCCTCTCTCCGAACTAGTGCAGATGAGAGAGATGTGCAACCTTTTTATTTTTATTTTATTTTTTTGATATTTTTTTCACACTTAGGATCTCACAAGAACCAACCATATAAAAAATAATCTCAAACAGACGAAATATGTGGCCTGTGGAATTTTCCAAAGCTCTACCGAGAAACTTCTCTCCTCGAAAACACAATCTTGCAAGCGGAATTTGGAGGTTTTAATATCGCCGAACCCGGCAAAGCAGGGGAGAATCGGATGTAACTTTTTCTATAGATGTCCGTGGATATATTATTTGCCTGATTCCAAGTCCGTATGACTTTTCGGTAGAGCTTTGGAAAATTCTACAAGTCACATATTTTGTCTGTTTGAGTTTATTTTTCCTATGGTTGGTTCCTGTATTCTCCTAAGTGTGAAAAAATATCAAAAAAGTAAAATAAAAATAAAAAAACTACATCTCTCTGTACTGTTTAACTTATGGCTATCATTTCATGTGGTTATATTTTGAATTAGAGATTAAGTAATTTCATATAGTGGTAGAGTGCATTATGTTTAACATGCTGATCACCAACTACCAGCTGGAATTTTTTGTTGATTTCTACCTAGTTTTGGATTGTAGGATCATCTTGATAGAGACACCTGCCGACTATAGGAAGCATGGAGCAAACCTCACGATGTTGATCTGCTTTGGCAGAGTGTCAATGAACCAATCAAAAGACAAAAACAGGGGAATTCTTAGCAATAAGAAGAAGAGGTTGGGAAGAAGACTGAAGGGCATGGTGCCGGAGAGAGAACTCCAGAGAGGGCAGCATCAAGGTGAACGAGAAAGAAAGAGAAGTAGAGAATGAAATGGGGGATGCATTTGTGCTGTCAACTTGCAAAAAACTTGTCCACGATTCGATTTGTAATTTCGAGCTGTGCAAATCTCCTAGCACCGAAACTTTGTTCTGTTGTTACTATTGGTAGTTAGTTTGGAGAAGTGTGACTAAGTCAGGTGTAGCCTTGTAGGAAGGTCGTTTTGGACTTTT
The DNA here is from genome assembly GCA_009805545.1 of Oryza longistaminata. NCBI lineage: Eukaryota > Viridiplantae > Streptophyta > Magnoliopsida > Poales > Poaceae > Oryza > Oryza longistaminata. The sequence goes on along the minus strand of CM020182.1, from coordinate 9,941,658 downwards.
TTTTTAAGAACCGTCGTTTTGGACTTCGGTTATTCTCGTGCATGTCATGCAGAGCTGGAATCTCAGTACTACTCCCAAAATAAATATAAACGAATTTGAACCGACACATATTTAAATTTGTAGTATTAGAACATGTTCTATCCGCTCAAAGATTGTTATATTTTAGGATGGAAGAATTATCTTTTTTTTCTCTGTTGTTCTGCTGGTAGTTGGGCCTATCAAAGATGATTTTCTGCGAATGCAGTTTAATTATGAGTTGTTTTTTTTTTCAAAGACACTTGTTGGGCTTATGTTCAGATATTTCCACAGATACAACACAAACATCCGACGTTACGTGTCACTGCCACCCAAGCTGGATTTTTCATATTTTGGTCCTTTTGAAAACTTATTTCGCAAATAGACCCCTGGAAAAACTTATCCCAGAAATGATCCTTTTTGGAGCGCCAGAGTGGCTGGCGCCGTCGTTCAATCCCCCTGCCGACGTGGCGGGGTGATGCTGAGGTGGCTAGGGGGAGCGCGCCAGAGTGGCTGGCGCCCCCCCTTCCCCGAAATTTTTAATTTTTCTTTTATTTGATCGAAATGCAGGTGCGTGGAACAATGATTTCTACCAGGCCCTGAACATGTAAGTTCACATTTCCCCATCAAATTTGTAAGTTGGTATATATGCATATTCCTAGATTAAGGAACCAGGAAGTGCTTCCAGCTTTTCATGAATATCTTGTATCTTGATGAAGTTGCAGCCCACAGAAACAAAAATGGAAAAGCTGAAATAATTTATGCAAAATACAAATTATTTGCTGTGGCCAGTAATCTGGGTTGAGGTGGAAGACACGGGACCAGAGATGATGATGGTAGTAGGCTTCTTACCCAGTCATAGGAGACTTGAAAGTTTAGTGGGTGAACACAAGATAGGCTTCTTCCATTTTTGTTTTTTGAAGGAAAATAATTTTGCTGCAGTTCTTTTTTTTTTTTTTGACCTAAGACTCCTGCTATTGTTCCCTAAGAGAAGTGCGGAGGATCTTTCAGAGGAAGCAGATGAGGTTTGAAAGATATTTGTTTGTTTGATTTAAGGGTTAGCATCTCATGTGGCCATATCTAGTTATGGTGATTTTGGGATTCTTTTGGTGGATTTTACATGGTTTGATTAGTGCCTACTTGTGCATGCGCTTAGGGGAATAAGAGTGATGTTGAAATGAAGGCGAAAATGGATTAGATATGGTGGCATAACTACTGTTGAAATCCACCTCATGGGGTAGTAAACAGGTTTCAGAGGTTCAGGAGGTTTTTGCAATGCATATAGTTTGATTTGTTTCATAGAGTCAACCTTACTTCAAAGTGAATTTTAGCAAATTGAAGCCCACATTGCTTTCACAATATGTAGTAGTGATGCTAATGGTTTTTCAGCGGCATACTGAAATCATCACAAAAAAAAAAATCCAACATATTTATTGTTAGGAACCAGGGGTGTACCCCAAGCTCCTCAGGTGATAGTGGTGCTCGACAGGAGAGCTAGGTCTGTTGCCTCACCTCCCCGGAATCGTGATGATCAGAGAATGGGAGGGAGGGGTTTGGGAGATTAACTTCTGCTTGCTTATTGATTCCGACATCTTTCTTAATATAAGAGAGAGGCCCAACACTTAAAAAACTCTTAACAAGAATGTCTTATCCTTAAAAAACTATCCTAATCCTGTTGAATGAAAAACTAATCCTAAGCTAATCAAATGGAAGACATGGACTCAGTTGGATGTCATCGGCTTCTGCTGCTTCAGACAGCGCACATAGGGCTGTCCCCACATAACATTTAATCATTTATTGTCCAAAATGTATTCTTTTGGTGCTCTCTGCAACATACTTCTCCAATAATAAATAGGATACTAGGATACAATGCAAAAATAGTTATAAAGGTAAAGTTCATGAATCGAATTTTCTTCTGCTTTCATCTTGGACTAGATAATATTGATGCATGAGGTGGAGCTGAATATGTGGATGGGTTCCCTTGAACAGATATTACTGAATTTGCATTGAAAAAGCTGTAATCTAGACAATTTTCCACCCTCATTGCACCTTCCAATACCTTGACAACTGTTGACATAGAAGGCCTTCGGCCACTATCATTCTGCAAGCACCACATTGCAAGCTTCATCATTTGAATCACTTCCTCCTGGTGTGAGACCATGTCACTACTGTGCTTATCAATCATATCAATCAACTGATTATTTTGAGCCTTTTCTCGTAATAAATTGATGAGCTGAACAGCTTCCTCTGGCTGAGAGATATCAATATTTTTTCTTCCACTTATTATTTCCATAAGAACAACGCCAAAGCTGTAGACATCAACTTTTTCAGTGATTTGTGATGTTAACCATTCAGGTGCCAGATATCCAGGTGTGCCTCTCATCACAGTCATTACCTTGCTATGATCTCTATCTATTAGCTTAGAAAGTCCAAAATCCGCCAATTTGGCATTGAAGTTCTCATCTAAGAGAATATTCTGTGGTTTGATATCCAAATGAACAATTTTTCGCCTGCATTCCTCATGAAGATAACATAAACCCTTGGCAATATCCAGAATGATCCTACACCTTGTGCTCCAATCAAGTGGGGCGTTGTTATGGCGGTAATATATCCACTTATCAAGTGACCCTCCTGGCATATATTCATATACCAGAAGCCTATTTGACTTCTCTGCACAAAATCCGATCATCCTGACAAGATTGATATGCTCAATGCTGCCAATAGTCTCGACCTCTGCCAAGAATTCTTTCTTTCCTTGTCTAGCACTTTCTAGACGTTTCACTGCAACTCTCTCTTCACTTAATTTCCCTTCAAATACTGATCCAAACCCACCTTCACCTATCTTTTTACTGAAGTCTTCAGTGCATTCTCTCAATTTTTCAAGTGAGAACCTCAGGGGCATTCCAGGCAATATATCAAAATCTAACTCTTCATCTGTCTCTTGATATTTTCTCCTCCTTCGTACGTAGACAACAATAATAGCAACCAAAACAAGAGTAATACTTGCTGCAAGTGTAGAACCTAAAATTGCCTTCATTTTGTTACTTTTGTTTTGTGTAGGGGCAAAAGAGGAGGTCTGTGTAGGTGCAGAAGAGGAGTTTTGTGTAGGGGCTGGTGAGGAGGGAGTAAGTTGCACTTTGAGATAAGCAGAAGAGTTGTAATGAACAATTTCAGGTTGTATTGATTGCAAGGAGAATACCTCTGTCACTGACTGGCATTCTCCATCAGAATCATTCTGCCCATAATACCTGAACATGACAGCTCTGCATGAGCAATTCTTCAAGCAGGCTTCCTTGCAATCATCTCTGTTTTTTGCATTGGCAATAATTTGGCCTTCATCAAAGTAAGAAACATCCGTAAGAGTCAAGAATTGATGGTATTGCATTTCTTGACAAGATATTGGAGTCACTGGTGCACAACCAAGATTAGCCTTCCGCTCATCAACTGGATGGAAGTAACTTGAACTAGAATTAGCCTGAAGAGGACAGATGCATTGGCCACCTGTGCATATCCCGTAATCCCCACACACTGTTGGGAAAGCACAATCATCAGGGAATTTCTGGATTACATCAGATACCATGGTCCAATTTGATCCTGCATCAAACCACTCATACAACCTCAAGTGTCCATCAGACTCTAACCTTATGTATTGGGTGGACTTTGCTTCTGGCAGTGCAATAATGGCTTCAGGCTTTCCTGCCTGGGTGGTATGTATAAAGATGCTGAGGCTGCCATTCATGAAGGTAACCCTTGTCGGATATTTTCCTCTCTTGTTTGTTGTCTGCTCATAGTAGAGTTGAGGCGGTGTGGATTCAACGTAACCATATAAACCATCTGAAAGAACAGTCATGTACAACTTACTCTCAGTCCAATTTGTGTTGGAGGTATTTGCTCTCAGCCTCATGCCCTGCAGCAAAGACTGCCCAGGGACCAATGCATCAGTTGGATGATCAAATGACTGCCACACTGTCGCATTCCTCTGATCAAACAGCACCAGGTTTCCTTGCTCTGTGATCTGCATGCCTGCAACAGATCGGCCTGAAGTGCCGCTCGACCAGACGAGTCTGCCATCGGCTTCACGGAGGACCAGGATCCCATCTCCAGTCAGCTCCAGGGTAGCATTCTCTCCAACAGGGTGCCCCCGGTTGGCCGACCAGACAACCTGCGGAATACCGTTTCGTACCGAGGTGGAGCTGGGTTGGACTTGGAGCAGTTTTTTTATGATGATCTGGGGGCGTGTTTGGCTAGTGAGCCGGCTATTTTTTTTCAGCGGTCAGGCTGTTGCCGACGTTTTATATGAAAAAGAAGATGCTCCATTTTAAGAAAAAAAAGATAGAACCAAAACTTACAATGCATAGTTAATTAGAGAAACTGGGCGAAAACCACGACTATAAAACTCTTAACAACCTATCAAGACCGTGAAAATAAAGGACAGTCGGAGCCCAAAACAACCGCCGATAAAAGGCCAGTGAGCCGGCCTTGAATGACGATCTCCCCCCAACTCTCGATCTCGCCACCATCGAGCTTCCCCTCGCCACGCACGCTCTCCCACGCAACTCCAATCTGCCCACCACCAGTCCACCGCGCCGCCTGCTGTGGCCGCGATGGCGTCCACTCCGCTCTCGCTTGCGGGCGCCTCGTTCCCCTTCCCGTCTCTGGCTTGCGGGGCGCCAGCCGCCAGGCCATCTGGCCCCCGCACGGGAGGTGTTCGACGAAATGCGCGAGCGCCACCACCGCCATGAGCTGTTTGGCATATGCTGGGAAAAAAAAAGGCGATTCGTTTTACTGCTTGAGTTCGCCTAAACTCTCGTAGCATATGGGAGGAATCGATTCGTTTGTCTGTCTGAGTTCGCCTAAACTCTCATAGCATGGGAAATCGTGGCATCGCCAGGACGCCAGGTTGAGTTCGCAGGCCTGCTGTATGCCAGCGGGATGCTTTTCTAGTTTTCTCTGTCTACAATTCTGACGTTATGGGAACTGTAAACTGTAGGCACAAATCGGACGTGTTCCGGAGAAGTGGCGTGCACCTGATGATCCCCTTTTGGGTTATGGGATCTGGTTGGAGACGCGGATGAGAGGAACAATAATTTCTGCCAAGCTCTAAGCAAGTGAGTTCCCATCAAGTTTGTGAGTTTGTATTTGTGCATATTATGAGATTGTGGAACCAAGGTAGCGCTTTCAGCTTTTCATGAACATTTTGTACCTTAAGTTGTAGTGCACAAAACAAAGCTGCAATAATTTGCGCAAAATACAAAGTATTTGCCTGATGTGGAAGACATGGGACCAGAGATCATGATGGTTGTAGGCTTCTACTCACTAGGAGATCCAAATTTAAATGGGCAGACCCAGTTAACACTTAACAGTTAAAAACATGATAGTCTTCGCTGCTGTTTTTCTAAGGCTACTGCTATTTTTTACCCTATTTTTCAGTAAAATTGTGTTGCTGATGTTTGTTTAACATATGGTCTGACAAATTTGCTTTGTTGGATCCTCCTAGAACTCCACCATTTATGGTTCTAACTTTTGACACATCAAATCAACTTGAGTTTGGTGATCCTAATATTTTTCTGGAGTTTAACATGTAAGCTCGTTTGAATTTGCTGTTTCTAATATGTATATAATAAAAGTAATTTACAAATATAAATATTTTTTCATCGTAATATAATCATATAAGATCTTGTTGTGAAGATTTAATTGTAACGAACACAATGGTGCAATCGGATTGTAGATCGGATAAGTAATTTGAGAGAAAACTTTATAAGGAAGAAAAAGACATGCATGTCTAAGAGGAAAAACAAGCATGCACGTCAGCACGTGTGGCCGTACTTCTTCTCACAATTCGTTCGTCGCTGGTTTACACTAAACCGAGAAGCCTCTCAGTTTAGATTTTGCCTATTATCTAATAAAAAAAAGATGGACATACTATCATGCACATTCCGCTTAGTAAAGCTAATGTACATTTGAAGTTTGAAAATCATGAGAGTAAAGATCGCCTTCGTTCTGATTGCATCCACGAGGGGGGAAAAGAAGCAGCTGAAGGCGCGCATTGAAGGCGGCTTATGAGCTTTGAGATGGAGGCGGCGGTGTGTGAACTCTCAGATGGAGGCTTTGGTGACAGCGTGAGGGCTCTCAAAAGCATTGTAGAAATAGATCACAATGTAGGATAAAAGCTCTCTTTTACGTCACCATCAAAATCTCGCTCTGCACATATATTTATATAGGTCTTATAAAGAGATAGATCATATCTATACTCCGATTTATAGATTAAAAAAACCTATCTTATATAAAAATTTGTTTCACAACAATGGGTTTGGTTTGGTTTGTGTTATAGTCATAGGAGTATCTGATGGGTGGTCCAGGGACTATCCAAAAATACATAGCTATAATTTAGAAAAGAAAAAAAATATTCTTGAAAAGAGAATAAATATTTTTTTGCACCAGTAGTAATTAGCAAGTCGTTTATTAATATATCACATGGTATATTTTTTATCAATTATATATTTTGCAAGTCGTTTATTAATATATCACATGGTATATTTTTTATCAATTATATATTTTCGCTGTATACATTTTATATTTATGACACTTAAAAATTTTAAAATTATGTAAGGTGGACCACCATATAAAAATGCTTCACAGTGAGCTGGGTTGCAGCACCACCACCGCCGCCACAGCAGCGATGTCGAAGGACAAGAGATTTGCAGGACACATGGTTCTTGGATGGGAAAAGCGATGAGAAGCCTGCAAGAAACTGTGGCCAATTTCAGAGGTCGGCAAGATGTCCTGACCTGGTGATATGTCAATACATGTTGAAAGTTCAGGGATATATGCCACACGGTGCTTTGAATTTGGTTTTGGAAGCTTGGATTGGTTTCTCCAATCACCAGTTCTAAAGGTTCAAGAATTGGCTGTGCCGCATTACCTTGTCAAGTGGCTTGACCAGTGAGGCAGTGACTACCACCATGGACTCAGCGTAATTTCCGTGTGCTATCTCATTGTTTTCTTGTCAAGAAAAAGGGCAAGTGCTGATGCATCACCGTTAACAATTTCATCATTTAAGCATCGTCGGAGTAGATAATGGTATGGTTTTAAGCAATTTCGTAATTGAGCGCCATTCTTTTCTGCTATTTTCGTTTGGGTGAGCATACCAACAGACAGACTAGCTAATCTCAGGTGAGACCGGTAAGAAAACACGTGAATCATATTGTTTTATTTAAAATTGCAAAAATCGTCCCATAAGTCAGTTGAAGTTTGAAGTCATTTTGTTGCAAATGCTCACCTCTTACTTAGTTTTGTTGAAAATGTCTACCTCCTATTTGGTTTTGTTGTAAAAACCACCGTAGTGCGTTTGTGCTTAATCGAGTCATTATGTTTTTATAAATTATGAGACGTCAATGTGTTGTGTATCAAACTTAAATATTTCTAGGAGTATAATCTTGACACTTTTTTTTTAATTTCACAAATAGAATTGTTGATGAGAGCTTAAATGTCGTTGTACTTAGTTTCGCTAATGAAAAAAAAAAATCAATGAAACATGAAGAATGAGTCTAATGCAAACACTTGACTCGGCTAGCTTAACCTATGAAGCTTTACATCAGCGATAACAGGCTGATTCGGTTAAGTATGTGCGTACTAGGTTGATTTTTGCAACAAAAACAAGTAGGGGGTAAGTATTTATAACAAAATGATTTATAGGGTGAAATGTAAAAGTTCAAGTGACTTGTGGGGGTGGTATTTGCAATTTTCCTACGATAACAGGCTGATCTGGTTAAGCACGTGCGTGCCGAGGTGATTTTTGCAACAAAATCAAGTAGGGCGCATTTGCAATAAAATGATTTATAGGGTGAAATGTCAAAATTCAAGTGACTTATGATATGGCTTTTGCAATTTTCCCTTCTGTTAGTTATTTGACTGTTTTTTCTATAATGCCCAAAATACCTCGAGGGTTTTGAAATATCTTTTGCTATTTTACTATCAGTTGCATAAATGCAATTAAATGTACTGTTAATTCACTGCAGTGAAAGGAAAAAAAAACCGTTCCATTGAGAGCTATAGTCAGATGTCTCAGTGGCAGCTATATTTATTCCCACTACTAGAAAACCAATTTTCCCAAGCGGCCAAAACTAATTTTCGCAGGCGGGAGAGAGGTCCGCCTGCAATACAACGACTGTGAAAATCGATGTTTTTCGCAGTCGGGGGCAACGGCCCGCCTGCGAAAATGCAAAAAAACGAACAAAAAAAATCGCCGCACCGCCGCCGCCACGCGCCTCGCCGCCGCCGCCCCCCTCCCCTGGCCGGATCTGATAGGCGGAGAGGGAGGGGAGCCGCCGCCGCCGCGTCGCGCCCGCTGCCGCCGCTCCACGTCGCCTTGCGCCGCCGTCGCCCCGCCGGCCTCCCCCTCCCTCCTCCGGCCAGATCTAGGAGGGAGGGGGCAGGGGAGACGCCGCCGGCCGCCCCGCGCGCGTCGCCGCCGCAGCCGCCGCCGTCCCGCGCTGTCGTCGCCGCTGTCGCCCCCCGCCGCTCCCCCCTCCCTCCTCCGGCCAGATCTGGGAGGGAGGGGGCGAGGGGAGACGCCGCCGGCGCGCCACCCCGCGCCGCCCCGCGCGCGTCGTCATCGCCGCCGCCCCCGTCGTCGTCGCCGCCGTCGGCCTGCCGCGCCGCCGGAGATGAGAGGAGAGGAGAGTCAGTGAGGGAGAGGAGAGGAGAGGAGACTGAGTCAGGGAGGGAGAGGGAGAGAGAGAGAGAGTTGAGTGGTGGGAGGGGTGGGAGGAGAAGATAAGGGTGGGGTTTTTTTTTATTTGGGTAGGTACGATTTTTGCAGTCGGACCACATAAGGTTCGATTTTCACAGGCGTCGCTTAAGTAGTCGCCTGCGAAAATCATTTCCCTCGCAGGCGCCGCTTAAGTGGTCCACCTGCGAAAATAGATTTTCGCAGGCGGACAGCAAACTCCACCCCGATTTATATTTTTGTAGGCGTTCATTTGGCTTAAGAGTCATGTCCGCATGCGAAAAAAAGACCCCTACGTTGGGAAAAATGTGTTTTCTAGTAGTGTCCCGGTCTGTTTGGTTGGATGGAGTTTTTAGAAGGGATTGGGAGTTTAGAGAGATGAGGCTATTAGAGCAGGTACAATAGTAGGCTATAAGCCAGCTGCAAACATATTTTAAAGAGATAAATAAGGAGAGAGAAGGGCAGTGGGCTACAGATTTGTAGCCAGCTATAGCACGGACTCCAAGACGCAGTGTGTGTATGACAGGTGTGACCAGGCATTAATAGTGTAGTATATAACTATTGTATGAATGAGCCATTAGATGGACTATAGATGAATTGGAGCTAGTATTTGGCTATACTATTAAACTTGCTCTCAAGTGTTTTGTTTGATTGGGAGACATGTGAATTTTGGTGGGATGGGGATGGAGAATTGAGGAAGGAACTCCCTCCTTTTCAATACCTGGGTAGGGGCAGGTAATTGGGAGGGAATTTCTCCTTTACTTTGTCTAAGCAAATCTCAGCCATCCGTTTTTATTAATGACTTAATCTCCAACTAAACTCCCTATCAATTTTCATCACATCTACCAAACAAGATATTGGGATTAAAAATCAAATTTCCATCTTAATCTCATCATCAATTCCCTCGTGTAAACTCCCAATCCTCTTCCATCGAGCTACCAAACAAGCCATAAGCGTACGTTCAAATTAAGCTTGGACTGACGGCCGCGTACCTGGGTATCCCTACAGCGAAAAGAAACGGCGCTGTAGTGTCACTGAGAATTTAGACGTTTTGGTGGAGAAATCCGGTGGGATTTTGCGGCTCGTTAAATCCGCCGTGTGCGTCGGGGACGACTCAACGTGGAGGTGGCGTCTCGGTCTCACACGGGGTGTTAGTGGCAGACAGGGCAGTGCACCACGAGGATGGCTGATGGGCCCCGCGAGACCCGTTCCTTTCTCTTTCTCATTACGTATTAAAAAATATTGCTATTTTTTTTATGCACTAACCATAAAAGAATGACTTGAAAAAAATATATCAAAACTACTTGTAATCAGCTCGCTCTGCGTCTCCTGCTGCTGTCATGGAATGGGAGCTGAGAATGGAGGTGACAACTGACGCGAAAACAATTTGATCGATCTCCAAGAGAAGAGACGAGCTATTTGATTTTGCCGTCGCCCGTCATTGTATTTTCCTTTTCTCCGAGCCAAAACAAATTAACCGGGTAAAAGATGGACATGCTATTATCTAGGACGTGACTACACAGCTAGTGATAGCTGGTAGCTACCGCTCCATATAAGAGACTCTATCCACCTATACTTCAAATAAAATTTTCTCTTAAACTACTCATCCGATCTACGATCCGATTACACCGTTGTATTCGTAACAATTAAATCTTTATAACAAGATCTCACATGATTATATTTTGATGAAAATCATAAATTACTTTTATAATATATCTAAATTACTTTTAGATTTCACTAAGCTACTTTTTATATGTAAATTCAAAAAAGCCTAAAAGTAATTTACATATATCATATAAGTAACTTAGAACAAAACGAAGGTAACTTTAATTAATGCATTTTTTCATTGAACAAATTATCATATATATAAGTTACTTTTAGATTTGATTAAAATACTTCATATACATTCATAATGCTCCTTTGACGTTTTGTAATAATAAAAAGAAAGAGAGCCACTTGTTGAACATTATCAATTCAAGCATTTGCCGGAGTAGGTACTTGCATGGTGGCAAGAAGCTTCATAATTAAGGATGGCACAGCACCGCGTTCTTCCATTTCCATTTTGGGCGTGCATACTAACAGACTGTCTAATCAGGTAAGACCGGTAAGAAAACTGGTTAATTTGAAATAATAATATATTTACTTATGCTTCATGCACTTCTTTTCATATCTATGCGACTATGCCTCTAGGAATCCTGCCTATATGTGTGAGTTTTTTACAATCTCATTATTGTAACATAATAGAGTGTGGGATGTTGATCATATTGTTCATTTGATCCTGCATGTCCTCTTTATTACTTCCTCCATTTCACTCTTTATTACTTTCTCCGTTTCACAATGTAAGTCATTCTAGCATTTCTCGCATTAATATTGATGTTAATGAATCTAGATAGATATAAATGTGTGAAATGCTAGAATGACTTACATTGTGAAACAGAGGGAGTAAGTTTATCCCTTTTCCTTTATGTGTTAGTTGTTTGCACAAGTGAACAATGATTTTTGAGAAAAGTAAACAATGATTTTCAGTGGTAGATCACTAAGAAAATGTCTATCTGATAGCGTTAGACAGGATCATAAATTTATATAAATATATATTATAATACTGCAATTTGTGATTCTGGCAGGAAGAATCGTTGCTGTAGTATCTAGAAACAACATTTGAAAATGTACATGTGCTTTATATCTTTTAAAACAGATACATTAGCATACTACTACTATACTAGAGCCCCCATTCTCCACTCCAGTAGACTGTTAACCTAAAACAGATACATTAGCATACTACTACTATACTAGAGCCCCCATTCTCCACTCCAGTAGACTGTTAACCTATAAATGGGTAAACGCACTTGTTTTTATTTTACGTCAGCATGATTTGTTTGATTGGCTTTTAGCCTTTTCTTAAGTTGCAAAAGGTAGTGCAAAGTGGCACGGTTGTTGTGACTTTGACTTGTTCGTCCTGTCTCCGTCCGCGGCGTCCGCATAGAGCCATAGAGCCAAAGAGCGAGCGCCAAACGAGCATCCGTCCGCTGCAGCCTGCATGCGGCTTTGGCATTTTTTTATAAGAGAATGACATTCATCCCAGTCTTTGCTTTAAAGCTAAAGCCAATTATCACAAAGATTATAGGTTGAAAGACTAAATTACAAAATCAGAGCTGGATTGATAACAAGAAAACTACTAAATTACAAAATCAGAGCTGGATTAAAAACAAGAAAACTACTTAGACTACCAACCTAAAGACTATTAAAAACAAGAAAACTACTTAGACTACCAACCTAAAGACTAGGATAAAACCGGCTGTTTACAGGTTATATATACCTTATCTTCCTCACATCAAGAAATAGAATCTCTGAGTTCATCAGACGATCATTACTGATCCAAACTCACACACATCACCGTTGATGAGAACTACATCAGAAGATAATATCGGAGAGTAACTAAGATGGAAAACAATCTTTTACCCAAATCTTGCCACCACTCTAACCATCAAAATCGACACTAGAGACGTCGCACCAACGGAGACCTGCAACGCGACGCCTCCGAAAAAGGCCGTGGCATCTGGAATATTGTCGTCGTTGTTCCAAATAACCGAAACTAGCACCTAAAGTGTTCACTTGGAAGCACGAAGGTGAGGTAAGGGCATTGTGACATCGCCTCCAGGAAGCGTTCACAGGTGTCACCAATGTCGGACGTTACTGTCACCTGATGACACTGAATCGATGAGCTGATGTGGTCACCGAAAAGACGGCCTCGCCATTGCCGGCGGAGGGTTCCCGGACTCCGAAGTGGTCAACTACTCGTCTTCTCGCTCTCTGGGTACAAGCCAAAAGTTCAAAACTACTATTCAACCATACCACTGGCACCGGTGCTTTGGTTTTGGTTTTGTTGGGAAGATGAATTGGCTTGACCACTTCTAAAGGGTCAATGATTGGCTGTGCCGGCATTGCCATGAGCCATGTCATCGATTTTGACTGCCTGTGAACATTGAACAAGTTCTCGTGGTTTTCTTCACCTCGAAAGAGAAGTATGTCTTGATATTATTCACTCATTGTCAGAGTAGATACTGGCATGGTAGGCATGGAAATGAAAAGAATCGTAATTAAGCATGCCACGGCATTCCCTTCTGCCATTTTCGTAGTTAAGACCAGTATGAAAGCATCTGAATCAAATTGGTTAATGTAAAATTTACAGGCTCGGAGAGGGATGGATAATTTGCTCATACCACTTCAATATGTGCTTCTAGTTCATTTGTAATTCCCCACTAAATATCAGCAACTACACCAACCGAACCAGAGCAGTCCAAGAGATCGAAGCGATATAGCCTTAAACAACGCCAATATAGCCGATACTATTGCCAGGGCTAACAGAACTTAGGGCTTACCCTTTTGCCGGAGATATTAATCTGTAGAGATAATTTGCAATGATTTCGGGTGTACATATTTATACCCATGAGTAGAAACTAGTTCTTATTGGATACGATATAGGCTTTCCTAAAGATAAAGTACAAGAGATAAGTCCTGATCGGACTCTACACAATCTTTTCTAAAAATAAAAAGGAAACTAACTGACTCTGCATAATTAAGAAAAATTGCTATGCCACATCGTTAATTTTCTGGATAAACTTATTTTAATCGATTAATTTTCTTAATGAAATCCACTAAGAATCCGACTGTTGGCGACTGATAATTTTCATTGGCCAATTCCAAGGCTCTGAGATCAATACTGGCACTAAGCCGATGACGATTTCAATGCTTATCAAATTTTGGCGTTAACACCTTCATATTGCGAGTATTATAGCAATGACATAGCAATGAGGGCCGCTTGCGTCGCCTCTTGTTTGGTCAACTTGGGTGGCAGCAAACCCTAGAGTCGTCGCCACCCCTCTTCCTCCCTCTCTGCCTCGCCGTTGCCTGAGTGAGTAGTCTGCAAAGCCGGCGGCTTGCTAGGATGACGCCGGCAGAGCTCACGGCGTCAAACACCCTAGATCTGGTGTGGGAGGATCAGAAGGTGGAGGACGGCTGGAGCGACGCCAGCGTCGGAGTTGGTGCGAGGATGGAGGCAGTGGTAGACACGGAGCGGCGCCAGATGGGGAAGGGCGAGTGGATGGTGGTGGCAAGCAAAGATGGAGGCGGGAATGGCTAAGGGCAGTGGCGGTTTTGGTGGCCGGAAGGCGACAGGGTGGAGGAGGCAGCAGGCTGCGGTGGGCACCATTGGCTTTGCGGCGGATGCTGCCGGATTTGGAGCCCTCGAGCCAGATCCAGGCACCCCCTCCATGGCTCGGGCTTCTCCGTTGTGAGAGACCGGTATTTATGGTGGCGAGGTAGAGGGGGAAGGGACTCGTGGTGATGGGCCAAGGGAGGCCGGCATGGTGCGTGGTTGGCAGGAGGGAGGCTGGTGCGGCGCGGGTGGCGTCAGCGGTTGCGGGAGGCCGGCGCCACGCCGATATCACTAGTGTCAAATATACGACCTCATCCCCTCTATTTATAGATATGCTTATCAACTTATCATATTTATTGTGACCTATAAATAGGTAAACTGGGTCAGGTATTCATGGGTTGGTTGGTTTCCTAACGACAAAAACAAACACAACTCAATTTCTATTCGAATTAGCGACTAAAATGAAGTTACAGTTGAAACCCCTGACTAGATGAAATTGGTCAAATCCATGGAAATCCCTTTATTTCCATCTCTTCCCTCTTCATGACCAGACGTGGCGTTCCCCGTTACCTCCGCCATGGAATGGATCGTCGTGACTCGTCATCTCTCTCTGCCTCGCCAGTGCGCGCACCGACCGACGGACCGAGCGGTGGCGAGCCACCGCTGCCTGCGCGCCGCACACTCGCCGCCCGCACTTCCGCCGCGTCTGTTTCCCTTCCTTTTCCGTCTCCGCCTTGTGGCGCCGGGGCGGCCAGCCGTGGCCCCGCCCGGGAGGTGTTCGACGAAATGCGCGAGCGAGCGCCATCACCGTGAGCTGTTGGCATGCCGGGGGAGGCGCTTCGGTTGTGTTAAGATGGCTGATGTGCCATGCTGGTTTGTGGTGGGGCACAAGTTCCAATTCTTCGTGGCTTCGTGGATCATTATCAAGATGTTCTTTTTTTCCTCTGTGGACAGTTTGACGTTTTATGCTACTGGGAAACTCAAGGCACGATTGGGAGGTGTTCTGGAACGCCTGACCTATGTTGGATCATGGGAGCTGACCGAAATGCAGATGCGTGGAACAATAATTTCTACCGAGCTCTAACAACGTAAGTTCGCATTTCCCATCAAGTTTGTCAACTCGTGATGAAGATATTTTAAATTTTAGTATTTATGTAGTGCTTCTTTTGCTTACGGAGTAGTATGTAATGAGTATACAGTTGTTCAATGAAAACTTATGTAGGATTCCTCACATAACGGACGAAACATTTTGGTTGCTTTATAGCTAATCATTCTGTCGAGGTTCCAGATCTTTCTTTCAAACTATCGAACAACTTCTGTAAAAAAAAACAAAACTATCGATCAACCAAAATTACTAATTATATGTAATTTGAAAGGTAAAATTATGATTCAGCTTCTCGTCCTGCAAAATAATCTCATTAAGGTGCTGAGATAAAATCAAATTGTGAACAAATCAGAAGAACTCAAAATTCAATAAAATTTCAACAAAATCAAAGGGAAGCAAGTTTTTTGACTCAAAAAGGTAGAGAGTCTCTACCTTATGGAAGCAAAATTTTTGGTTGCAACAGAATCTTGGGATGGCCCAAGATAGAGAAATCTTGTTGATGAATGTTAAGGACAGGCTAAAGATATGTTCAGGAATTACGTGATTAGTCAGGGGACAACAAAATTTGATTTCATGACTTGCAATTCATGTTACCAGTCATTTCTCCCACTTCATCATTGGAGATTACTCCATCACTCCATCCGCGTCCATGTTCTATTGCCATTCACCAGTAAAGTGAACACGTGGGGGCTGGGGTTTGGCCTATTGGTGTTTGGCAAGTGGAAGGACACGCCCCTGCCTTAGGAAGTTTGGAAGTAAATAGATGTGGTAGGGCAGCGGATAAAAAAAATTCTTACATTACATGGTGATTTTTGGAGACTTTTATTGGATTTTACATGGCTTTATCTATGCTTACATATGCATGGCGTAGGGGAATAAGCTTGATGTTAGGGACAATGCAAAAGTGGGTTAGATGGCATCCACAATGTCATAACTACTGTGAAATCCACCTCAAGGTGTGAAGTAAACTGGCTTCAGAAGTTAAGGAGGCTCACTATATATAATTCAATTTGTTTCAATAGAATCAAGCTTACATCAAACTGAAAATTTCAGATTAAAGCCCATACTGCTTTCACAGTATGTACTATTGGTGCTAACGATTTTTCAGCTGCATACTGAAATCATCACCAAAAATCTAACATTTGTATAGGATTCATTCCATGGGTCTAAGCCTCTAAGGTACTATAGGCCTATAGTACAAACCATTTTATCCCCTAAATGCTATTATCTCTTCCCTGACTTCATAGTTTAGCATCATGCGCATAAGATGAAGAAACAACTGTGGTTGCAAATTACAAATTTTTGACTTCATTATTTTTAAGTATACAAAAGACACAGTGTTTAGTATCTGTATTCTGAAAATTGTTGCTCTAGCTTAGATATGTTGTGTAACATCATACTTGATATATACTGGATTATTGGTAATTTAGTCTTTTGAGCGTGAAACTGTTGGTGTACAAAAAATATAACTACGAATGCCATTATGATAACAAATTGTTAATAAAATATTTTTTCTTGTCTTTGTTTCAAAGGATTGTGATCATACTACTTATATTGCTAACTGCTTAACAGAAGTCATTTCTGTGATCACCGGTCAGTGGTAGGCTTGCAGCCATGACTTATTGATTGTGATCAATTAGTGCCCCACATATTTCCAAAGCAAGTTTCTATTTTATCCTTAATTATTTTTCTGTGTTGGTTGACCTTGTTACTTTTGTCATTTAAAGACACCATTATGTGTTTATTGTATACTATTGCCATTAATTACTTATACTTTGTCAAATATGAAAAGATAGCCTTTTCTGCAAACATTCCAGTTACAGATTGTACAAGTTGGTATATCATGCCAAATGTCACATTGGGGCATATGTTGTTTCCGATTTTGCATTGCAGGAGTCCTTTTATTATGGGTTATCTGATGAGGAATTGGTCCATGTTCATGATTATAACTTTGATCATCCAGGTATGATGCGTATTCCTAAGAAGTTTGCCTTAGTATGCCAGTGGCTAGAGCTGTGCACTGATTTTGCTGCCGCTGTCCTAATTTCAGATGCATTTGATACGGAGTTACTACTCTCTTGTATGGAGAACTTGAAACATGGCAAGGCTGTGGACATTCCTAATTATAACTTCAAAACATATAAGAGTGTAGCAAGCGCAAGAAAGGTACTACTCTTTTACACTGCTGTTCATAACTTACTCACCTGATAAACTGAATGTTTCCTCGTCCTGAGCTTCTAATACAGCCTTAAGTTTCTAATCTATGCCTGCCGAATGAACTGAGAAATCTACAAGTTAGTAGAGACTCTCCATATAATAACAATTATTTTGTAAAGGGTGTTATTTAGATACAGCGATATAGCTACTAAGGATTGTCATAAGAGTAATCCTTAGCTAACCCTCAATATTTTTGTCTTCTTGAGCATCATTCTGTTTTTGCTCATATCTTGTGAGTTGTCCAAGAGAAATGTAGATGGAAACTGGGTGCTGGTCTGCTGGATAAGTAGTAGGGAATCAGAAAACATGGGTTGCATTTCATTCTGTTGGTGATTAAGCTTTGTTTAGGCTTTAGGAATTCAATATGTTGATTAAGACAATCTGCCACCTGAAATTTTCCGTTGAAAAAGGATGGGTTTGAAATGACAGATCCAAGAATTTGATATAGTCTAGTGAAATGAGTAGCTTAGCTGCATTGTTTTTGTCGGGCTCCGTAAAGCATGTAACCATGGCACATAACATTGTTACATATATCTTACAACAAATACCCAAAAGAATCCAAGGCAACAAGTTGTAGGCCTAGCTGGTTCAACCATTATTGGTGAAAGTTATTTACTGAAGTACATACCTTCACCTTCCCAGTTGATGAGGGAGAACTGGGGATGGCAGATATTGAAGGGACGAAGGGAGAAGACAAGGGAATTGTGTACAGTTTAATTCATAGTGGCATCTTTTTTTTTATTTAGCTGTGGCATATCAAAGTCAACTTTGTAGTGGCATATCTGAAACGTAGCAAGTCTATGATTGCATATATCTAAATAAACATTGTAAAATATGGTGTAGTTAATTTTAGTTGCACAGTTTCTACTAAGTACTAAGCGCCTTATTGTTTTGCAATTTCATCTTGTAATATTTTATCTAAGAAAATTAGATCACTGCTTATAGTTTATTCTTCACTTTATTTATTCATATTTGTTTTACTTTATGTTTCAGAGACCCTAATATTTTGACTGCTGTCAGGTCAACCCTTCAGATGTAATTATTTTGGAAGGTATTCTGGTTTTCCACGATTCACGTGTCCGGGACTTGATGAACATGAAGATATTTGTTGATACAGGTATCAATATTTGCACACCAAACTGATGATAATCTCAAACTCTTGCCCATGACCAGTAACCATCAGTTGTACTTGTGGTCAGTGTGTTTAATTATTTATTTCCATATTTGTGTTGATAGTTTCTACATGTTTGCAATGTAGTTTTATTGCCTCCTATTTCATTTGAAACAGAAGTATATAAATCACTCTTAATATCTCACACTTGTATATTTCACATTTTTTTTCTCTGGAAACAGAGTTACACTCTGTGTACTCATGCTTCAAGGAGGCACTAGTGGGTTGGCAGGGCTGACGCTTAGCACCTAGGACAAACCAACTAGTATAAATCCGAGAAATTAGCAATCATATTACACAAAATTTAGACAATTTAACACTAAAGTTGTAACAAGAGCACCCAAGGAAAAGGTTTAGCCGCCCACACCATCTCGTGGCTACCCAGTGCCTAGCGCTGACTAGGACACTGATTTCATTGTTTGTTTATTAGTTCATTTCTATCAACTCACAACAATTGTTTATTCATTTCCATATTGAAATACTGCTCATTTAATTTTTGACTAAGAGTTGTTTTTGAAGTCGCAAATGTCTCCAAGTGTGTATTGCATAATCTGCTTTGAAGGAAACTGCCAAGGCAGCACTTTGCATGTCCCCTAGTTAAACAACTTGAGAGACATCCTTAATCATTCATGTGAATTTCCTAAACCTATAGACAAGGGCTGTAAATTTACAAAAAAAGAAGGGTTTTGTAAGGTGCCCTGTCCATTTAACCCTGTGAGTGTATTGTCCTTTATATTATTATATTCATCCTATTGATTTTTCAGATGCTGATGTGCGATTAACAAGGAGGATTCGACGTGACACCATTGAGAAGGGTAGAGATATCAAAACTGTGCTAGATCAGGTAACATGGTCACATCTATTACTGTTTTTGTTTTTCACTAGCTCTGTTTTTATTTAACATGTTTACAAAATATTAGTTGTTACTTGTTAGGTACAGACTTCCTTGATGATTCATTTTTGAAATTAACCATTTAATGCTATTCCTTTTTTACAGTATTCAAAGTTTGTTAAGCCTGCTTTTGAAGACTTCATCCTCCCAACCAAGAAGTATGCTGATATTATCATCCCACGAGGTGGAGATAATGATGTTGCGATTGACTTAATCGTTCAGCATATTCGCACTAAGCTTGGTCAACATGATCTCTGTAAAGTACACCCCAATTTGTATGTCATTCAGACTACTTATCAGGTACCTGATGTAACCATAAATGTTCTGTAGTCTTTTCTTATATAAGAACAATTGTCTGTCTTTTGATAGTCTCATAATATTGAATGTAATATGCACTTTTTCAGGATTTTTGTAACATACGTAAATATTGACATTGCAATGCTGCTTTCTTTCAGATACGAGGTATGCACACAATAATACGCGATGCTGCCACAACAACACATGATTTCATATTCTATGCCGATCGGTTGATTCGATTGGTCAGTATGAACATGCAATTGACATGTTTTCTTTTGTACGAATTTCCATGGTAGCTTGAATTTCCTGTGGAATATAGGTTGTCGAGCATGGTCTTGGTCATCTTCCATTCAAGGAAAAACAGGTCATAACTCCAACTGGTAAGTAGTATTGCACAGTCGCCATTCACGCGTGTTCCTTGCATTGTTCAGGTGTTACAAATTATCTTAATGCAGAGGATCTTGCTCGCTACTAGTTTGTATTAAGATGGTGAATTTGTACCATTACATGATTACACATAATGTCCTGTGCTATTATATTCCATTGAATTCAAGCTATATTTTCATAGTAATTTATTCTATTGTTTCCAATGATAATGCTTGGATATGTGCTAATGTGTTACCTCAGAAAATACGTGCTAATGTGGCACCTCATTCTGCTACAAGTTTGTATGTGTTGCAGTATCATGGTTTGCTTTTGTTATGCCGCATTTTATAATTGAACATTGCAACAAGCATCTATTTGTTGTGTTCATGTTTTTCAAAGTCTTAGTGTACAGCTTTACAGATTGAGATTCTGAAACCGTTCATTATTTGCTGCTCCATCTTTTCCCCAAACAAGGGTAGTTTCCCCTGTTTTCATTTCATAGTAGCATTACACAGACAGAACCAAGGTAAATCTTGAGAATTTCTATCTGAATGACCTCACAATCTTAAAAATGAGAAACTAGTTACATTTGTTTAGGATTGTTTCTTGAAAAGTCTGTGGTTAAGTACTTCAGTCTTATAGGAATGCGAAAGCATGGTTGCTACAAACAAGCAACACATTATTATGTATAACAGGGACTATAGATTATTTACCTCCATTGTTCTGTTCTCTTGTAGAAGCATGGAGTTACCTGCAATTGTTTTCTCCTGCAAGTAATTTATATCTTTGCTTTATTTATGTGTGCAGGATCTGTTTACACTGGGGTAGAGTTCTCTAAAAGATTGTGCGGTATCTCAGTGATTAGAAGGTAATAGCATCTTTATATTTTGAGTTTGTACTTTCTTGAGACTAACTGATATACCACTTGGCACTCAAGGGAGGTTGGAAGGTTCTTTTTTTTTTACCACTCTGCTATCATGTATGTCAGTGATACCGTTATGTTGCTTCTTTGCTTTGCCTGATAGCTTGTGCAGAATGATAAAAATGGAGCACCATGGCCATTTACAAATGCTCTACTAGAAAATATTGGAAACTTTGATTCAGTTTCCTTCAGTTGCTTTACGGGCTTCACATACCCAATACTGCAATAATTTATTTAGTGACTAACTGACTACTAAGCATGCTTTCTTGAGCACTCATAAACTATGATTCAATTTCTTGTTAAAGATTCTGTTAATAAAGCTCTTCATCCATCCTTGAGTATAAATACATAACTATTGTCAGTTATTTCTTACAATTGCTTTCCAGTGGTGAGAGTATGGAGAATGCATTGCGGGCATGTTGTAAAGGTATAAAAATTGGGAAGATTCTTATTCACAGAGAAGGAGACAATGGCAAACAGGTTTGGTTTAATCTACTTTTGTATTGTTTGTTGGAGTTAAGTCACATTACTGAGCTCTTGATTCCTTGCAGCTAATCTATCACAATGTACCGAAAGATATAGCAAACAGGCATGTTCTATTGTTGGATCCCATACTGGGAACAGGTTTGTTGATGCTTCTCACATATATTTTCTGTCGTCAGTCATCACTTTTTTTTTCCTGCTCACTGGAGCCCTTCTGCCTTTGCCTATAGCATGTAAAAGACAGCAAGCAATGTGGGGATACTGTACTTCTGCAACAAAATTAGTTTGGCATATTGTCCATTTTCAGACTAATTCACATGTCATCTGTAGTGTCATCGATATATTTTGTGCATATAGTGTACATTATCTATTGACTTGCTGAACTTCCGTGCACTTTCTTAACTGTTGGATGCTCATTGCATCTCATCTAGTCTTACCCTCTTCATCATATCAGGAAATTCAGCTGTTCAAGCTATATCCCTACTCTTGAAGAAGGGTGTACAGGAAACAAACATTATCTTTCTGAATCTTATATCAGTAAGTCTACTGAAGTGCTTTGGTTTCATTTGTTTTGGGTCTTGATTTATTCATTTGTATGGATTGTTGCTTTTTTGAAGCTCATAATCTGATGATTTGGCTACTCTAATAGATATTCCATTACTTCTCTTTTCCCAAAAGATTGTGTTTTAGACAGTGGTAGCTATTTCAGCCTTGCTAGGTTTATAATATTATTTACTACCTCCATCGTTTAATATTTGATGTTAGTTATTTCAAAATTGAACTTTTTTTCTCGAATACGCATGAGAGCTGCATAGCATTGCATTAATAGAAGAGAGACGCCCAAGACGTATATACAAAGGAAAGTTTATATTTTGACTAATATTAGTCACCTCAAAATTAAACTGAGTACATATTTTGACTAATATAGATCTGCCCACTTAATTACTACTACCTCCGTTTTTTAATAGATGACGCCGTTGACTTTTTCTCACATGTTTGACCATTCGTCTTATTCAAAAAAATTGCGTAATTATAATTTATTTTGTTATGAGTTGTTTTATCACTTATAGTATTTTAAGTGTGATTTATATCTTATACATTTGCATAAATTTTTTGAATAAGACGAATGGTCAAACATGTGAGAAAAAGTCAACGGCGTCATCTATTAAAAAACGGAGGCAGTAGTAATTAAGTGGGCAGATCTATATTAGTCAAAATATGTACTCAGGATCGTGACATCAGAAATTGACTTTGGTCTGAACGATGATTTCCGCGTCATCCCTGGAATGGGTGAGTTTGGAGATAGGTACTTCGGAACAGATGATTATCAGTCATCAACACCATTCTTTTGCGACGAGAAAAATCGTGTCAGGTGAGCCTCTGTCTTTATTCCTAACGTCGTTGATCGGATTCATGCTTATTGGCATAATGATTTGCTAGCCCTGCGAGAAGCTGATCTGTTGTTATAAAACTCGTTGCAGGCTTTTGTGAACAATGCAGAGACACAGGTCCTGCCGGCTGCATCTCCATTTTTTGAGAAACTTATTTTTTACATTTCGAAAGTCAGATCCCAATATTAATGTATTCATTACCAGAAACTCTGTATCGGTTAACATTACAGACCGCCTCATAAATCGAGCAAATTCCAATTTTGTTTTTCTGATATCGTCTGACTTCTGCGCTTGCAGTTTGCTGTGATTTCATCTGTATGTGATCCGCTACTTCTCTTTCCTAGAATTGGAGATGATTGGCTTGTATCAGGGCCAAATTTTGTAATCTCT
The DNA here is from genome assembly GCA_009805545.1 of Oryza longistaminata. NCBI lineage: Eukaryota > Viridiplantae > Streptophyta > Magnoliopsida > Poales > Poaceae > Oryza > Oryza longistaminata. The sequence goes on along the minus strand of CM020182.1, from coordinate 9,918,526 downwards.
GATTTGTGATCTTTCAGGTTAGCAGTGCAATGCTTATTTCGGCAAAAAATGAGGCAGATACTGAATAGTAGTAGATGATACTCTGACCACTGGTGTAGGTTGCTGTGTGATCTGGGGAGTAAATCTCTTTTCTTCTTTTTTTTTTAAACTTGCACCATCCGTGCACGGAAAGAATATGTTAACGGATTTATCTTGCAAGATGCTTTCATACAATGCATGATTTTCACTGTATTTTCGCAATGTAACATATATAAATAAAATCCTGGTCATTCGCACCACTCATGCTTAAAATTAAGGGTAAACTGCAATCCGCTCGTAAGGCATGTCAGCAATAGACTGGATACTGCCTTCAGTCGTAGATAAGTGTAAGTTTTGGACAGCGACAATAAGATACTAGTTTGATTATTTATCACTAATTATAAAATCTCTAAAAACAGACCAAAGTTACAATAATAATTTATAAGCATTTTTATAGACAAATCTAGTCATACAGTTTTCAGAAGTTGGATTAAAATTTTCGGAGATATCAATGGTCAAAGTTTGAATATATCTACTGTACTATTCTCAATGCCACTTATTTGTGATTGGAAAGATTTTCTTTTTCAGTTTATGAACGCTGATAGCGTTGTTGAGCGCATTTTAAAGTTATATGGTAGTATCACATATGGAATATACATTTTAAACAAACTGTAATGATCTTTTTTTTTTAGAAACACAAGCGCCCATAACATGCACACACTCACTCCTATGAACATATACACGCACACACTACCTCTATGAGCACCTAGTATTGGCTTACCAATTGCCTTGGCTGAGTTCTTTCCGGCGATTAGCTGTGGCAACTCCGTGGCACCTAAAACCAACAAATCATTAGCTCATGATTAATTGAGCATTAATTATTATATTTCTTTAAAAAAAATAAGTTTATTTGATTATCGAAGTAAACTTCTATACAATTTTTTTATAGAAAAATAGACAGTTTAACAGTTTGAAAATATACTAACAAAAAAAAAAAGAAAGTTGCTATATCCAAAAGCCGAAGCGAATAGGGCCAGCCCTGCATTCACTCACATGTCATGGAAAAGAGAAATTTTAAGGTTATTGAGAAAGCATCTAAGATACTTAAATTTTACATTAAAAATTTTAATACCTCGAGATACTTAGTATGGATGTACTAAGTTTTATATAAAAAATATATACGGTACATCCGAGTACTTTCTTCAGGATGATAAAATCACCCAACACATCGGACCTTCAGTCCAAGAAAAATTACAAAGCAAAGATATATAGTAAGAACAAGTCTGAGTTTGCTTTTTTTTTTTAAAAAAAAAAGAACAAGTCCGAGTTGACCCCAATAGGGAAAATTTGGAAGAACAAACCACTCCCAAAGATCCAATTAATTCTTTGCATGGCTACTAGGGAATGATGACCGCCAACAAAGCAAAGCCTTGCTAGTGCAAACGGTATAAGAGCAAGGTCAATAGTATAGCCAACTACTGACTCCAAAACATTTATAGCCAATCTAATAGCCCATTCATACAATAGTTAACTATAAAAATATACTACATCATTAATACTCGGTCCCACCTCTCATACACACATAACATCTTGGAGTCCGTGTTGCAGCCGGCTACAAATCTGTAGCCCGCTTTCTTCTCTCTCTTCTCTTTTCTTCTCGATATATGGTTATAGCCGGTTTATAGCCTGCTATTGTACCTGCTCTAAGTGGACCGTTGGATACTTTATTAAAATTCGTGCTATACTGAATAGGAATACACTATTGTGCTTTATTAAAATCTGTGTTGTACTGTAAATCTGATTACATGAGGTGTACTTCCTTCGTTTCATAAAAGACTAATACCGATGCTTACCATTATATTTTTAAAAGAAATATGTCAAAAAATTAGTTAAAAGTTTTACGTTGGTTGTTGAATGATTTTAAAATTTGAGTTGAAATTTCTTAAATTTGGATTGATTTTTTTTACTTTGAATTGAAATATATAAATTTGTGTAGAAAGTTTCAAATTTTGACTTATAAATTTTTAAATTTTGAGTTGAAATTTTCATATTTTGACTTGAAAGTTTTTAAAAATTGAGTTGAAAGTTTAAAATTTGAATTATAAAAAAATCAAATTTTATTGAAAATATATTCTAATAGAAAATTTGATAACTTTCTATATATCCCAAATCAATTATCATGAAATATAAAAAAGATCAAAGAAAAAAACGAAAGAATATATGCCGGTGTAACATGCATTCGTGTGTGATGCATGTGCAGGTGTGAAACCAGTGCAATGCATGCTTCGTAGAGTGCGTGCTACTTGCTAATTAATCTAGCGCAATTCGTCATTTTAGCCTACCCTGCCCTATTGTGGTAAGGTTCTGGGAGGGCACATACATTCAGCCGCAAAATAAACCACTTGCAAGATTTAGCACAATTGCTGCTGCCACCGTCAAGTCCTGTTAATCCTGCTTTGTTTCTGGGAGGAAACATACGACCCTCCCTGACGCAGTTGCTGGGGAAAAAAAATGCAATGATGATGCATTGCTTTGGGCTGAAAGAGTGAAAGATTTGATTTGATCTGATTGATCGCGTGTGTGATTTGTATAGGCACCAGGAAACCTTAGGAAATGTTTGGCTGGACTCTAATTGCAAAATCTAACCAGCTCAAGTAACGAAGTTTGCAATGGATAAGTAACGGAGTTTGCAATGGATATGTGGAGCGGCTCAAACAACACTTTACTCTTTTGTTCATTTTTCAAACCACTCCAGCCCATCTACTCTCTTTTTGAATGGAGCTGAAACCATTTGAGTGTGATTCGACTTCAGAAAATATGGAGCAGAAGCTAATAGGCACTCTACCACCAATGCTTCCTTGCTCTGTTGACAATTCTCTAAGCATCTACTGAATGATAATACTGCTGGCATACCCTGCTCTCCAAAGTCCTAAAATACTTCACCGAGCTCCGAGCAAATCTTTCTCTTGCTCAATCTAGATGTCATAGTCCCAAAAGTATTCACGTCGAAGGCTCCTGCGAAAGGCGAGCGGAAAAAAGTCTTTGTCTCCCGGTCCCTTCCCTTTTGTCTCCGACGGCCTCTTGGTCGTCGGCGTGGAGGGGAGGGGTCCTCCACTAGTAGAGATAAGTTTAGTTCTAGTCGTGTATTTCCCGTTTCTTCTTGTGCTTCCTCTTTTTTTAGCTCAATTGGGTCGTCGGCGTTCAGCTCTGCTTGTCTCAGTTTGATGGCTATGGCGGACTTTGTCGATGTTCTTGTTGGCATTGTCTTCCTGGCCGGTGCATGATGGGTTTAAGTTCAACACCTTCAATTGGGAGTTTTGCTGTTTTACTTCGAGCTGAAGGCTTGTTGTCTAGCCCATCAAATAGAAAGTTGTATCGGCTCTTTCCTCCATCTCCGACAAGTCTTCTGCACCTACAGTGGTTGTCTACTTCGTTTCTAATAACAGCTATATAAAAGGTGGCCGATAATTTCTCCTATAGACCAAGATGGCTTCAACCTTCATCGAGAGGCCCCGTTTGGGTATGCTCCTTGGCTCTCCCTATTGCAGCTAGCCATGGTTCTTTTGCTGCTTCTGTCGCCGTGCACAAGGCTCTGGCCATCGCCGATGTGATCGTTTCAAGGACCCGATTGCTTTTCATGTATCTTTATAGGTCCTTATTTCCGTATGTTATGCTTGAAATGTAATTTACCCATTAGTCAGGGGCTTTTCTGCAAAACTTTGGGGCAATGTTACTCATGTACTTTATCCTTAGTAAATAAAACACATTGGGGGAGGGGCTCGGAGCACATGAGAATAACTCGGTTCTCGTACTTTGCATGCAAAACGTTAAACATCTGAATTGGAAGGTATCTTCAGCCCTTCATCTGTTAACCAAAAAATTCTCATTTATATGGTAGAACAACACTTCGGTGCTACTTCCTCCATTTCATAATGTAAGTCATTTTAGCATTTCTCACATTCATATTGATGTGAATGAATCTAGACCACGTTCATATTGATGTGAATGAATCTAGATAAATATATATGTCTAGATTCATTCATATCAATATGAATGTGGGAAATGCTAGAATGACTTACATTGTGAAACGGGTAGAGTAGACAAAAACTACGGCATAGCAAGGGTTTCGCCACGCCACTCACGGTAGCATAGCAAAACACTATCACCACCTTTGTTCGGCCACTATTCGTAGGTTTTTTTATTAAATTTTTTTAATAAATTGCATATAAATTTGAATTAAAGGTGGTTTAAAATTTAATAAAAAATCCTACTCCCTCTTTATTTTAGAGATTTTGATTGGATGTGATATATTCTAATACTACGAATCTAGGTACATGTTTTATCGAACCAAAATCATTTATATTTTAGGACGGAAGGAGTAGGTGCGACCTTGTTGGTCCCACACTTCAGTCATCGCGATAGAACATGTTCAACGCACTGAGCAAGCTTAATATATTTGTGCCAAAAATTTGAACTAAAATCGTTACCCACCAAAACAAAGCTGGTAAGCCTTAACCAAACCCAAGAGCTGTTTGAAAATGCTAGTAAATAATTAACATAAATAGATTTATGATAATTATTCGACGACAAAGCAAATAGATTAAATATTAGAAGAGTATTTTTTCTTTTTAAAAAACTCATATGTTCGGTTTTTTAAAAAAAGGTACAAAACTCAGGCGCTAACAATGTGACAAAATCAGACGCCTCGTTATGGATTAGGTATGTGAGTATGTCATCGACTACTGAAACAATAATTAACTGTAAGTACAAACATCCATATCAAGATTAGGACTTAAACATGTCTGAAACTATTTCTCAAAATAGCACAAAGTTAAAACCAACACCCTTAATCAAGAAATCAAAAGTTAAAAAAATTTATATACATTATATTTTAGAGAAATTTATTGTTCTGGGGAAAGCATGAAGAGTTACCAAAGTTTTACACTAAAAATTTCCAAGGAACCTCCCAGGAAACGTGGTATCTTTTATAAGGATAGTAAAATTACACTATATTTTTAAATATCAACGTGTATAGGGCTAAAATTTACTCCCTCCGTCCCAAAATATAACAACTTTTAGCCCTCAAGATTTTGTCCCAAAATATAAAACTTCTCCACCAACATTCTCTTTCCAACTAATCACAACCCTCCACCAGTCATTTTTCCCACCTACCACTACTATTTAACCAATCACAACCTTCAAGTATTCACTTCTATCTACTTTCTTAATAACCGTGTTCAACTCTAAAAATGCTTAGAGCGGGTACAATAGTAGGCTATAAGCCAGCTATAAACATATTTTAAAGAGATAAAATAGGAGAGAGAAGAGCAGCGGGCTACAGATTTGTAGCCAGCTGCAGCACGGACTCCAAGACACAGTGTGTGTATGACAGGTGGGACCAGGTATTAATAGTATAGTAAGCAACTATTGTATGAATCGACTATTAGATTGGCTATAGATGGATTAGAGCTAGTAGTGGGCTATACTATTGAACTTGCTCTTATATTCTAAGACGAAGGGAGTAATAAAATTTTAGAATCATTACATAGCATTCATTATAATACGTAAGGTTTTATGCAACATTAACCAAGGTTTTCACAAATTTACTCGTATTAGAGTGTTGTTTAGTTGATTTTGTAAGGTTCTCTAAGAAATTATGACAACTTTTTTTTGGCAAAAACTGCACCATTTAGAACTTGAGAAACGTGTCCGCGGTAATATGTGTAACTTTTGTGGATGGAAGGAGTAAAAAATAAAAGGACTTCGGAGCTTCCGACAAATCAAACACGCATTTAACGCGCCAAAAAAAAAAGGGCTTACTTCCAGGTGCCACAATTTATGCCGCATTCACAAGATCATTACAAGCAAATCCCATTCTTGTTGCTACATGAAACAAGTACTACTAAATCTATGCAGGTGCATTATTGCATCATACTATGTACAATCCTCAGAAGTCAGAAGATGTACTCTGGTATTTCCAGAGGGAACGGAGCCACCGTGACCTCAAATGGCTTTCCTTCAGGCCGGCTCAACCTAAATGAACAAATACAATATAAATATCTCCAACAGTTCAAAAATATATATATTTGCCACCCCTACATTTCTGAAAAGGTTCATTCATCAAGTGAAACTGAAATATTATCAAGCTAAGTTGAAACATACTTCCCCGGAACAAACGTGAAAGAGCCCTCCACAGATCCGGGACTGTCAGGCAGTGGCGTGCAACTCTCATACACAAACTCTTCCTGGCCTGGAGTTAGTAGAGGGTACTGCACAGAACATGCCAAGCAGAATATGAACTATACTTTGCGTTTGAAATGTATATGTGCATGCAAAAACACATAGTTTATGGAGTGCTCTTCTTGCTTCCCGCATACCTTCCCAATAACACCTTCCCCGTTCACATCAGAAACAACCCGGTCTCTCCATCGGATGATCCAGTGGCGCGAGTAAAGCTGGCACGAGGAATAGTACACACCACCTAGCATGCATGCCTCTGGAACTGACAGGCGAATGGAGTATGCATACAAACATTTGGCCCCAGGCCGCCTACTTTCAGGGTGCTCTGGTGCAAAGACAGCAGATGCACGTACCTGAAAAAATATCACATGTTAGCCGAAAGCTCCAATGAGATCAATTGCATGAATCATTTATGTTTATATGCTGCTCTCATGAGAAAAACAGTAAGTCGAAAGCAGTAGAGTAGGGAATGCAATGCCACATTGCTGCATTTGAAAATTACAACAGATAAAAACGTAATCTATTACATATGCCTTTTTTGTACAGAGAATATCAAAAAGGAAGTTATCCCATGTAACTCATCATGCTCAATTAAATTAAATGATGAGGAAATCTTTGGACAATCTCACCTTCACACCATTTGTCATTGCGGAAGTACATGATGGGGATGCTTCTGGAAATAAGCTGATATACCTTGACGTCTTAAGCATACGGGTCTTGATCATGCCATTCTGTAAACGCCTAAGATGCTCTTCTAACCACAGAAGCAATCCATCTTGGGGCATATCAGTATTAGTTGGCCTTATCAGTGATTTCGGTACACATGACAACATTTCTCCATCTTGTAAATTGATGGTGCCAACATAGAGTTGGTCATCTGAACAATTAAGGAAAAATGTTTTTGGACGATACCATGAAGTTGCCACTATAATGAGATTTGTCATATTAAAAACACCCTGGTCATTGAACTCACGATAAAATTCTTTCGTCTCTTCAACAATTTGCTCAAGTGGTGACAAGTGAACATTGATCCAGTGGTCATAAAATACATAGCCTCCTATAATACCAAGAGGAGCCATTCGCACATTCTCGCGATGATGTTCACTAAGGGGCAGCTGACCATTGCAAAAACGATACAGCAGCTTTGTCGGCAAAGGGAGCTTGAATCCAAGATCATCCTCTGCTGATTGTATCTGAGCTTCAGAAACACCTTTATTCAATGTCTTGAGTGCTTCAGGGAAGTTTTCAGACAGCCAGCTCTTCAGCGAACTCCAGAAAATTTTCACTCTCCTTACCAGAGGTAAAGGATACATGCCAAAAGACTCCAACCAAACTTTATAGGCATCCTGTAAGATCAACTGAAGTTTGTTATACAGAACTCAACCAAGTAAATGTAAATTAACATATATAGTCGTTTGTAAAAATAATTTGAAATACATCATGAATAACCAGTCAATGAAAAAAGGAACATTATTGCACAAATTTTGAGGTTAACAACTGGACATTAACAAACAGAGAAACAAGTCTTGCACAAATGCAACCTATATTTCTCCATAATCATCTACTTATCTTTTTTTTTTTGGCAATCAATAGGATGTAGAATGCAACCAAATCATAAGCACAAGAGAATAACAGGTATAGTGCAGTTCAAGCAATTTCTTCATCCCTCTTACCCTTCTGACCACACTACCACATGAAAAAAAAATTCCCAGAGGAATTTATGCTCTTAAAAAATGAGAAAAATCATTATAAACAACCTAACAAGTGGACCAAACCTTGTACCATTTTCAAATAAACCTGTTTCATCGCTCCCTTCCAGTCCACGCATCGTGTTGTCAATCATAACCGTGCCACACCCCCTAACTTGGCTAAACCACCATCAACCCGCCGACCCTACTTTCTACCGCCTTGTGCCTCCAACCTTGTCCTCCCACTCTATTCCTATCTGCCTGATGACTGTTGACTCTGGAGGCCAAAATGGGGGCAAAAGAAGCCAAGCCACATCAGTGTCTAGCGATGCGTGATGAAATGGGGAACTGTCACCACAGCCTGGCTCACAAAGGGAAATGCCATCACATTGTTCAAAAATTGAATTCTTGGATTTGGAAAGACAAAAGGACTACGAACAATAAAATTCTTGAATGCACACAAAGGGTTTAGGTGATTAGGACAAGGGACCAGATGTTTAAAGTATCTAAATATTCATTGCATAATCGTTTACTACTCTCTTCTGTAAGATTGTACAAGTATTCACTCTTAAGTTCTTTTTTATCTTTTAAATCACGCAAGAAAACACTGAGACAATAAAATAAATAAACTAGTTCCACAAGCCCACCCTTCGATCCTCTACACAACTCTTCCAATACTTCTCCATAATTCTCATAAACTTGTAATTCATTGCTGTGTGTTCTTGAATCTTGATCCAACATCTATTTGTTGGCCATACGTATGATGAAGCAGGCTCTAAATTTCTAAAATGAAGGATCAAAGTTTCTTCTCGTAATAAATCCCAAATGGACAATCATAAAGTGCTTTCCATGGTAACATTAAAAGTAAAAAAACAAAGCAAATAAACATATAAATGATCAAAGCGCCGTCTCTTCCCACAAAGCTAGGTTGCAAACGAACTCATCCGAATCCCGACCACATCACGAATCAAAGCGAACGAGGCCAACCCAACCCAACCCAACGGGGGGCGACGGGGGGTTTCCGCGGATTCCGCCTACCTTGAAGGAAGGGAGCGCGCGGCCGTCGGGGGCGAGCGGCGCGTGGAGGGCGAGGTCGTCGGCGCAGAAGCGGCGCCACAGCGCGTCGTCGCCCGCGGCGCGCGGAGGCGCGTGCTGGCGCAGGCCAGCGCCGCGGCCTGGCGCGCCCCGGCCTTGGCGATGACGGTGTCCAGCGCGAGCCCCTCCAGCGCCTCCAGCCCCGCGGCGGGCTCCGGCTCCGGCTGCGGCTGCGGCGGCGCCGCCATCGAGATGGGGATGGGGGAGATGGCCGCGGCGGTGTCAGAGATCAGAATGGGGAGAAGAGGAGGAGGAGAGAGAAGCTAGAGAGAGAGAGAGGAGAGAGGAGGGGGGGATTTTCCCAATTCCCAGCATATCTGCCATATATTCGGAGGAGCCGCGCGTGGGCCCCACATTAATAAAAGGATAAAAGTAATGAAGATGTACGGAGTCTCTCCATTGAATAAGGCTGCGTTTAGATCCAAAGTTTGATCCAAACTTCAGTCCTTTTCCATCACATTAACATGTTATACACACACAACTTTTCAGTCACATCATCTCAAATTTCAACCAAAATCCAAACTTTGGATCCAACTAAACACAGCCTAAACGGAGTATATACGGGTCAGAATGTGTACAATTCTCATGGCTGGGATGAATACCTTCTCTGTTTTTGCTTTTTACCACTCATCGTCTTATTTCAAAATTCAATATAAATAAAAAATACTACTTCCTCTGTTTTATTTTGTAGGTCGTTTTGAATTTTTTAAGTCAAACTTTGTTAAATTTGATCAAGTTTATAAAAAAATTTAGTAACATCCAAATTAGTTTCAATAAACATAGCATTGAATATATTTTGGTAATATGTTTATTTTGTATGAAAGATGCTATCATATTTTCTTATAAACTTAGGAAAAATCAAAACGACTTATAATATGAAACGTAAAACGTAAGGAGTATAAATAATATAAAAAAATAAAGTATTTAAAGTACTCATAATAATAAAAGATCACAACAAAACAAATGATACATATAAGTATGTATTTGTTGAAAAATATGTATGACACTATTGACTTCTACACATACATTTATTTATCTTCTTTGAAAATTTTGCACAAACATGTAAAACATAAGTTATTAGTTATACTATGTGATTCCTATCGTTTTGTAGCGAGAATTACTAAGCAATTTTTAATGTTTTTTTTTGACAATCGAGCTAGAAGTAAAAAGAAAAGAAAATAATGAAACGTGAGGGTTTTATCCGTACTTATCATAAAACAAACAAATGATATCCGTAATTTAATGTGGAACATATTGATAAGTATATGTTAAATAGTATAGTGATTTAATGTGGAACATATTGATAAATATATGTTAAATAGTATAAAAATGATAGATATATTTATTAAAATATTGTGAAAATGATTAGATATATTTGCATGTTGATTTGTAGAGTTAAATAAATTATAGATGATGTTGTATGCTTGTATGAGGTTAAATATATAATTATTGTTAGTGGGTGATGATGTGTCATGGTTATATGTTGAGTTTTAAGAGTTAGTGGGCATCAATTTTACTGTAAGACATGATTTAAAGTATCTTTAATTTTAATAGATAAAGAAATGCTCCTTCTGTCTTAAAATAAAATTAGTTATGCATTTGGCGAACCAAAACATTAAGGCCGTTATCAGAACTACCTCTTTCCGTCTACTACTCTCTGGTTTCCCATGAGTAGTTACAATATACTCCCTCCGTTTCAGTCTACTACTCTCTCGTTTCCCATGAGTAGTTACAATATATTCCCTCTACTGTCTCGTTTCCCATGAGTAGTTACAATATATTCCCTCCGTTTCAGGTTACAAGACGTTTTGACTTTGGTCAAAGTAAAATTGTTTCAGGTTTTACTAAGTTTATAAATAAATATAATAATATTTATAATACTAAATTAGTTTTATCAAATTAATAATTGAATATATTTTCATAATAAATTTATCTTGGGTTGAAAATGTTACTTTTTTTTACAAACTTGGTGAAACTTAAAATAGTTTAACTTTGACCAAAGTCAAAACGTCTTATAACCTGAAATGGAGGGAATAGTATTTGCATATCATTAGTTATAAGTCATCAATTTATCCTTATACAATGATATCATACTATTATTATATTGGTATTTGTTTATAAGTGAGAGCTAATAAGGAAAAAAAGAAATACTTAAGTCAAAATTTATATATATATA
>CM020182.1:9864082-9907284 GCA_009805545.1 Oryza longistaminata | reverse complement strand
CCCCGAGTCCGCAGCGAGGAGGAGCGGACGGCGAGGGGGCGGGAGGGAGGAGAGAGACGACGTTGGCTGAGGAGGCGGCGGCGAGGGAAGGTCGGGAGGGAGACGCGCGAGGTGGTTGCGTCGGCCACGCTGGAGCGGACTGAATCGTACGGCGGACGCCGCCGGGACGCATGGAGGCAGCTGAAGCGGAGTGAACGACTGCTGACGAGGCGCCGGGGCAGACTGCGGAGTAGAGGGAGAAGCGGCCGAGGTCGGAGCTGACCGCCGCGTGGAGCCAGTCCTCGGCGTGGCCGCCGGCGGCGGAGCGGGCCAGCGTGGCTTCCAGGGCGAGGAACTCGTCGACGGTCTGCTGCGGCGACTGCTCCGCCGCGACGGCGGCGAGGTCGGCGAATGCACTGCGTCGATCAAACAGAGAGCTTGATCAGAATGTTCATATCCGACTGATAAATGCAGCTTAGGTCTGCTTGGACCACTGGGTTTAAATTTACAAACGTGGAATGCAAAAAGTTTTCGAGGAACGAAATTTCGTAAATTGTAAAGAAGCTAGAAATTTTGGAAGAAGTTTAGAAGTTTGAACGAAAAGTTTAAATTTGAACAGATTTTTCGCTGATTTCAAAATCTTTCTCAATCTATCTATCTATCTATTATATACTTAAAGTTCATTAAGCATCCTATAAACGCTCCGAAGCCGTCACGTGGCGCTTCTACAAGCGTTCCTAGGCCGCCATGTGGCATTCTACAATCCCACCATCGATTTTCATTTAAATTGGTGGACCCATTATTTTACACGGTCGGATTATATCTATTTAAAGATTTTATGCTTTTTATATCCGAGCAATTTACCGGAAATACCATTATTTTACACCGTCGGACTAGATCTATTTAAAAAGTTTATGCTTTTTATATCCGAGCAATTTACCGGAAATACTATATACACGAAAATAATTACGTACTATGGAAATACTTACATACGTGTACGTATGAAGTACTTACATACGTATATGAATCTTTAGGTACTGTAAATTAAAAAAAAACGTACGCGTGTACGATAAAAAAAACCTATAGAGACAAAAAAAAAACATTGATAAACTGCTCACTTGGATGGAAAAATACAAAGGAACATGCTATAAAGCCCTAAAGGAAAATATATGTACGATGTTATAACCATCGGAAAAAAAATAGACGGTCTTTTTAAAATATGATCTTCTATACTATAAACAATAAAATTTATTACTCTACAAATATAGTCATGTGGTTCTTCCATAAGCGCTCTTAGGCCATCATGTGGCACTGTATAATCTCACGTAGCACTATATTTAAATTTATGGATATGTTATTTTATACCTTTACATTAGCCCGCTTCCTCTTAATATCATCTACTATATACTGATAGTCCATTAAACATCCTACAAATGTACTCAGGACACCAAGTAGCACTCCTAAAAATGCTCCTACGTCGCCGCATGACATTTTAACAAATTAGAAAAATCACAAAAATTTTGAGAATAAACAAAACATTTGGCCATCGATTTTCTGTAATATACGGCTGACCCATTGTTTTCTACTATTAAATTATTTGTCCAAGTAAAAAAGGAATACCATCTATTTCCTTTCTCTCCTATTTTCCTCTTTTAGAAAGGTGGAAAATATATTTTTTACCAATTATTTTTTGTCATTGTATTTATTTAGCCAAAAAGAAAAGGACAAAAAAAGGCCCGCATATCTCATCCCCGCCCGTCCAGTACGTACGTGCATGCATACCTCCACACCTATTTCCTTTCTCCCCTATTTTCTTCTTTTAGATAGACGGAAAAAATATTTTATGATAACAAATTTTAAACAACTGTATTATCTAAATCATATAGCTAATTTTTTTATTGGTACACTCCATTAGATTATTTACTATAATATATTTTAAGGTTGAAGATCCAAGTTTGGGACATATATTATTAAAATCATATAGCTAATATTATTATAGAAATTCATTACTTTGGGACATATATATTCTACTGACTTCACTCATCCATATATTTTTATGAAAAAATCAAATAGATTTTTAAACCTTCTGATTAATAACATGCACTTAAATTAGAAAAAAAATAAGTAGTTTAATTAGAAAATACGATACCCAAATTATTTCTAATAGCCGTAAGATAAATTGTATTTATAGGATCCATTCGATCTATCTTGAAAAACAATAATCTCCTCATTTCCTCTTGCCTTACATATACCTCTGACCCCTCCTCCCTCTCTGACTCTCCCACATCCTCTCCTCTCCGGCTCAATTATCTCATCTTCTATTTTGTTTAACTAACATAATATAAAACAATTATAGCTATTGTTTTATTTTATAAATAAATAAATAAATCAAGATCTCATTAGCTATATTTTACTATACAAAATTAAAAATGCATCATTTGAAGGTAGACACTATCATTTGCATGCCAATTAAATAACAACTAAAAATTAATTGAAAATATGTAACACGTTGTACTAAATCATTGTACATAACAAAAATCAATAAACGCTCTCCAGAACGCTCATAACTAATTGTATATCATATACTAAAATTCTAAAACAATCCAATTAAATTGGTGTATCCATTATTTTTAACTATTGGATCTATTTCTAAGAAATTCTTAAGTCGCCATGTGTCACCTCCTATAAAAAGGGAAAGAATCTTTGGAATTCTTAGAAAAAATAAAACACCCCATCATCGGATTTCACTTAAATAATATAGAAAAATTAGAAGAATAAAATCTCCTCCACTTCCTCCCCACCCTCACATGCACAAAACATGGTCCGTCCCCTCCCTATTTTTTAGCTATTAAACTAAAAGAAAAACAATCAGTAATATTCGTTTTTTTAAGAAAGACTATACAACGCATACGCTCTGAATGCGCGCATATTCACCCTTATGAAAACACACAGAGAGAAACAATCTATAATACAATTGCAGACGCTCACAACACGCGCGCACTCACCTCTATAAACGTGCACACACACATTCTACCCCTATGAATATCTCCTAAAGACTAGGCCGACATATTTTGAGATCGACGAAATCACTACGAACGTCTCGCTGCCAACGGATATGTCAGCATTGAAGGAATAATTAGCCGTAAATGCGAGCACCTGTGTCAAGTCTAAGACTTGAATCCGGGTGGGCATGTTCCATCACAAGGAACATAACCAGTTGAGCTACACTCACTTCACAATAATATTGGATATTACAACACCCATAATTTTCAAGATACATTTTTGAAATACTACTATGCCTTTTAACCTGGTGGAACCATTATTATTTCTAACCGTTAGATCTATGTTGTATAGTAAACAAGCGTGTATTCATGGGACATCACGTTTCAAAAATATTACTGCGCAACTATATTTCGTCATTATCTTATTCATGTTAGGTTGTGTGGAGCCTCTGACCCACTCTAAATGATAATGTTCATGGATGGATCACCTCTCAAACTACATCAATCATATTAGGCTATATAAACCCATACATTTAGTGAAGCCTCATGTCCCACCCAATTCATCCTCTAATAAACCATGATAATATATGCAATTAAAGAAAAGAAAAACACATTACTTTTACTTTCGTTGACATATTTTCTAAAGAAAATAAGATTATATTCTTTTCAAACGATGAAGAATATTATAAATAATTGCTTATAGATATTATTTGAATATGATATAACATAAAAGTAATAGGTTAGAAAATTATATAAGCAATTAATACCAGTGAAAACAATTTATGGAGAAATCGTGGCAGTTGATCTCCGGTTAATATTTCGCTCTTATAAATATCGCATACTTAGTGTACGACACATACTCGCGTGAATGCGCGGGCTACCTTCCCAGTTCAATCAAATTCCAAAATTTTGGCTAGAGCTTAGAGCTACACGCCTACACCCAACCTTTCTAGCACCCACTGGTAGACACAAAATTTCAGAAATTTCGAACCAAAGTTGTGAACCCTGCTTGGACTCACATTGTCTTCAAATCAAGCAATGCATTGTGTGCAAAAATAATGTTTTAGGATCAAACCAATCTTTTAGTTGTTTTCAGTGGTAAGTAAGATTCAAATTAGTAGCATACAATTTGATGAGAATTCAGATGTTGTGATCATGAAGCAAGGGCACTAAACCTCAAACACCGGAGCAAAATCTCAGCAGAAGAAGCTTCTTGCAAGGCCTCAACGGCAGCAACCTCTGCAGCATCCCTGTAGCTCATGACTTCCTGCACAACATCCACCATATCAAATTCCAACCATGTTACACAAAACATGTTCCGAATTCGCATTCGCACAATTTATTGCAAAACTATATGCATCGATCGACAATCGCATCACGCAAAATTCAAAAGCCAATTCGGTTTCAGAATGAACAATGTTACCAGCCCGATGCTCTGGAGATCTGATGGAAGTGACTCCCAGGAGGCGCCGATCGTCGCCGGCGTCGTCTTCCTCGGAGGAGATTGTCTGACCATGTTGTTCAGTGACACACTGCTGGGAGCCTTTTCAGTGGTCTTCCTTGCAGCAGCGTTGGGGATTCTTCTGTCCATGGAAACATCTTCTCCTGCTTTTGGAGGTGAGCCTGAGCTTGCCTTTGTCTTGGAATTGGGTGTGATCTTGGTTTTGGTCTCCCTCTTTGGATGCTGTTTCTCCTGATCTGGTGAGATTCTTCTTGGAACCTGAATGTGTTGTTGTTTAGAAGTGTTATTTCAGTTGCTATTGCAATCTTTGTTCAGAAACATAGTGGACAATCACAATTCTGTCAATGTGTGACTTTACTGGTAATATATTTTTCAGCACGAATGAATTCTGAACTTTGGCATCTGGAGAAGAAGGGCACAAAGCACATGGCATTATTTGAAGAAGATCATATTGCGTCGCATCATTTTATTGTAAGAGTGAATGTTAATTATGTTATTTGTTTCAGTGCAACTTTATCATAGATGAAAAAAATACTGCTTCACCGACAGGTGAAACCAAGGAGAGACAAACTTGCTGTTGTGACCTAATGACAGTAGAAAAGGCAGCGATCTGGCACAGAGCCATGAAATCTTGTTAGGTACAACTAATTCCTTTTATGTTTCACTCAAAGGGAATCACTCAAATCAGTAAAGCCAAATCATTCCATTATAATAAATCGTAAAAATTTGCTGCTGAAAAACTTTCTGACTTCATGCTCTGGTTGGAGAAATGATCAGGTGTGATGTCCATGTCAGCCCAAAGTTACATGAATGCGTCACCAGTCACCACTAGCCAATAAGATGGGTTCTAATTCCAGGTTGTCCCTTATGTACATTTTTTAAATGCAATGCAAATGGTTATAATTTTTTTTAACGATATACAGTACTGTGACATCTATCACTCACCAACAGAACTGAAGATATACTTTATATGTTTTGTTTCTATATGTGTGAGTTGCTTTTAAAATTGAAATACTATGGAGTGGCATATTTATATATTGTATAAATGCTGTCAAATATTTTGAGAATTTTTCATAACCATTTTTATGGTATTTGGAGAAGTGGGGAGACATCGTCTCGAGGTATCAAAAGAGGAAAGAAGTTTCCTGAATGATAATATTGGTAAGAGCTAAAATTCATAAAAAGCAGTTTTTTTTTTCAAAAAAATGCTCGCCGTAATGTTTCAATTGAACCACGTACAAGTAATGAATCAAAATGTGTGCACTGAGTCTCACATGGATTGCGCTTAATGAAATGACAAGAAAAAAAATATACATGCAACAAAAAAAATCTTAGTGTTCTCATCATATTCAGCTATTTACAGCAAAAATCATATATAAAACCACCTTTCATCCTAGGAAAAAAATTTCAGTGAACCAGTCTTAACATAGTTGCATATCACATATAAATTTAAATGTTTTTCCATCCTTAAAAAAATTGCATCTTATTTAGCACTGCAAATTTCGAGCCTAGTACAATTGCACAATGCTAGAATATAAAGTGAACTGCTATTTTCTCATCAGCTTGAGAATTTGGATTGAACTCTATATATGCAACTCAATACAATTTCATAGTATCAGCTTGAGAATTTGGATTGAACTGTATATATGCAACTCAATACAATTTCATAGTAAGAGGTCTTGATTTCTTTTTTGCCGGGTCGGCCAAAGGTTGGCCGACCAATTTCATTAAGATTGGGAGGAAAAACAGAGTAAAAGGTTACAACGACAATACAATGTCGTGGCGGCCAGGGAAGGTCCCTAGCCAGCCAAGAACGAAAAGCAAAGGTGAGGCTAAACCCCGCAAACACCCATGGGGATTACTCGCGAAATTGGGAGAAAATCCCCGCCACCCTCCAAACGGCAATTTCATCCTTGATGTCCTCCGCGAGCTGATCCGGTAGCTTAGACACGTGCTGAAATATACGTGCATTTCGCTCCTTCCAAATCAGCCAACATATTAGCATGAAAGCACAGTCAAAATCTGCTCTGTAGCTCTTCTGAAAACGGCATCTAGTTGCCAGCCACCAATCAGCGAGGGCAGCGTCCCCATCTGCTGGTATTGGAAAGCTTGCATTGCACCATCGCTTGATAGAACGCCACACCGCAGCCGTGTAATCACACGCAACAAACAGGTGGTGGCAGTTCTCATCATCTCGCTGACAAAGTGAGCACAGATCATCATGTGGCCAGTTTCGCTTGGCGAGGTTGTCCGCAGTGAGGCAACGGTCCTTTAGCGCAAGCCACATGAAGAAGCGGACTCGCGAGGGAGCTCTGGAGTGCCACAGCAGCTCGCCGAATGCACAGTTTTCCGTAGCCATGAAGAACATGTCGTAGGCCGACGCCACAGAGAGGTCTTGATTTCGAATCCTGACTTATGTACAAGTTTTTGGTTGAATCGGTCGATGCACGTAACTCAACACACAAAATATTCAATCACTGACACAAAAAAAAAATTAGTGCAAAACTAAAACTCACCGAGCTACTCCGAACTACTGGAGCCTTCACCTCGCCGGCGACGGCGACGGCATCACCCCGCCGGCGATGATCACCGCCCTCCTTCTCCTCCCCATCGCCGCCTCCGCCGCCGCTGCCACCTGTTCCCCAACCCCAGCTCCGCCTCAGCCCCTTCGGCCCCAACGTCGCCGGCGATCCTCCATGCAGGCTCCTCATCCCCCTCGTCCCAGCAACGGAGGCCGGCCGTGCGGTCGCCGGCCTCGCCTGCTGCGACGACGACGACGACGACACCGCACGCGAAGAACCAGCTCTCCTCGTCGTCGCCGACGACGAGGAGGAGGAGGAGGACAGCATGGTGGGAGTCGGAGCGAACCTCACCGTGGCCGTCGTCGACCTCCGGTCGACGTCGCCGCCGCCGCCGCCGCTGCTCCGGAGAGAAGAGGTGGACATGTTGAGCGAGGACGACATCCTCTTGACGTCCATCGCCGCCACCGTCGTCGTCTTCGTCTCCGGCCGCCTCAGCGCCGGCTTCTTGGGTCTCTCCATGGATGTGGAATATGGATCGACGCCGGCCGAATTATGACAGGTTAATTTCTCGAGATTTTTGGCGGCAGATTAGCTACTATACCTGCCTATGCTAGATGTGCTAGCTACCTCACTATGAATGTGAGTGTGTCTTGGCATCTTGCTCATATATACTCCCTCCATTTCGAAATATTTGACACCGTTAACTTTTTAGCACATGTTTGACCATTCGTCTTATTCAAAAACTTTTGTAAAATATGTAAAATTATATGCTTACATGAAAATATATTTAACAATGAATCAAATGATAGGAAAAGAATTAATAATTACTTAAATTTTTTGAATAAGACGAACGGTCAAACATGTGCTAAAAAATCAATGGCGTCAAACATTTCGAAACGGAGGGAGCAGATGCTAAGACTTGAGATAGATGGCTTAATTGGTCAGTGGTTGAGCACTAGTGCTTGTAAACAAGTTGGTATGTGTATATAACCATTGTTAGCAACTAGCAAGGCAGTGGAAGGTGTGGTGATTATTAACCAAATGAGGGATGGCGATTAGTAAAGCTTTCAGTACAAGTAAGGGCCATGCACGCATGTATTTGTCATATGTAGTAGTAACAAACTAGAACTACTCATATGTAAATCAATTTCGCTATATATTTATCGGCAAATTTTCTTCTAGAAATTTAACAGATATAATGATAGTACAATCGTAGTATAATTGCATTGTAACTTACATATATAATTATGGTTGCGTAATGCGTTCGAATCTCCAACAATTGTTGGATGAAATTTTAGATTCTCCTAGCACGCTTTTCAAACTGCTAAACGGTGTGTTTCGTGCGAATACTTTCTATATAAAAGTTGCTCTAAAATATCATATTAATCCATTTTTCAAATTTGTAATAATTAAAACTCAATTAATCATACGTTACTACTATCTCGTTTTGTGTAAAACACTTAATCTTCATCTTCATCTTCAGGAGATTCGAACACCACCTATAATGTAACTTGTATGTAACTTTTACCTAATTTTGAACAATTAGATTTGTTTTAAGATTCATACAAGCGAGTAAGAAAAAAATCACACTGTGAGCACATGTGAAGGATTTTGTCCCACTACTTCTGTTTTATGAATAGCTTGTTACAGAGGGATTTTTGAAAGTTAAATATGAGTTACAATACAATGTAATTACACCACGATCGAATTATAATTGCATATGTCGACAAATGTATAGATTGTCTCTATGTAAATGAAGCAAAAAAAAAAAGAGCCAATTTTTTTTTTCGGGGGGAGATCCAAACCAATTGGGGTAGAAATTTTTGTAAATGGAGGTATCAAAATTCAAAACTAATCTCCTAAGTAGGAGTAGGATTGTAATTTCAACTTTTATTCTGTTCTTGAGTATTTCTTCCATAGTTAGTGTTATTAAAGAGGTAGAAATATAGAGGGCATATCCGGTAAAAACGAGATCCATAAGCTTCACTAGCGACACCCCTCCAATACCGTTGACAACCTAGAAGGAGGAGCCCACACTAGTCAATGTCCTTCTCGATGGCCTATCTTTTTTATAGTTATTCCCTTCCGCCCTGAGAGCTAAATTCAAGCATCACCACCATGCCTCAAAAGCATGAAGCAGAGAAAGAGGCCACAAAAACCGGTGTTTATGAGTTTATCAATCGTCCTTTGTTGCCGACGTGCACTTGGATCAAATCCAATAATGGATAGGGCCTAGGTCTGTAGATCCAACTTCGGTGGCCTGCTCCTCTCCAGTCATGCCTGCACAGTGAAAGCTCTCCACGGGAAGGAGGAAAGGGGGAGCACAGGGGAGGGGAAAAACAAGAGCGAAATGTGACATTTATTAATACGTACTCCATCCGTCTTATTTTAAGTGCAGCCATGGTTTTCCGCGCTCAACTTTAATCGTCCGTCTTATTTGAAATTATTTTTTTAAAAAATTGAAAACATAAGTCACGAGTAAAGTATTATTCATATTTTATCATCTCATAACAACAAAAATATTAATTATAAAAAATTTTCAAATAAAACGGATGATCAAAATTGAGCGCGGAAACTCGTTATTGCACTTAAAATGGGACGATGTGAGTATGAGTAATAGCTAAGTCTATGCCTACATAATAAAATTTTCTCTAAATTATTTTTTTATCAGTCTATCCGGAGCTAAATTCAAAATGGGCGAGCCTTATTTTTCAGCGTGTCAACCTTGACTGGAATTCTTTCTTTTTTCTGTTAATGATGCCAACAATGCCATCCATCTCTCTCCTCGCTCACGCCGTTGATACTCACCCGATGTGACGAACGCAAAGCACGCACACGATGAGGCTTTAGGCCATTCACAATGCGTCACATAAATTTGGTGTTCCTCAGCTGCCACCTAGATCCAAACACACCGAAGAACTATAGTAGCCACTTGCTTCACAGTGCATCTTACTTTGTCGTGGGTCCCACTAGTGTCCTCCCTCACTTTTCACTGCTTCCTCTCTCCTTCCTCTGTCCTCCCCTCGCGACGAAGCCGAGACCGAGCGGAGTGGCGGGGCGGCCCACGTGGCGGCGGCGGCGGGTGAAGCGACGACGACGCTGGAGCGGCCGCGGCGCTGGGCGAAGCGGCGCCGTCGGCGTCCCCTCCTCATCCGGCGCCCGGGCGGAGAGGCGGCCGAAGCAGCGACGACGCGGCGATGGACGACTCCGAGGCGGGCACGGCGGCGGAGGACCCCGAGGCGGGCGGCGACGACCCCGAGGGGGGCTCAGCGGCGACGCCCCCTCTCTCTCCTCGGTGGCGCCGTATTTCGGCGGTGCGTCGGGACGCGGGCAGGGGACGGCGACGGCGTGGCGGATCTCCCCTCTCCCTCCGGTGCCGCGTGGGTTTGAGCTGGGCGCGCGACGAGGCTCCTTCTCTGGCGCAGATCTGGCCCAGGGCGAAGCGGCGGTGGCGGCCTCAGTGGGCCATGGGCGGGGAGGTCGCCGTCGGCCTCCTCTGCCTCTCCGTCACCTCCCTCTCCCATTCACTTCTCCGCCGCTCCTCCCCTCTCTCGGCCGCCATGCCTCTCCTCCTCCTCCGACCGCCGCGTGAGGTCGGGGCTGCGACGGGCCGGTGGGGCGAGCTCCGGTCGTTCGTCGCTAGATGCGGTGGCGACGCCGACGTCGGGGCGCGCGCCTGGGAAGGAGGGAGAGAAGCCACTCGCCCCACAGCGCGCCCGTGACGCGTTCTCCCATGCGCGCGGCTTGGATTTCGCCCAGGAACGTGTAGCTTTAGGGGGTGTTTGAGAGAGAGGCTAAAAACCATAAGTCCTAGCTCCTCTCTCCCAAACACCCCCTTAGTTGGCTGCGCGGACTTGGTTTTTGTGGGTCCGGCTGTAAACGTGGCATTGATTCCTCACGAAATGTTGATGTGGCGGCTCAGGCTGAACGACACCGTGTTGCATTGCTAATGCCCTTACGACGAAATCGAAAACCCGCCGCTGAGCAGGTACAATGGGGCTATAACCCAGATATAAACATATTTTAAAGAAATAAAAAAATAAAAGAAGAGAGAAGAGTAGCGGACTATAGATTTATAGTCAGCTGCAGCATAAACTCTAATGTGTATAAGAGGTAGGACCAGATATTAATAGTATAATAAACAACTATCGTATGGATCGGTTATTACATTAGCTATAGAATATAGATGATTCGGAGCTCGTAGTGGGTATACTATTGAACTTGCTCTTAGACTGAACACACCACACACGACACGAGCACGGAGAAGTCGAGAGAGAGAAGAGATGGTCCTCCCCGTCCTCGCGCCCCTCGCCGCCGCCGCCGCCGTCGCCTTCCTCCTCTTCAAGTTCGCCACCGTCGATGGTAAACCCCCCCTCCCCTCCCCTCCCCTCCCATCTCCTCCCTTCCTCCCCCTTTCTTTTAGTACCCCAGCGGCTTGTTTGGTGGGACTAATCCAATCCTTGTGTTGTGGTTTTGGGGCCGGGGCGCAGGGGATTTCACGCTGGTCTCGCGCGGGGCGCCGCGGCGGGAGAAGGTGGACGGGAAGGTTTGGTCTTCTTCTTGGGCTTCTTGTGATTTGTCTCTCGTTGGGGGTTTTTCTTTTCCTTTTCCTCTCTAGATTTGACCTGCTTCGCTTTTGGTTTTCTTGATTGGTTGCGTTTCAGGTTGTGTGGATCACTGGAGCCAGCCGCGGGATAGGTCAGTCCGGTCCTTGTTCTGCTGAATTTTCTAAGATTTTGGTTTAGTACCACACCCTGTTTATTCATGACTAAATTAGTATTAACCAGTAGGGCACTCGACTTATGTTCTACAGACTGATCATTTCGTTTGATGCATTCACTGCTTATTGATAGGGTCACTATTACCAAATTCAAATTCAGAAGGGTTGCATCCGTCAATCAAAATGACATGATACATCTCTCGTTCGTAATCTTATCGATAGTGATATAACATATACCTGTCATTTGTAATCTTGTTGGTAAACAATTGTGCGGCTCAGAGAAGGTGAATTGAATTGACTTGGGCTTCCTGGGTATCTGCCTGACAAGTTTTGGCATGTTCATCTATAATGTCATTATGGTGTGTCTGAATGAGTGGCAAACTGATGTTTTTTTTTTTTCAATAGAAATGTTGTTTAAGTGTGCTTTCCATTTCCCATGGAGTTGATGTTATTTCAATCCAATTACCTAGTTCTACAAATATCTCAATTTGTATAAATTTCATATGTCTGTAGTTGTACTGGTCGTATAGGCAGAGTACTTGTCCAAATCGATACTGTAGATGTAAATAGGACTTGTATGGGAAAAGCATTGTTTCTAGAGCCTAGACTGCTAAGCAAAAGCTAGTTTATTTATGCTCTGTGCTGGATGTAAGAAAAACCATTTGTGTTGCTTCTGTAGTTAAGTTGTTTACTAAGCCAGATTGAGGACATATGCACCAAGAATCTGTAACCTTCCTCATAAATCAGTAATATCAGCATTTGGGTGTATGTTTTATTGATGAATAGTGTTTTGAACATTTAATGGACATTCATCAATATGTTTGTCCCATTGTGCTATTGTATGGTCAATGATACTAGGGACCATGCATCAATTTTGTAGTTCTGGCTATTTTTACATATGTTTTATTTAAGCTAAATAATGTGAAAGTTGCAAAGTATTTCACCAAAATAAGCTATCTATGGTTTATTGTAATATCAGGGGAAGTTCTTGCAATGCAATTTGCTAGTTTAGGAGCAAAGCTAATACTATCTGCTCGGAACAAGGAGGAGCTTGAGAGAGTGAAACATAACATCATCAGTAAGTTTGAAAAACAATATCTAAACTATTACTTTTTTTATCTTTGTTTAGTGGACAGTGGAAGTCTGAAATTCTGTTCAAGTCTAAGTTACCTTTGTTTTCCTCTTACACCAAAGACAAGCATCCAAATAGCAGAGTTGAAGTATTACCCATGGATTTATCATCGGGTGAAGAGTCTCTGAAAGAGCATGTACATGAAGCAGAGTCACTCTTCTCCAATGCAGGCGTTGACTATATGATCCATAATGCAGCATTTGAGCGTCCAGTAAGTATCATTAAGCTCATTTCTTCTTGCTTCCTAAATCCCTTCAAATCAATGGCCCATATCTTTTCTGGGTCAATTTGTTTCATTTTGTCAGCCTTTTAGGAATCTTGTAAGCTGTATATCTGCCCCTTAGCATCATATACTATGATCACTTTATGCTTACTGAATGTACAAATTTAATTGCAGAAAAGGAGGGCTCTGGAAGAAACTGAACAAGGTCTTAAGGTATATGAACTGTGTTTAACTTCTTTCTTTCATGTATCCTTATCTGCAACCTTACTTCCTGCAAAATGTTTCTTGTTAGGCAGGCTACTTTTGATGTCAATGTCTTTGGTACTATTACTCTAACTCGCCTTCTTGCACCCTCAATGATGGATAGAGGGATGGGCCATTTTGTTGTGGTATGTCTTTACAATTCAGCACCAATCAATTGGAAGTAAGTCAACATAGTTTCATCAGGATGTTACTGTACTTAATTCATCATTTACAGATGAGTAGTGCAGCTGGAAAGGTTCCATCACCTGGCCAGGCTCTTTATTCAGCCTCCAAACATGCCCTCAATGGCTATTTTTCTTCTCTGCGCTCTGAGGTAGAATATTATGCAGTTCTTATTAAGCCTGAATAATCCTACATTGTCATAGCATGCAAATTATATGAATATGAGTTAATCACTTGTGTTAACCAAGTATTATGGCTAATTATTTCTCCCTTTTGTCAAAACTCTAGTGTGATATTTTTGTGATTAAAGGAATTTCTTATCAGTTATATACCCTTCTCTTGACAATTGTTTAATATCTTGTATGCTTATTCTATTGTATTGCAAACGGTGTTCTAAAAATCGGCTTTAGGCACTAGGCAGCCACCATGAGTTTTCATTAGGCAGCTGCCCTGCCGTGGGCGCTCTAGTGCTGTTGCATGTTATATTAATGTTCTGTTTTCTTTTATGTCATGCTTACTGATTGCTTGGAAGCCCCTGGTCAAGTTTTTTTTTTTTACTGGAAGGACTGCCAGGGCTTTGCACAGCAGTATATTTTCATTAGAAAAAAAATATAGCCCCTGGTCAAGTTGGTCCTTGGTGTTAGGAGCTAGCCCTGTGGAGTGCGGAGCATCTAACATTGAGCGCCTTCTTGAACATTGGTTGCAAATCATAAAAAGGTTGTTCAATCTATTTATGTTTATGAACTTATCAACTATGTTTGCTGCAGTTATGTACAAAAGGCATTAAGGTTACTGTTGTCTGTCCTGGGCCGATCGAAGCACCCCAATCTTCTGGTGCAACCTCTTCATCACAAAAACCATCTTCTGAGGTTACAATTTTCTACAGACTTTCTAGATTTTTGCAGACAAACAAAAGGGTTGGTTCACTAGAGAAAGGCATGGAACTATGCAAGGGTCTTTGCTCAATCAGTATTATGATCCTAGTGCGATCCAATAGGAGCCAATTCAGCCATATGCATTCGTTGCATACTTGCATTGCTATTTGTTGGAAAGGATTCAATATGAGCAAATTTAGTTTATGTGGTTCATAATATTATAATAATTTATAGTGTGTTTTATATAGACTATTTTGTTCTTATAGCTCAAAAAGTTATCTTGTGTCTAGATTTACTATAATTCTTTTCTGGTACTTGTTATGACACATTATTTCTCTTTTCCTAAAATCTTGTAACCAATTTGCTTTACGGATTGTTAAAAGCTGGTTGTTAGTCCCCTTTATTCATCCATGATTCGCCTGCAGAAACGTGTTCCAGTTGAAAGATGCGCTGAACTGACAATTGTTGCAGCAACTCACGGACTAAAAGAAGCATGGATATCATATCAGGTTTATTTCGTTTTCAACCTATTTGCTTGTACTATGGCAGAAATTTATCATCATGGTTAATATATGCATTATGGCAGAATCTTATCATCATTTACAACTCTAAAATAGAAAACAATGCCTCATGTTTCCTTACTCTTAAGCAACAGATTCATGGGTACATGTCTCTATGCTTGACTGTCTGTACCTAAACATCAAATATCAAGTTAGCCTCAAGCATGTATAAGCAACAGCATTTCATAATTCATATCACTAGCAATGGCAGCCCCCCTTACTGTTATTGCTATGCGTACTGTACTACCAGCATTGCATATAATTTATTTCAACAATCTGCAGATCTGGGTTCAAATTTACAGACCATTTTTTTCAATTATATCGTCATTGTGATTTTTTTTTTTGTGGTTATGTTTGCAGCCTGTGCTAGGGGTTATGTACTTGGTGCAATACATGCCGACGATTGGTCTCTGGCTTATGGACAAGGTATTTCCTATCTTACCATATTTTATTGTAGTCATTTTTCTTTTCATAGTGGTAAAGCTTTATCCACAACTATATCCTCTGGTCACAAGGAAGACCTTCAACATGACTTTTGAACTTGGTATTTGAGCTATTATATCATAAATATTCAGATTTTGTTACATTGAAATGACGTGTGCATATTCTTCCACATAATACTTGTGATGTTACACATCTATGAATTTTATTATGTCCCGACTTGGAGGCTGGAAATTGAAAAAAATAATATATGTGAGTGTGCCTAGTTGCAACTTTAAAGATTGCCACCATCGAGACTTGGTTAACAAAGTGTTGATAAATAGGAAAAACAAGAGAGAAAACAGTTATTTTGTTCTTTGAGTGACTACTGTTGTACCAAGTCTCAAATACATGATCATTTGTACCAATTTATCGCTGTCTAAAATAAATCATAAACATTAAGCAATACACAAGGAAATTTATAATCTGAACTGTTGAGTCAATTATTTGTTGTATCTGATCACTAGTATAGAGGCGCCCTGTGCCTTTTTTTTTTTGCATTCTATTATTATCGTGAAATATTTCTCATCTTACAGTTTTCTCCATTATTTATTATTTAAAATTTTATACAGGTTGGTGCAAAGCGGCTGGATGTAGCAGCAAAGAAAGGCAATGCGTACGGTTGGAATCTCCTTTTCGGTGGCAAGAAGTCAGCATGATGAAGTTGTCCAATAATAGGGGAGTCAAAATGGCTGTATAAATTTGTGGATTCTAAACATACGGATTTTTGTATTTACTTTTACTACTGTTACAGTAGCACCTTACCGAAACAAAGTTCTTGAATTCTAAAGGAGCCCTTGATGAAAGTCTCTTAATTTTACGATGTTGAGGGTGCCATGCTACTTTGAAGCGTCTTGAAAACGCAGAATTCTTTGGTGTTTCGAATCGTGACAGGATGTTTGTTAACAACACAATTGTCAAAAATTAAAACAGCTTTCTCTAAAGCAAACAACTCAAGCAAAATCAATGGTAATAACTTCATGTCCACGAACTGCTCTGGTATTAGCAGACTTCCAGCATCAGGATGCAGTTCTAAGCTCCAGGAAAAATACTATAACCAAAGTTTTTCTTTAAAAAAAAATACAAGTACAAAAGTGCTTGACATAGTCACATAGCAGCTGCTGTAAGAAAAATTCTTAACTTGGCATATACAAGTGTTGCAAAAGAACCACTCTACAACATGCTGGTCTTCTTGTTCTAGTGTTTCCACCCTTTCGAAAAGCCCTCTGGACTGTACGGCTCCAAGAATCCAATAAACTGTAATAAAAAACTGGAAATGTTGGAGCCCAAAGCTTGCATGGTTTAGGGTAAAGCCTTGACTGCTGTACATTTCGGTATCTTAATCATGAACAAAGGTGTAAAGCTTTGGGTACTACAGGATGTGTAATCTACACTAAATTTTGAGTGTAAAGCTCAAGGCTTTGCCCACTGCAGCAATAAAACGTAAACTTCCAGCATGCATGCATGCACATATCAAAATAAGTTGTTGGAAAAAGCAGTCAACTGAAGCATTTGTTTGTGCACAAATTGAAAATAACCGATGTGAAGCTAACAAGCAAGTAGAGTAGCACAAGTGGAGTGGGATGAGAACATTACTTTTGTAATTACTAACTCTTTATGGTGATATAGAGTAGTAGTACTTTTTTATGATTTTACAATTAAAGCCAATCCGTCAGCAATTCAGAAATCTAAGGGTGCAAGAGGATAACTAGCAAAAGCTTTTCTACATTGGCATAATATAGGAACACAATAATACTGAAGATTGTTGAAATGACATGTGACATGGTTAATTCTAAACTACCGAAAATTCTACATTTTATACTAATGCAATTTTGGAAATGAACAGGTGACATGGTAAGTTTTGAACTACACAAACTTTTACAGTCTTCATGTCAAATTTGATAATATGGTAATTTCCTTACATTGCCGTTTAGCAAACTAACCTTCTGACACCTTTCATTTTTAGCATGAAGTATAACAGAAGGTCAATCTACGAATCAAATATTAAGAGTTTAAAATATATACCAGTGTCCAGGCGATTGACAACAAAAAAAAGGATGATTTAAGATGCATCATTTGTTACTTCAAAAGGTTAACAGTCCAGCAGAATCACGCAAAATACACGTGTACCTTCGAACCATCTTGAGACCATCTGGCACCATAACCTTCATGCACACGGATTTCATAAACAGGGCCATAGGGTTGAGTAAGATGAATATTCATCCAACAGCATTCACGTAACAAGCAGTCAATGATTTCGGACGCAAGTTGGTTTTTCCTTACATCTGAAGATAAATAAATGGAACAGTGAACTATATGGCCATAATGCTAGTCTCCAACCGGATGAGAATTAAGCTAGGACGTATCTTTACCACTTCCATGGAAGCTGCCCCACCATCCATCGCTACTCCTGTGAACATGTTTGGCCAATGCCCTTGCAGCATCAGTTAGAGAACAACCATTCACCTCCAATACAACAAGGCATCGCCAATTTTAGTGTACAAAGCATTTTCTAAAGTGGAGATTTTGTAACTCTTGAGATAAGATGTTTGCTTGTGACATGGTGGCAAAATTGGTAGAACCATAACCGCAGAACTTACATTTGGTTGATGCAGTTTCATGCAAGATGATATCAGTACAGATCTTGGAGGAGGTAGTCCATCTTGAACTGTACCTGCAGTTTTCACCATACCGAGGAGTCTACCCAATCCATCAGAACCCAAGCCCTGGAAAATTATAGGAGATAAGTGAGAAAAGCAGGAGAGAAATGAAATATTGCAAGTTACTGTGGTATAATTATTCAAGTGATGGTAACTAATGAACTATATATATATTTCAAAGACATTACTGGACAGTACAGGGCATATTATGACTACCGATTCAGCACAACTCTTAGCTACTGAGTTTGATATGCAAATAGGCAGGTGAGATTGCTTGTTCCGAGGGTAATGTCTGGAGTGATCTAATATTCATAGCAGAAACTGTAAACACATGATGAATAAGGCATGGAAGGTTTTAGAGAATCCAACTAGGTAGGTATAATATTTGTTTGAATACTTATAAAAAAATGTTCTGGCAAAAATATAATGATAAGCATTGAACCAAGAAGGTGGTCCTCACAGCAAGAAGCTCTGTCAGGGTTATGTAAGGTTGAGCAGTTGGCTTTGAAACAGAGATTGCCAAGACTCCATATAAGCTTTCCTTTTCTTCTGTATAGAATTTCCTATATACTCCCACTCCTGCATATGCAGATAAACAATCTATTGTTCAAGAATCATTTATATCAGCATATACTTTTTTTATTAAAAAAAATCATATGAGAACTGAACATCATTCTTGAATTCTACATAAGCTACAATGGACTTGAGTTACTTCATAAATGTAACTCTTGTATACACAATACCCAATCCTGTCAAAAATACCCAAAAAGATCTCAATGCATCAGGTGTGCAGTGTGCTTTTGCTTACACAACAAAGATATACTCAAAATGAAGAAGGCAACATGGTGTCGTACACAATTGGAGCCCAGTTAATTTATTTAACTATGTTAATATTTCCTAGCCAAGATTAAGCTTTGTTGCTTCCAAGCAAACTAGTGAGGTTGAGGCGCTTCATTTATTCTCCATATGTACATAAGAGTAGGCATCAATATTTTCCAAGCTGCTAGCCTGCTACCTTCTTATATGTTAATATTCAGGACTATATTCATTTTAACTGAGAACTAGATAGAGCTTTGGTGTGCTCTATATCATTGACAGTCACAGGTCCATCATCATTTTAAACTCAGAGTAAACTCACTCTACAGATTAAAAGTGAACACATGAAAACTTCAAATAAGCTATTAAGCAAGTTTGAGACCACAGTATAAGAAACATACTAACACTACTTGAAATATTTCCCTACCAAAAAACATGATTTCAATTAGCTACCTTGTTCAATTGATGAAATACCAGGAAGAACCTCTGAGATCATCTCTGCCTGCAGCATCTCTGAAAATGAGGCATATTTTCTAACCGCCTGAAAGAAAATTAAGCAAACGAAACTTTCAACTATAATTGATAAAGAAGGATTATTTTGACATAATGTATTATCAACTGATAAAATCGAAATGTATTATCAATCCAATAGTGAAATTTTCTCTTGCATGTTAGCATGCGTCTATTAAAGGAAAATCATTCTTGATAAAATACCAAAATCATCTCATGTGAAGAAGAGGCAAAAAAAAAAACACTTATTTTATTTACCAGAAGCCACAATGATCTCATCCTTATGTGAGGATAATGGTAAGATACTAAAAATAAGATTACCTGTACATTAAGCAAGAGACACTTATTGAAAAGAAGCAAAGAACCTTCTGCAATCCTGAGAAAGAAATAAAATGTAATTAAACAGATATCTGTGTACACTGAGGGCCTGTTTGGTAGAGCTCCAACTCCTACATTTAGCTCCAGGAGTTGGGTCTAGAGTGAAGTTGTGGAGCTGCCTAAACCCAGCTCCACCTCTCTAGTTCATTTTGTGAGAGAGCTTCACCCAGCTCCGCTCCCATTTTAGGTGGAGATCAAACTGTTTGGCTGAGCTCCAACTACAGGAGAGGTGGAGTTGGAGCTGTAGCTGTGCCAAACAGGCCCTGAAGGACCAAATAAATCCTAACAGTGAGAAACATAAATAAGTGGTGCCAGCTGAAAAACATGTTTAGGAGTTTATTTGTAAGCCCTCCTAGTAATTCTTAAATTTCCAGTGTGTCCTGGAGTTGAAGGCTATTTAGGAACTTAGTGAACATTATCGATGTCCAAAAATTATGATAGAATATACTGTACAGAATGTGAGACTCCATAACCACAACAGCATAGAGGCTGCAAGCCTGCAACATTGTATGTTACAGACAACCAACTTCTAGATTCAGATGTGCATACCGGTTGTAATTACCAGCTGCCAACCTCCCTTCAACTTTTTTGGTTCCAGCTGCAGGAATATACAATTCAAGTTAGGACAAGTGGTTCCAGAAAGTGATTTCCTCAAAACAATTCAAACATAGGTTAATATATATCAGAAATATAATGTAACATATATAAAGTTCATCACCCACTCGTATCCAATCCGATCGTACGTCGGAGCTCGTGACAACCACACTACTTAATCTCATGCATGCACTAAAAGTATATATTTATTTGTGTGCAATCACTGGGAATGACACTATAAATTTATGCAACTTATATGACATCTATCTCTCCTAACTGTTTATGCTATTCACCAGCAATTGTACCACATGTCCAAAGAGATAGATGCAAAGGGACTAAGGACATGCAGGATCTTGGTTGTGAAAGTGTACAGAAGGAAAAAAAATGCATCTTTTTTTTTAAAGATTCGAGAAAGATGCACCCAATTTTATTCAATATATATACAGCCATCATGGAACTAAAGATAGAGAAAAAAGTTATTTATACAACTAACTAATGCCCATTCTCATTTATGCGACTTCTAAATATGCCACTACTTGTAATAGTCAGTTTCTTATATATGCCATTCTCTATTAATTAACGCTTCAACAAGCTTTGACAGTTTGGAAATTCAAAATATTTCTCTTAAAACCGAAAAGAGGCATGCAGAAACTCAGAGATACATAGAAATACACCAAGACAAACACAAAAATAAAATGAAATCCGGCAGCACTTTTGACAGAGTTCAAATTTTCAATTTAAAAGTTAAAAGTTAAGTATATTTCATGAAGGCTGGAGAAAATTGAATTTTTTTTCATAGTGTGTATTCCTACTGTAAAATCTTCACAATAATTAACTGTTTTGATCGAATGAGAGTTTTTCTTCAAACAATCCCTTTTGAATTTTTTTTGTAGAGTTTTGACATAGAAATGTAATAAAACACACTGAAAAAACTAGTGCCTTTTCTCTTTGTTATTAAAGCTTAAACTCTATCAACAGTAATCCATGTTTTTTTCGTCAGAATTTCAATAAATATTATTTATCTCCCAAACAGTCAAGCCCATTGAGGTGTTTACTAGCAGAGATTCCCATTTTTGAAAGGCCACAGTATGGTTCTTGAACATATCTGTGACAGTCATTTGTGGCAGTAATATTTTATTTTCAAAGATAAAGATATAGAGATACCTCTTAGTTGAGTGAAGTATGGTTCTTGAACATGCAACTCAAACTCCACAGCATCATACATCTAATGCATAAGAAGACAAACATATGTAAAAGGGTGCTAGGCATTCATATTACAAAGAAAAAATAAAGTACTTTCGACTTTATTCTTGCCATTTACTAGTTGTAGTATTACACAAATAAAACATCAGCCACTGCCCCCCAAGGAAAAATTTTGTGCATATGTGCTGGAATTACTGAACCATGGGCACTGGTAACAGTTTTTCTTACAAGAAAGGTGGCACTGGGAACAGTTTATGCTGCTGATCCTCTCTGGTCATAAAAAAAGGGAAGATTAAAAACAATTGCTAAATGTAGTAATGTACCATACAGAAAGTCTTAAATATTTCTGAAACAATAAAAGTCTTAAAATATTGATCGATATATTATCCATGCTTGACCCCCAATGACTCCTGAAATCTTTGGTATTTAACAATTGGAGTGAATTAATCGTGTCAGTCATTTTTTTAGCAACAATCACTCATTCTCATTTCATATTATCAACAAAAAAAAAAGCCATAAAAGGCAACAAATGAGCAGCAAGCAGAGATGCAACTTTACCCTCTTCAGCTCGTCCCTCCTTCTCCAGCACCACCGCCTCCACTCCTCTCCCTCTCCTCTCCCTCGACCCGCCTCACCCGCCGGGATCCCCGCCGCCGCCGCCGCGCCACCAGGAGCCGCCCCTCCTCGACGCACCGGGCAAGACCGGCCGCCAGCTTCTCGAGCAGGTCGTCGTCGTCGTCGTCGAGGAGGAGGCGGGAAGGCAGGTAGGAAGGAGAGAGCGGGAGGGCCGGGTTGGGAGAGGCTAGGTGGGAGGAGAGGACGAAGCGGAGGAGGCCGAGGGGCGCCGGCGCGAGTGGCACCGCGCCGCCGGTGCCCTGCGACGGCGGCGGTGGGGTCTCCGACCAAGCCATTTCCGTGCTGTGGGGGCAACGGAGTGTGCGTTGACTTTTTACGTTGCCCGTCATTATCGACAAAAAAAAAAGGACATGAGTATGACATAATTTCATTATTTAAAAATATGAAAACTTATACGAGTATAATATGTACTTCGTTCATTAAAAAAAATGAATCTACAACGGGATATGATACATTCTAGTATAACGTATATGGAGAAAAATATATCAAAATTAATAGTATTAGAACATGTCATATGTTTTTTATGGGATGAATGGAATATGTATTTGCTTTAAAAAATATTACCATCCGTTAGTACCTCCAAAAATTATGGTATTTGATGTTAGGCTTTAAAAACGTACTATCTCCATTCCAAAATATAACAACTTTTAGTTATCCAGATTTAGCTAAAAATGCTTATATTTTAGGACGGAGGGAGTAGTAATTTGCTGGAGAACATTGAGCCATTAAAGTTCATATTCACTCAATTCATGAGATAGAAGACAGACAAACTATCTATTTTGCTCTCCCATCCTTCCTCGTAGCCATTGTCACCGTCTCGCCTCTTGCTAGGATTTGAGAGTAAGAGAAAAAAAAAGGTGAGGGTGTAATCTGGTTCGAACTAGGTGCACCACCTCATTCACATGGGTGGAAGAGGTAATATGGACATTTTTAACTATTTCTGATGAGGGATGTTAGGTCCCGATCTTCCGATAGGTATTGATAAACAATCGATTTGTTGCTTTGTTGAATTCCAGATTGCATCGTCGTGTCGAGTGCTGGTTTAGTTTTAGATTTAATTTTTAGTTTTGAGTATTGCATCTGTTCATCATTTAGGTCTAGGGTTCATCACTCAAGAGTGTGAGTTGTACGTCAGTTTTAGGTCCAGTTTTTCATCTAGTCGGTTGTTGCCGGGACCTTGAAAATTTGAATCGTCCCGTCGTCGGGTTTCCGTTTTTGTGATTTGGTGAAATTTTTATCAAACGGTTTTGGAGTGGTTATACTGTGCGCACGTTACTGAGCGCATGAGGGGAGTACTGTGCGCGTGACGAGAGACTCCGTGTTACTGTGCGCATGAGGGGAGTACTGTGCGCGTGATGAGAGACTCTGGATCAGATCAGATCTATCCGTGACTGTCCGTATTTTCCTCTTTATAGAATTGTTAAGTAATTCTCTATCTGGTTCCTCTAGTTGTTTAAATGAGTTACAGGTTGGTTTGCAAGAAGGAGAGTGTTGTGGTTTTTCGACTACAAAGATTTTAGGATCCAATCATATGGTCATCAAGAAATGTTCAGTATATGATGTTGTGATAGACAAAGTTAAGTACAATACACTCCATGATAAGGTGAAACCGAGGACGATTTCCAATCAAGAAGGGGAGGATGATGAGGACACAACTAGCTCGGATATAACCATGACTACCTTATGTATTAATAAACCAAAGGTGCATATGTTCTACATTATATTTACTTATTATATATTTGAACAAACGTTGCTACACAATGAGTTTTGTGTGTTTTCGTGGTCAACCGGGTTTCGGCACGGTTGATAACCAGAGGAGACGTGGTGCTGTGATTGCAGGGCTCAGTAGCGTGTTCGTTCAGAAGCCGGATCGAGTTATGTCGCGACTCCGCCCAAATCGATTGTTTATCAATACCTATCGGAAGATCGGGACCTAACATCCCTCATCACAACAGGTTGAAAATAATAAAATAATTAAATTACCATATATTTTGTGTTCTCAAGCCAAGTCGCGTTTTGATGATGTCTATTAGCAAAGACTATAATATTTGGATATCCTGTGACGAATTTTGTCTATCCTAAAGCATAATATATACAAATTATCTGATAAACTATTTGTTTGATAATCCAGAAGAAGAAAGATAGAGAAAGGAAGGTTTCACCATCATCATTCTAGAAGGAACCAAATCCATCATCCAAGCAAAAGAATGAACCACATTAGACTTCCATAAACTAAACATCTGTGAACCCAAGTGGTATTTTGGTTTATTTTTTATAGAAAATTGGAGAATGGCGGATAAACATGTGTGTTAACTAATATGAGGTTTGCGAAATATGTTCTGAAAACTATTATGAATGGATATCCTATGGGGGAGATCATCACATTTTGAATGGCATGTGAGGAAGAAAGAAAAGAGGGAGAGAGATGAGGTGGGCCATGCAAACAAGGGCTATCCGGCCTCCATCGACCGACCTGACTCGGTGCAACCTATTCAAAGATGGCGGCCTAAAAGTTTGGTTTAGAGACTTGCGCAACTTGGCCCAACTCAGCAATAGTGGTCGGGCTGACCTAGAGTGGGCGACGAGACGTGTGGTGCATGGAGCGGTTCACAGAAGAAGCCGAACTAGATCAAGCAGCTGCATCCTGTTGGCACTTGCAATAATGACATGGATCAAGGTTGCTATGGATTGATGGGCACACGGGTCCAGCTTATGGTGATGCGATGTACTACCTCTATCTAAAAAAAAATAATAGTTTTTGAAGATGAATCTAGATAAATGCATGTTAAGATTTATCTCTAGAAATTGATTTTTTTTTTCTTGGATGGAGAAAGTAGACTCTACTCTATTGAGACGGACCACACATGATCATCTGCAGTGTGCCAGTGTGTCTTGGTTCGACGCAAAGGATCCCTGACAGTGCGGCTCTTGGTCCTAAGACATGAAGGAACTATCTCAGCACAGTGGTTTTTGGCTTGGTGCATATATTACCTCCGTCCCAAAAAAAATTAGACGTTCTCCCGTCCAACTAATATCCTAGAAAAAATATCATCATGGCCGTAATCAAAGAAGTGGCCCACTTTCAGAAATGGACAGGCACTCCTAGGCGCCGAAGCTCATCCTCCATAGGCTAATTTAAATGTTTAAACTATGGTACTGATTGTTTTCTCATGTGTAATTTTTATGGCCATGGCTCCAATGTGCTTATGCAAATCCCACATGGCAGTCAAGGTGTGGTTCATTTACTATTTAACTACAATCTCTATTATTCTGTGGGTTCTTCTAAAGTGCGTGCACAGTAGTGATGAATCAAATTAATGAGGGTAAATTGGTCAGTTTTAGTAGACATTAATCTAGGTGAGAAACCTTAAAACAACATGTTTTATGGGACAGGGAAAGTATATATTTGTTTGGTTGAACTTCACACTTTGCCACTTGCAGTATGATGTGTTTGTTTCCTATACCATAACTATGGTGTGCCATATGAAATTTGGCCTATTTGTAAAATATGTTTTCTAATAGGGCTAAATTGAGAAAAAACCAGTGCACACTGCACAGATTAGTATCAGTAATCCAAGCCGTGCTTTTACATCCAACGGCCCAAAAGACACACCCAAACCCACCAACACCAACACCAACACCACACGCCGGCGGCGGCAGCGGAGGCGACCCAAAAACCCTCCTCCCCTCTCCCTCGCTGCGTCCTCCACTCTTCTGCTCTAGCTCGAGCTCGACCTCCTCCTCATCCGCCATGGGCGACGACATCGACGCGAGGTACGAGGTCCCCCGCACGGCGGAGTTCATCCGCGCCCGCGCCTACACCAGGGTCGCGCTCCAGGTAATCCCGCTCCCGCGCCGCCTCGATCCGGTTCCTCTTTCTTTCTCGATAATCTTTCTGGTTGTTCGGGGTTCTTGGCTCACTTTTTTTGGGGGTTTTTTTCTCTTCTTGGCTGTAAAGTTCCCGGACGAGATGCTCAGGGACGCGGCGGCGGTGGCGCGGGCGCTGCGGCGGGAGCTAGGCGGCGGCGGAGGTGGTGGTGGGGTGAAGCTGTTCGTGATGGCCGACACGGCGTACAACTCGTGCTGCGTCGACGAGGTGGGCGCGTCCCACATCGACGCCCAGTGCGTCGTCCACTACGGCCACGCCTGCATGAGCCCGTGAGACCTCCTCCCTCCCATTACCCTTCCTCGGCTCTAGATTGGAGCTAGCCTTCGAGAGGGGAGGAAAGTGCTGCTTCTGTTGTGGAGGCTAGAATTGGATAACGATGGCCCTAGTTTGATGAATTGATGATTTGGTTGGGGGAAAAGCGTGAGCTAGTTGGATGCACATATGTTGGGTTCGTGGAGATTTTAGTCCCTGTTGTGGGCTTGTAAAGAACACTGATAGAAATGTGAATCCATACCACAAATTAATTTCGAAGGGGAATCCGTATCCCAAATTATTACTTTCGATTGGGTATTTCGAATTCTTAGTTGATCTGGTGACTAAAGTAGAGGCATTTTCAGCTCAAAATTTAGGAGGGAACTATTGGTGATTAATTGAAAGTTTTTTTTCCCCATATGTTTGTCAGTTCTGCAATCCCACCATTTTTTCCACTGCTTGTTTGAAGCTGTTCTCTGTTGCTATTAATGCTCCAGTGCACCGCAGTAACACTCTGTTCCCACTGATGATAAGGAATTTGAATGCAGAACATCCAATTTGCCTGCTTTCTTCGTGTTTGGGAAAATGCCATTGGATACCAATGCTTGTGGCCGCTCATTGTTGGAGTGCTCGAGAGAAAGTGATAAACGCATCCTGGTATGGTAAACCTATTCCTAATGTTCTGAAAATTATGCTTCAATTCATGGAATATGGTACAACTCTGATTTGTTATTACCAAAGTACAATCAAATTATGGCATTATGCCTCAATTTTGCCTCTACACTATAAAATCAAATCAAATGTACCAAATAAAAAATCTCCTTTGATTTCAATTATTGTGAAAAAAAAGTTAAAATCATAGAGTAGTTCTTTATACATCGTCTTCAATTTTCATGGATTCAAATAGTTATCAGTGAGTACACTATATTGGTAGTCTTAAAAGCAATCTCAATTGGATCATGAATGAGAATTTGTCGTTTTATGCAGTGCACACAAATTCTATATGGACCTACAGTAGCTCCTGCTTGTGTCCCATGTTTTCTACATGTCAGTATGTTCTGTAGATAGTGATGGTCAATTCGTTATATCTACTGGATGTCATCCTATTTCCAAGAAATTAGTTAGGGTTTATATTTGTCCTTCTCAGTATTGTTTTTTCTTATTGAGCATTTGACTCATTGACTGTTACTGTGTGCATATTTGACCATGAAATAGCTAATGTAAGATGTTTACGACTACCAATTTTTATCTCCATTAATTTATTTGTAATAGTCTATGATACTCTTGTCAAACAGGTTTTATATGGATTAGAGTATGCACATGCATTGGATGATCTTAAAGCAGTAGTTGCGGAATTATACAAATCACATTCTCGCAGTGTTGAAGTTCAGTATGCAGATGTTCTCTGTTCAGTTATGAGCCCAAGCCCTGCCGCAGAAAGGGAACAGGGTCAATCCAATGGAAGCACTCATAGTGATGATTTATCTATACAAAGTGATGGTGTAGCGACATTTGTGAATAATTGTTGCAACGTGGAAGGATCCACACACAAGTATAGCCTTGGAGGACTAACATGGTCTACATCCATAGATGATAATATGGAGGACTATTTGTTATATTGGATAGGACAAGATAACTCAGCATTTGCCAACATTGTGCTTACCTTCAATAAATGTGATATAGGTTTGTTATCTTTTCAATAGCCGGTGGGGAAATTATTTGAATTTGTGTTAGTCATGTTTTCCTTACATTGTAGTTTGCCTCTAGAATCTATTTTGGTTTTCGTAAGATAAGCATGAACAATTAGTTGGACAATATGAAGTACTACATGGCATACATCTTGCTTTGAAAGTTACTATATTCTCTCATTTGGCTTTAAATATCTCTATCCTTAATGTTTAGTTATCATGTAACTTCCAGTCAATGCTTTATATTGTTAATGTAGTAATTCTAATTCATATGAATGATCTGACATGAGCTACAATCCATCCAGTATCATGTCATAACAAATTACTTTAAAGCAGAGACCTTTATAATGAAATGCATTCTAACATTAATGAACATTTTTAATTTTATTATGCAGTTAGGTATGATACAGTAGCAAATCAACCATCAAGGGATGTTTCTCATCTGATGAAAATACTTAGGCGCAGGTCATCTTATGCAGCATTTATGATACTTCATTTTTGCGTGAAATGCCAGATTTTTTTTATCATTGTAGAATTATTTACAGAATAGTTTGTATATGCAGATATTACCTCGTGGAGAAGGCAAAGGATGCAAATATTATTGGCATTTTGGTGGGGACCCTGGGTGTTGGTATGTACTCCTTTGGTGTGTTTTATTTTTCATTTGTTTACTGTTAACCCTATTAAATTTGTCAAGTTACGAATTAACAAACCCCATTCAACATTGCCAAAAGTTCAGCACTATGCAATGTTGTATTGGAGAAAGAAAGGGGGTCACTATAAATGCAGATAGCAGTGCTTGATTAATATGTCAGACAGTCAGAATAGTCTTTTCCTGTACTCAATCCTTGTGCTGAGGTTAAATTAACACCCCTAAGAAAAATTAAATGGAGTATGTTGCTTATCACAAGATTAGTAATCGTTATGCTACGTTAGATTGTTAAGCTAGAAAATATAGGCTGGGCTTTGTCTCTACCTTGTGAAATGAGGTGTTATTTGAATGGTGAAAACGAAAAAAATGTTATTTGTGGGCTCTAAATTTCTACTACATTTGAAGTTTACTTTGGTCAAACTGGTCGCAGACCAAGGTTGATTCAACTAGATTTGAAGTAGTTCCACACATGACCTATGTAGGAACCATCCAATTACTTCGATGCTGGTTCTACCTGTTTTAAGTAAACTGCGCTCACGGTACAACAACTTGGTGAGTGGGTGCGATTTAGTGCAAGAAATAAAAAATATGTACAAAAATTTGGTAGTGGGGTGCACATTTGGTGCTAGGAGGTGCCACACATGCAAACTGGCCATGTCAGCTGGCCAGCTCATCAACTAGGTCACCCATTATGTGCCTTCTACCAGGGTTCGAACAGACTAGAAGATAATCGCTGGCAGCAGAGCTTCCATTGTCTTCTTCCTACTCTTCATAAAGTTGCACATCCATCCCATCTCACTGACTGCATCACCCCACCTCGCCTTTGGTGATCACTTTGCCATTGATTCGAGAAGCCGGAATGACACAGAACTTCAACCAAATAACAAGATGTTGGCGATTATGCAGAGAAACACATATTGTTGAAGGCCTCAGCGTGCCCATCGTGCACCACATGGCACCTCCTAAAACTATAAGATCACCAATAAGCCAACTTGTTGTAGTTGATTGTACAATTTCTAAGTTGTATTGAATCTCATCTAGTCGTCAAGTTGTTGTACTGACACCGTTAATTATTCTGTTTGGTTTGGTACCAAAATCAACCTTACCAAATTTTGGTAATGCCAAATTTTGGAACTGCCAATTTTTGGTGACATAGAAGCGTGTGGTAGTTGCTTGGTTTGACACCTTAAGAAATGTATGGTGTTAGGTGTGATGTTTCAGAATTACCAAATTTTGGTGTGGTAGAAGTATTTAGAGTGTGTTTGGTTTGGTTTCTTATTGTAATGACTAGAAATGGCGACAAACCAAACATACCCCTATTCCTTTTATTTTCAACTGAACTGTCTATTTGCTTTGTTTTTTATATTATAGATGCTTTCACTGAACCTCACTGCCACTAAGCTTTAGCTTGCACATAATTTGGCTTTTAACTTTATTACACACTACATCTAAATGATATTATGTGGTACATGGAATCATTTTCATATGCAGCTGGTTATCTTCACATCATTGAGCAAATGAAAGATCTGATCAAGGCTGCTGGAAAGAAATCATATACGCTAGTCATGGGCCGACCTAATTCCGCAAAACTTGCTAATTTCCCTGAGGTGCTACTGAGTTCTAATATGTTTTCTCTGCTTTTCATGTTAAGGATAACTGACTGACCTTTTTTTTTGTCTGGCAGTGTGAAGTTTTTGTTTATGTTTCTTGTGCCCAAACTGCTCTATTGGATAGCAAAGATTTTTTAGCTCCAGTCATTACGCCTTTTGAAGCTGTATTAGCTTTTAGCAGGTACACACTATTATTGCCTCCAATAGTGCTGTTGACATACTTGTACTGTTCATTTATCAATCATGACTTTATATTAAGTTGTGTCTGGCCTCATGTGGATGCAAGTTTGAAGAATTTTTCTTACATTCTTATTAAGCAGTATCACATTTATCACTTTTTCAGGGGAAGGGAATGGACAGGAGAGTATCTTCTAGATTTCAAGGATTTGATCACTACAGTTAAACCAGAAATTTCAAGCACAATTGAAGAAGCAAGATTTTCCTTTATCAAAGGTGGCTATGTGGAAGATAATTGCCTTGAAGGTATAGCTCTTGGGTTTTGAAATGATCGAGTCAATTAATTATTTGTCGACTTCCGAGTACATATAACATAACCCCGTATTTTACATTAATACCCCTGTTCTCATGGCTGATGCATTCCTTTTACCTTTTTTTCCTGTTCCCTATCATTTGGTCCCACAGAAAACGAGGAACGGTCAGAGACATCGCTTGCACTTGCTGAGGTAACAGAGAAGGCACTAAGTATCAAAAATCAGAATAATGATGCAGTTCTTTACCAAGGAGGAGCAAAGTCCGCGATTGACTACCTCAAGGCACGGTCCTATCGTGGTCTCACAGGAGAATACGAGCGTCCAGCACCAGACTCGGTCTTGACAGGCAGAACAGGGAGAGCTGCTGGTTACAACGACGAGAAAACGGAGAGTACACAGTGAATGAATGACATACCTTAAGTGGGAAAAGATATGTTTTTTTGACTGACATACTTAGATGTGCTTCCTTAAGCATGTTTGCCCTCAATGGGCGATTGATGGAGAGGCAATTTTGTACTTCAGAAAGCACTGTCAGATGCCTCAGTTTTGTTGTGAGCCATGAACTATGTGTTCCCTTTTTTTCTTTTATGATGGAAGTGAAACTCCCCAGCCTCTGCTCCTACTAGGGAACTGTGTTTCATCAAACTGTTATATGTTCAGAATGATGTTGTACATCTCCTGCCAACATACTGTACAGTATTCCATATTTGCAAATCTGTAATTGGGTTCCTCTGTACCAAGGTGGCTGTAAAAACTGGGAGAAACAGCCAGCAAGATCACATTGTTTTGCAAAGCCGGCTAGATGCTCCATATGCTGATTGTAAGTTTGTAATCATCCTATGATAATTTAGCAAAGCTCATTACTGCTGGAAAAAAACATGATCACACCACTTATTGGAAATGAAATGGTAATTAGGATCAACCAGCAGGAGAACACCTGTCATAACGAAAATAACCGATTGAAATATAAATTAAAGAGTAAATTGTGTCCATGGTACAGCAACTTGGTAAGTGGGTGCGATGGTAAGTGGGTGCGATATAGTGCAAGAACTTAAGAATTAAACGTCCAAATGCAACAACTTGACAAGTGTGTGTGTTCTAGTACAACAACTTGATAATTTTTAGTATTTTTATGCATCAACTTTGCTAAGTATATGTTAGGTGATTTTTTTTCACGTTGTCAATATGCCATTACATAGTAATCATACAGATATTACCTTATAATATTGAACTTAATCTTTAAGAATTATACTGTACATACAATTTACATCCAATTACCTTTTAAGACTTTTTTTCTTGACGTTCTCAAATATCAACCGGAATAATAATTTCTATATCCTGTTTAATTGATTTTCAGTTATTAGTTATTAGGATAAAAATATAAATATGCTTATACAAATACACGCTAGTATACTGTCAAAATAAGTACTTAAAAATTGAATCTATATAAAAAAATACTATTAAGTTGCCGCATAACCTCTTAATTTATTGTATCAAAATCATATCTACCTTGTAAGTTGTTGCATTTATATGATCACTTATAAAGTTCTTATACTAAATTGCACATACCTGCCAAGTTGTTGCACTCGACCGCTCATTTCTCAAGTTTTTACACCAAATTGCACCCACCTGCCAAATTAATGTACCGTGGGTGCAATTTACTCTAAATTAAATCCACAAAAATGGAAAAAAAATATTGTCTGGTTGATGTGTCAAGGACAACAAATCTGGTTGCCATCCGCTGAAATTAGCACTAGGACAGCAAACAATAGGACTGCATTGTACTGCCGTGGGAAGCAATTCTGGACAGTAAATGCCAGTCAACAGATTGTGATACGCGTAAAACTCTGTTTCACTTAGGGCAGTCCTAACCCATAGTGTCCATAAGCAGTGTCTATGGTGTTATGTCAATAAGACACCACAATAGAAACTACACTCTACAACCCATGGTTTTTTAAAGTGGGCTATTAATAAATACATCATCTCTCTTCTCTACCAATCATATTTATTCTTCATCTATTATGAAGACACTATTATCTCCCAATACAAAACTTGATAGTGCCTAGTGCATAGGTTCTCGTGTTGAAGCTGTGCCTTGCATGAGACCCAGTTTGCTTCCTCTCTTCACTCTCTTTTAATTAATATAGTACCACATAAGCTAAAAGTCCTACATGGCAATGTAGTTAATGCTATAGACATCATCGTAGGTGGAGGGTTGGGACTGCCCTTATAGCATCTCGATGTAATTGACGGATTTTAACAAAAGCTTCCATGTTCTTAAAAAGAAAAAGGCTCTGCTTCAAGGACCTAGATTGGCATGAATGTATGAAACACAAACCACACATTTCATCATTGCAGAACCCAATAAAATATGCACACAAGCACTGCACTTATTACATGAGACCACATATCACTCGATACAGATAGGAAAGCCACACAAGTCCAAATCCATGATCATAGACACAACCATTATGCTCAACCATAGTGCCAAAACACACACAGAGGCAGAATATATACAAATGCACACCACACATATATAGCAGACAGAAACACACAATTAAGTAGTAGCAAACCAAACCTCATGAGCACCCAAATGCAAACCGATAATGGGAGGGACACCATGGTGATTCCCTTCAGCTCGATGTCCGGTGCCGACGTTTGTCCTTGGGGATGAATAGGCAGCATGGCGCACCGTGTAGTTTTTCTTCCGCGTTCCCTTGTGTTTTCTCATGAATTGCCCA
This sequence comes from Oryza longistaminata, assembly GCA_009805545.1. Taxonomy (NCBI): domain Eukaryota; kingdom Viridiplantae; phylum Streptophyta; class Magnoliopsida; order Poales; family Poaceae; genus Oryza; species Oryza longistaminata. Next base: position 9,873,783 of record CM020182.1, on the reverse strand, counting down.
TTTGTAGTATGCATAATGAATTTTATCTTTATGCTTATCAATGGCTTCTTTCACCTGGTTAGGGAGAGACTCGTATTAAGTTGCATGCACAAGCCAGTTGCACCTAAAAGCCTAAGCTGATAGGGAAAGGCGGGCAATTCACTTTATACACTCCAACAACTCGCCGTTGAGCTCAAGCTCCTTCAATCTCGGAAGGATGTCGATGCCAGAGAAAGATGAGTTCATCCCGGTGAAGGTCCATATGATCTTTTCGAGCTTAGGACAAGCCCCATTGTGGAACTCGATCTCAGTGATTTTTAAAGCAGTGCACAATAAGAACGCTGAGTTTTGGGAACTCATCTTTGTTGAAGGCAAGATGGCTTTCATCAAAAGACTCATCCAAGAGCTCCAGGCAGCGCGGATATTTGATGTATTCACGAGGAGCCATGATGATAAGGCGGCACAGGACCAGACGAGGCCCGCGAGGAGCAACTAGGCTAGCTCAGTGGTGAGCTCATTGCCTCATCGCTGCCGCCGCCCAACTCCCAAGTTCCACGGAGCAGGCGGCCACCAGATCTCAAGCTCGAGCTTGTCCCTTCTTTCCACAGCTCCACATGGCAGAAGAACGGCTGTCCTACTTTGTCACACCGGTGGGTGTGCCACCTGAAGATGCAGGCATTACACAGGCTCAGGAGAACGAAGAAGGCAACGATACAGGGAAGACGGATTGAGGAAAAGGCGTCTTCCTGTGAAGAAAGCATATTTATGTAATAAGTGTGTGTGTGTGCTCAGGCCTGACCGGTGGGTCGTATTGAGGGGTTTAAATTATGTCTGGAACATGGCTGTAACCTCATCGATTATCAAAAGTAAGAAAAGAGACGAACTACCCCCAATTCCCTCGCGTGTTCACACATCCGGCGGCTCGCGGCGGCCAAATCTCTTGACGCCGGCGAGCGGGGTGTTACATATGGTATCAGAGCTCGGCGATCCGTGTGTACGCTTCCTCAAAATCTCTTGATCCGACGGTAAAATTCCTATAGCTCAGTTGGTGATACCCGAAAGGGTTCGTCACCGTAAATCTGTTCGAGGGTTCGTTGGATTCGGAGGAGGAGCACCATGGCACCCGCTAAGCAAGGAGTGCAGGTGAGGTAAGTGGTAGCAGCGATGAGTGAGATGGAAGGAAGGTTGCTGGCGGCGGTGGAAAAATTGGCGGAGAAGGTGGAGAAGATGGGGTTAATCCAAGAGAAGCTAGAGGCGATGGACAAGAAGCTCGAGAAGCAGGCGGAGAGACTGGATCAAGTGCAGACGAAGGTGGATCTATCAGTGGAATCACTGGGGCAAGTGCACCAAGAACAGGTCCAAGTCACGCAGGCGGTGAGGCGGGTCGCTCCTTCACCAATCGTTATTCCAACCAGGACGCTGGAGGGAACGTCCTCGGTGACACGGGATCAACCTCAGGTAACCTTTCTCAATTCAGCTCCATCACCACCACCTAGGGTTGAGACTGGAGAAACAAACGCACACCACTCGGGGGGGAAGGAAACATGGAAGTTCATCAGGAGCATCAGTTTAGGAGAAATATGCCCAACATGGATTTTCCGAAGTTTGATGGAACTGATGCTAGTGTATGGGTAGACAATGGTGAGACCTATTTTGCTATGTACCAAATCCCAGCAGGTTTTAAGGTCTCAGCGGCTTCTCTAAACCTCGTGGGTAAGGCAGCTCACTGGTATAAGGCGTGGAGGCAGAAAGTGGGATTACATGGATGGGAGGATTTTAGACATGCAGTGGTAAGGGAGTTTGATAGGGGAACCCACCACATTAAAGCCAATGCTATATTTAAACTAAAACAAACTGGGACAGTGGACAGTGGCGAAGCCACCGGGGGTGCCGGGGTGGGCCTGGCACCCCCCATCCCCATGCGCTGCAAACCCCACCCCAGGGTGATTAGCCATCTAATCCATAAAATTAGCTCATTAATTTGTTGCAAGTTGAGCCTATACCTACCTAGCTGTCCAATAGGTTTTAGCTTTACGTGATTACCTGAGTTAATTAACGTAACTAAGCGATGTGGTTGCAAGTCTATTAACGTAACTAAGCAATGTGGTTGCAAGTCTCCAAAATTAAAAAGGATGAATATAAATGATGTCGTGTGTCATTCTATATTGAGTAAAGTTGGTGCTATTTAGTGACTTTAAAAATGGTTCTTTTCGAGCTATATTAACATACATTCGGACATACATCCTCCATTCTAAAATAAGTTCAATTTTATACTCCAAGATCCACACTATATTATCTACCGAGGCGCTGGAGAGTTCTTACGTCTCCTGGCCAGCACCCCCTATACCTAAATCCTGGCTTCGCCACTGACAGTGGATGAGTATAAAAGTCAGTTTGACGATTTACGTACAATGTCAAGTTGTTCGACAGAACAGAACTAGGGGAGGTTTGGGAAGTAGGGCATTTTGTGGCGGGGCTGAAGGATTCTCTAAAGTCTCATGTGCTGTCTAGGTTGCCAGACACTGTCAGTCAGGCCTATCACCTTGCTAGAGCTAAAGAAAGTGTTATGGGGTAAATTTATGAAGGGAAGAAAAAGTGGGGTGTGAAGACTAGAGGAAATAGAGGGGGGGGAGTGTGCACAACCTGCTGTTGCTCAGGCAAATGTAGTGGAGACAATTGAACATGAGGCAATTCTATCAGATGAAGTTTTGGAAGCTGTGATGGAAGTAGAGGACTTGGGGCAAAATCCTAAAATGTTTCTGTCTCTCAATGCTCTGTCTGGTTGGGGTCTGGTTGGGGTCATACTGGCACAATTCATCTTAGAGCTTTGGTGCAGAATCAAGTGTTATTGGTTTTGGTTGATTCCGGAAGTTCTCACGGTTTTCTCAACTCTACCTTAGTCATGAAGCTACAGTTATCCACTCATCAAATGCCTGCTCTGACAGTTAAAATTGCTAATGGTCAGCAAGTCATTTGTCAGCAGATGGTACCAGATTTTGAGTGGTGGATACATGGCCATACTTTTTGCCATGATATGAGAATTCTGGATTTGGGGGGATATGATGCAATATTAGGTATGGATTGGTTAACAAAACACAGCCCTATGACTTGTAATTGGGTAGATAAGTGGATTGCATTTGATCATAAAGGGCAGCAGATTCAATTGCAAGGTGTTAAACCCACTGTTCCTACTTCTCAGTCCTTGCAGGCAATTTTAGGTGAGCAGTTGTTGAAGTGGCATCAAGGCAATGAGATCTGGGCAGTGGCTGTCATGCATTCAACAAGTACAACATGTACCTCAGCAAATCTTTCCAGTTGCTGTCCAGCAATTAATTCAGAAGTTTCAACCAATATTCCAGTCCCCTACTGAGTTACCTCCACACAGGACTTTTGATCATGCTATTACACTTCTCCCTACCTCGCCGCCTCTTAGCCTCCGCGCGGCGGCCTGTGGTGGGTGAGAATTGGAACTCTCTAGGCTATGGAAAGAAAGGAGGAAGAAGGAGGGAGAGGGAGGGAGAGGGACTGACGTGTGGGTCCCACTGCTAAAATGGAGAGGGTAGATGAAGAAGCTGTTGGAATGAAAAACAAAATTAACTCTCTATTCGGTTGGCAAGCTAGCTAAATGGGTATTTGGAGAGGCAAATTTGGAGAGACTGGTGGAGATGCTCTTAATTAGACTTGGGACCCTAGGTGCCAGGACTTGTACCTGCATGGTATGAAGTATCAAGTACCAACGCCTCCTCTCCTCTTCTTCCTTCCCCTCATTTTAACCCATGTTCCCTACTGCTACTGCCGTGACCAGCGTGGCTGCCTACACCGTTGTAGGCTCTGGCTCAAGAAGCGGGGACGCCGAACGCGTGGAGTGGGGGTAGGATGACATGACTCTAAACTTACAGGAAAAAAAGCAAATACATGGGATGACGTCAGCCTCCCTAAAGTGGTATCCTGTCCTCTAGCAGCCTTGTATCCTCCATTAATAACAAATAAAAAGATATTAGTCACTACAAACACTCTTCATTACCTAGACTCAAAACTATCAGTTTCCCTGCGTAGTTCAGTTACACTGCCTGGCCACCGCCCCCGACGTTTCCCTCTCATGAACCCTCGCCGCTGCCCCTCATCTTCCTCAAGTCGGCAATGCCAGAGCTCGCCACCGGGTCCCCACACGGCAGCTAGGGCGACGGCGGCGGGGCTTCGATGTCGGGATCTGACAGGGCATTGCGTAGATGGGGTTTTAGTTTAGGTGACCGACTGGGGTGGTGGCAAAGGGTGGCGGTGAGGACTAGCAGCGTCGGCAAACTTGGTGGTGGTGTCGGGGAGGCATTGGACGGAGACGGGGGCTAGTCCTCCATCCTTTTCTTTGTCACCGTTGGCAAGGGTTAGCGGTGTCGGCGGCAGTAGACTTGGAGGTGGCGATATGTGGTGGCGGTGTTGGGTGAGATGGGGCTAGTCCTCCAGCCCTCCCTCTGTCACCAGCAGTGACGGCGGTGGGAGAGGCTCTTGGAAGCGCCATCCTAGAGATGGCAACTGCCAAGCGAGCGTCAGCACCAAGGTTTGGCTGCGGATAGGTGTCGACGACGGTGGAGCATCTCCAACAAGCTCATAGCAGTAAGGGCATGAGCATATCGTGCTGGACGGCTCCGCGATGCTCCAGAAGTGGTGGGGAGTTTGATATTTTCTGAAAGATGGTGGTGATGTGGTAGATGGGCTTTGCGACGCACTAGTGGCGTTCAGAATACGGCGGCGGCGTAAGGTGTTTTGGATAGTGATGGTGGACAACAAACGAAGCAGTTGATAGTATGTGGTGGTTGTGATCCGCAGAGGTGAAGATGGTACGACGACGAGCGGCACGGACTAGTTCCGACTCTCCCCTGCCCGACCTCTTATGCTGTGGCACAAAGAATAAGTCACCGATGGAGTTTGAGAGTTTGAAGCTAAATCTTCTATCTTTTCTTTTTGTGTGTGTGCGTGCGCTTTCTTGCTACTCTGTGTAAGTTTGGAAATTGAAAAACTCGTGTATTGTTTTGGGTGCGTATGCTCTTCGTGGATACTGGATACAGAGGCAAGATTAATAAAAATCTATTATAAATAGAGTCAAACTTGTATCACTAGCTCCACCACCAATCTCATGGATATATATATTGACATGCATGCCCAGGAAGAAGCACGCAGTAGCTTTCATATCAACAGCCTAGCTACTGACATGGCCAACATGCATGGCAGCATCCCAAGGATTGACTTCGCCGGAATAATCGACCTAGCCGCGTTGCCGCCTCCCCCCGGCGCCGACCACCACCCACGGCCACGGTGGGCCGCCGTGCGCGCCGCCGTCATGGACGCGCCTCCGCGCGCCACGGCTGCTTCGAGGCGGTCGTGGACGGCCTCATCTCCCCGGAGCTCCGCGCCGCCGTGCTCGGCCAGGGCGGCGCGGCGGAGTCCGTGCTGTCGCTGCCGGCGAGCGCCAAGGCGCGCGGCAACGACCCCGGCGAGGGCAAGCCGTACCACGGCTACGTCGGCGGCATCCCCGGCCTGCCCTACGAGAGCGTGGCCATCTCCGACCCGCTCTCCCCACCGCCGTCCGCGCCTTCGCCGCTCGGGTGTGGCCGGCCGCCGCCCGCGCGTTCCCGGAGGGGCGGTGGTCGCGTACGCGGGGAAGCTGGCGGCGGTGGAGGCGGCGGTGCGGCGGATGGTGCTGGAGAGCGTGGGCGCGACGGCGTCGTCGGCGGGGCCGTGGAGGCGCAGGCGGCGGCGACGGCGTTCAAGCTCCGGCTGTCGGGAGTACGCGGCGCCCGGCGGTGGGGAAGATGCGAGGCTGGGGCTCCCCGCGCCACGGGACACGAGCTTCCTGCGCCGTGGTGACGCAGAACGGCGTGGACGGCGTCGAGGTGGAGTGCGGCCGCGGCGACGGCGGCTGGGCTCGCCCAACGCTCTCGCCGAGCTCCTTCCTCGTCTTCTCCGGCGACACGCTCAAGGTATCTGTGCATGTGCACGCATGTCACATCTCTCTATCTCTTTCTTCTTTTTCTTTTTTTTTTTAAAAAATGGATTAAAAGAAACCTGGCGATCGATCTAGCTACATCCAAATGCATGTTGCTGGAATAGAAAAATATAAATAGTACACGAACTTCCTTAACTTTCACATTTCAAATTAAGTCAAAGTCTATACCATAATTTAACTAGCGAATACAATGTGCGTTACAACGGTTTTAGATAAAATATTGTCAGTTGTAAACTTGAAAATGTTGTGAATATATATGTATCATGGAATAACAATGTTATTATACAATCAATTTCCAACAAAAGATTCCCGCCCAACTCAATAAGGTGGTGGTACCTAGTTTTGCATAAGACTCCTCCCTGCTATTACCGTTGGTCAATTACATTATTTCGTGCGGAACGCGACGAAACATAGACCATAAGATATTAATCGAAAACCAGTTAATCGAAAAGCAAGAGTACACAATATGTATAGCAAAAGTATTGATTTTGGAAAACTAATAAGTGATGCGCGCATTCACAATTATATATTCGAACCTGAGTTTTAAATCAACATTTACGATCAGCCTTCTTAAACAGCTAAATAGCAGGGTAAATGGGAAATGGATTTTAATTCTTTGAGGGAATAGGTTCACTCATTATTACATGCATGTCCTCCAAATGTCAAAAAAAATTTAAAAATAAAAATAAATTAATACGTGATGCATGACCGGTGATGACCGGCGGTCTAACCAGCTTTCATGGCCGGTCTGATCGTGCAGACAGGGCGGTCTGACCGGCATTGCGTGGCCGGTCTGACCGGTCCCAGATAGGAAGCTGGGGCACATTACAATTGATTAAAAGGCCGGATTAATTGTGAATTCGGACATTTGTACCCATAAGTCAGAAATAGATTGGAGAATCCCTTTGAATAGAATATTTGAAAGATTCTAGTTTCAGGATTGATCGGAAAATTCGGCGGCAAGCGTTCAAATACACTTTGTCGATAGAGAATTATATCGCCGAAAAATAGATGGAGTACTGTTGAAGTGCTTAGATAATGATCAATCTAAGATTGCTATGGGAGAAGTACACATGAAGGGATTTGTGGAACTCATCAATTGGCCCGCAAGATGGATTGGTTGCTTAGGAGAGTTGGATTCTATTGGCCGAAAGTGATTGATGATTGTTTCAAGTACTATAGAGGATGTGAAGTTTGTCAACAGATCGGCAATGTTCAATTAGCGCTTACCACTGTGTTGAATCCTATCATTAAACCATGGCCGTTCCGAGGTTGGGCTTTGGATTTCATTGGTCAAATTTATCCTTCGTCATCAAAAGGGCATCGGTTCGTGCTAATTGCGATGAATTACTTCACCAAGTGGGCCGAAGCCGTGCTGTTCATGAATATTACTTACACGGAGGTAATTGACTTTATCTTGAAGCATATTGTTTATAGATTCGGTATTTCATAAACTTTGATCAAGGAGCTTCTTTTGTGTCCAAAGATGTGAGAAGTTTTACCGAATCTTATGATATTAAGTTGTTGAGTTATTCTCCTTACTATGGTCAGGCTAATGGATAAGCCGAGTCTAGTAATAAGATATTGTTGAAATTAGTGTTGACAGAAAACACGAGGCCTGGGAGATCTGCTTAACTCCAGTGCAGGTCCAAAACTCGCCTTCGGATGTATGAGCGTGCCAGTTGATTTGATCCTGTAATCAACAAGAAACAAAGACAAAAGAACCGTAGTTAAATCTATAAATGATAGCCGATCGGCCAGATGCCGATGACATATCATTTACGTTTGAGCCGATGTCATGTATAGATCGATCGGCGATTGAAAATAAATAATAAAGGACTAAATCTATTCGATCGACTGTAGATGTTAACGATGTATAATTCTTATATCGACATATACTTAAATTACGTGATTGGGATAGATCGGTCACCATGCCGAGACAGTATAAATCACTTAGATTGAAATATATGTTAATAACAGAATTATATACGTTTACAGCATAGCCGATCAGATAGATCCAGCACGCATCAGCTAGTACTCCAATGCAACTCTATGCTAAGATATTAAAACAAGCGGAATGTACTAAACAGAAGCTTAATATACGTGAGTGCAATAATATCTTAACATGAATGGCAGATTTAACGTATCAATAAAGTATATGGAGCAAACATAGTTAAATCAGATAAGATCGGCTGAAACTCCGATGCTACCCTAATCGGCAACCAGAAAACAGGCTAGAGATTGATATTCTAAGCACGACTTAATAGATCAAACTCAACTGATGCAGCATTAAGTATGAAAAGAAGAACAATATCTAGACAATCAAGCCACTGGGAGATTCATAGAGTGGTAGATATCTTATATAATCCAAATCAACAGCAAGATCTAACCCGATCGGCTGCCTTTTGCATGCAAATGTTAGCCGATAGTAGATTAAATAGAGATATTGTTGAGGATTATGCAAGATATATGATAACTTGACGAATTATATAAACGAGATTAGAGTATCATGAAGATGTAAGCACTAATCTATGAGAACATAATTCATCATAACGAGTTTACCTCTTGTTGAAGATCGAAACCGATGCAGCTCAACCCGAAAGCAAGAACTCGTTGGAATAAAAGTAAAAAGGTGGCGATGCGCCGGAATTGTATTGAATGTGTGTCCTTCATTACATAGGGTTCAGGGTCTATTTATACCCGAAGATTACAAGATATGCCCGTACCGGCCACGACCATTATCTCTAACAAACTTCTAAAATATCACGAGTCTTTGCGGCAGACTCTTGCCCACACTTATCTATAAGGAATTTATATAAATAATCTAATTAATAGATACAATTGCCTTCTCAAGAATCTATCCATACACGGCAATCATCTTGAAGCACATCAACCCGAGCCCGATATCGCGCACAAGTCGCATTACTAGAATCGGCTATACCAACTTACTCAGCCTAGCTCAACCTTAGCCGATCCTAGCCGCAGCCGATCCAGACTCTAGCCGATTCTTGCTCTGTTCCAGAACTCGATCTCCGCCTCCAACTCTTCTCCGATTAAATCCCTTTTCCTGATACGAATACTTACCAAATTTGGTTGTCAACAATTAGTCAAGAGGGATATTGAAGAACACTCAAAGAACTGGCATGAGGTGCTTTCAGAGGCATTATGGGTTCATAGGATATCTAAACATGATGCTACTAAAGTCACTCCTTTTGAGTTGGTTTATGGACAAAAAGCCGTTTTGCCAGTTGAGGTAAAACATGGCTCTCTTCGGTATTTCAAGCAAGACAACTTGTCAATTGAAGATCACAAGACCTTGATGGGAGGCAATTTTGAAGACGTCATCGACAAGCATTTGAGGACTTTGAAAGAGATGGAGGCACTTCAAGACGGTGTTTTCAGAGAGCAATCTATAGGAAATACTTGAAGAAATACTTTCCTAGCGTTTGGCAAGATGCTTAGGAGATCCCGTGGCAGGTAATTGGATTATCGCCCTAAGACAACATGTTCTATGCTTTTAGATTCGCGATGTTCATCAAAAAGGCAGGGGGGTATGTGTTTACACCCAAATTTAACACTTATGGACGAAATAGGGGAAAATTGCCAAAGTTTAGAAAGTGCCGGTTTCTTTCACAGGGCCGGTCAGACCGCAGGTATGTGGGCAGTCTGACCGGCTAGTAGGGCCGGTCTGACCGCAGGTATGTGGGTGGTCGGATCGTCA
>CM020182.1:9823096-9861186 GCA_009805545.1 Oryza longistaminata | reverse complement strand
TTTTTCTTTTTATATCTCTTGTGTACGTACTTATGTAGGAGTTGTGTATGTATGTAGAGAACTATACGGTTTTTCGCACATAGGGATTAGTTTAGTATATCTAATTTAATGGTTGAAAATAATGGATCATTGATTTAATTGTAAATTGATGGATACATATTTTACTTTTTTATATAATTTTTCATAGATTCTCTCTAATTTATTAGAGCATCACGTGGTATCTTAGGAGCATTTATAGAAGTGTAGGAATAGTATTACTCATAGTAGTAATGTACTTGTAGTCAACTATTGTTTGTAGTACATTGTTTGTATATTCTATTTATCTACAATTTTTTTTTGTTTTTTAAATTTTTCTAAATTTATTAGAGCGCCACATGATGGCATATAGGAGTGTTTGTAGGTACCACATGGCGATTTAGTACATTCGTAGAAAATTTAATGGACTTTTAGTATCTCATATGAGTGAAAAAGAAAAAAAGAAGGAATGTGGGGACCCAGTGGGCTTTTAGTATACACGGTGTATGAAGTAAGTATGTACAGCTACGTATGAATGGCATGTATGTGGGCCTTTATAAATATAAATCTAATGTTATTTCTATTATAGATCTATTGGTTAAAATAACGGGTTCACCGAAATAAATGAAAACTGATGGTTAGATTTTTTTTAAAATTTCTCTAAATTTATCAGAGCGCCACATGACAGTATAGGAGTGTTTGTAGGTGCCACTTGGCGACTTGAGAGCGTTTGTAAATGAATATGATGTTTCTTGTGAGTTATTTAAACCTAATAAAGGGAGTAATCGTTAGCACTATTGGACTGAGAAAGGCGTAAAAAGATTATAATATGGTTCATGTGATAATTTTTAAATCAAAATATAATTAATATGTGATGCAGTATTTTTTATTATAAATAAAATAGATGTGACATGTTTTATGTAGTCATATATTAGGATCGATCTGGATGTAAAAAAAGATCGATCTGAAATGCATAAAGACTAATATGGTTATATGTAATCATTTTTAAATTAAAATGTAATTAATATGTTAATATTAGAGATAAGATAGATATGCCATGTTTTATATAGTCATATGTAAGGATAAGTATAGATCATTTGTTTTTCTATATAGTATTCGTATGTGCCTGTGTACGTACCATTTTTTTCTGTCAAATAGTGTACGTGCTATGTTTTTTTTTCTTTTTTGCTTTTTTGGGGATCCAGTAGGTTGATGGGCTTTTTAGGCCCATAAAAAAATAATTTTAATCATTATGGGGATAAAAAAAAGAGAAAAAAAAGAAAAGGAGGTTAGATGGGTAATACATACGGTGTGGAGGGATCGTACGTACGACGTACTTTGGACGGAGGGAGATTTTGTTTTTTATGTAAATATAAATCTAACGATTAAAATTAGTGGATCCACCAATTTAAATGAAAATCAACGGTTAGATTTGTCTTTTTTATTTGAGTGACATGTGGCGACTCGAGAGCGTTTATAGGATGCCACATGGCACCTTAGGAGCGTTTGTAGCAAGTTTAATGGGCTTTTAGTATATAATAGATGGGATACATCCTAGTACTACGAATCTAAACATGTCTATCCAAATTTATAAGTAGGCCTGCTCAGATCTCTAATATTAGAATATGCCTCCTCCATCCAAAATCTCTTATATTTTAGGATAGAGGGAGTAAAATGCAGGACATAATCATACGCGTCCTCCGTATGATGCCCAGGTTCAAGATGCACTCCCAATGTGGAAATAGCACGTCTTAACATGATGCAGAACTGAAAAGAATATGTAGTAGAAATATGGAAACTACCATTGGATCCCATATTAGACGCCCGAGAGTAAAATTTTTACTCTTGATACGAGGAAATCTTACGCGTCCTTTTGTGGATTCAACGGTAATTTCCAGGTTTGCACTACATATATAGTTTGTACTATATATCTCCCCAAAACAAGAAACTCTGCAAAAAAAAAAAGAGACAAAATTTGCTACAAAACACTAAAAGATCGCTGGATAACCAAAAAAACGTGTATTTGTTTATGGACACCGTAAAAACATCATGTTCTGTGGATGACCAACATATTTTATTATATTATGTTGAAATGGAGAGAGAATTTTATAAAAGATAAGTTTGCCCATGGGGCCTCCTCCTCCTCACCTCCAACGCCGCCAAAAGTGCCACCGTCCCTTCCCCCCACCACCCTCCCCACTAACAACTGCCACCATCTCCTTCTTGCCACCGCAGCGAGCACTGCCACAACCTTGCTGCTCATCGCACTCCACCTACAGGGCCCCGCTGCCGCCGCTGCTATCGTTGGACCACTCGTGCCCTCTCTGTCGATACTCCTATTGTGCCCTCCACCACGCCATTCTCGGTTGTGGTGCCGCTTCGCCGGTCTACCTCGGCACTGTTCCAGAGAATTTCTTGGAAAGGAATTCAGATTTTCTCTCTCTCTCTCTTCCTCAACTTGCTCGTATATTCCTCCTTCCATGCCATTGCATCACTCGGCTCTCATGCCAACCACACTCTCTTCCTCAATTTGTTTGTATAATTTTTTTCTCCGTTACAATTCGCGGGTATATTATATTATTTCTGGGTATATATATATATATAGCTAGGACAATATTCAATCTCATTTACGGGCATATATGCATTTCAGTTTAGTAATACTGATATTACTGCTATGCACGCAGGCACTGACAAACGGGCAAGTGTACAACCCTCTGCACCGGGTGGTGGTGTCCGGCGACGAGCCCCGGTACTCCGCGATCCTCTTCTCCCTCCCGGTGGACGGCGTCGCCGTCCGCCCGCTCGACGAGGCGGTGGACGGCGACCACCCCGCCATGTACAGGCCATTCGACTACGGCGAGTACGCCGTGTTCTGCTACTTGCCGGAGAACATGACGCCGGAGGTCATGAAGCACGCCCACAAGCTGGAGGCCTTCGCCGCCGTCCGCACCACTACTACTACTGCATCTGCATCTGCCCCTTAATTAGATGGTGTAGCAGCATTATATTCGCACAGAGATTTTAAAAAGAAATGTTTCATCGTCGGATCTTCGTTGATTATTTCGTTTGTTGCTTTTTGTAGTACGATATGTGGTCTCTTATAGCTTAAAAATTGAATAAAAGGTCTTATAATATACCTTCTTCCCTAGGGTTTCTCTTACCGCTGGTAATCGTGGCGGTACGGTAGGGGTTACATGTGGTAGGGTTTAGTGAATTTTATCCAAATTCAAAATTCCAAAAAAGAAAGATCGAAAAAAATTCATGGATTTAGTTCTTGATTTATAGTGGCACATGGTGAAGAAATTTTTTGAAAAAGACTAAAAGAGTAAGATAGATCCAAATTTGAGGGCAAAACCAAAAGACGGTAGAAACTAGAAAAAAAAGAAATAATAAAAGAAATAATGTAATGGGTCTTGGGTTGCATTTATCTGTCCCATTAAGGTCCATAAGTGAAGAAAATATCTCCTTGGTCCTCTCATATTTCTCAATCCCTCTTTCTCATTTTAGCTTCATGTGGACATCATAATTATTTTAAATGTGAGGTTTTTAGAGGCTGTTTGGTTCAATGCTTCAACTTGCCACACTACACTTTAGGCTGCCACACCTCTTTAGCCTTGTGTTTGGTTCATTGCCATAGTTATGGCAAGCCACACTTTCTTACCATCTTACCCCACATGTCATAGACTCAATCCTTTGTCTAACTTTGCCACAAGTGTGGCTTACAATTTGTAGGCCACAAAACCACACTTGCCTAACATTGTCTAAAGTGAGTTATGACAATGTTAGCTAAGAACCAAACAGCCCCTTAAATTGTTGTTGTTGAACTACTATGATATGAATGTTGAATTGCTTCGAAGTCTATAATATAGAAAAATGTCATGCCGAATTTTTGTATTTTACTAACTTTTTAGGTTTGCAAGTATCCTATATATTCTTTTAATTATCTCGTTTTATAATGAATTATTTCTCCTGCAAGTACTAGTTCTATGTACCAGGAAGAATGAAAACAAGAAGATATGCATATGAAAGTAGAGAAAAGGGGAGTAAATGGATGGGGATTTATTTTAAAGAAATATAGTTTCCATGAAAACTATTGAAAAGATTCTGAAGAATGCTATACGAAGGAATCCGTTCAGACTGGATGATACATTAGTTACCGGGTATCATGCGATACCTCAAATGTATCATCTTGTCCGAACAGAGTATCAGCCGATACGTACTGGTATCAGACGAAACCTTTAAGGTATCATCCAATCCGAATGAGGTGTAGCATTGGGTTGGAGTCGCCATCAAAATTTTAGCTTTGTTAGATTTACTCATTTTAAAACTACTATTTCCTCCGTTTCAGGTTATAAGACGTTTTAACTTTGATCAAAGTCAAAGTACTTAAAATTTGACTAAGTTTATGCATGAATATAGTAATATTTATAATACCAAATTCTTTCATTAAATCAATAATTCAATATATTTTCATAATAAATTTGTGTTAAGTTGAAAATATTATTTTTTTTCTACAAACTTGTTCAAACTTAAAACAGTTTAATTTTGATCAAGTTAAAACGTAATAACGAGGGAGTAACAAAATTCGTCTCGTAAAAGTCAGGAAGGGATCACAGGTTCTCACAGTTGGTCCTGTCCTCGGCTGCTGGCTGCTGCAGCTCCAAGCCAACAATGGTGAGTGCTGGCGGGCAGCCACCACCTCTGCCCCCAACACAAGGGCAGGGCCCGGCGCGCCGTTCAGGTAAGCTCCATCGTCTACCGTCTCCGCGAGGCACGGCATCGTCATCCCCTCTCCTCTCCTCTCCTCTCCTCCGCCGAGGATCTGCTGTCTCGTCTCGGGCTCTCTTTTTTTTTTTTAGGGTTCAGTGTTCGATCCTGTAATAATTCTGAAAAAGGCAGTGCTTTTGTTGGTGTCTGAATGCCACATCACAATGCCCAGATGCCACGGTTGCACCGATTTTATCCCGTTTCTCACTGTCCAAATACCGCATCACACGATTGCGCCAAGTTTGTTTACTCCCCGATGTTTTCTGATTGTTTTTCCCCCCTAGATAAAAGGGACTGAGTTTTACAGGGATGGGTTATTGGGGGAACTACAATACAACATCACTGGTGAAACTGAAAACAACCAAGAAACATGCTAACTAAAACATGTCCAGAAGCATCATCAAGCTAACCGGATTTTTATTCAGACAGAAGAGATTTGTTTTCTGATTAGAGATTGCAGCCACATCAACATCAAAGATAGGAGATATTTCAGAGCACACAATCTTTTCGTCGAGGACTGGACAACATGATGTTGACGTACTGCTAGGGAGAAAGTGAGCAATGAATTTAAAGATATAAATTGTCCCTTTCAATCTTCTAGCTGATTCTGTAAACAAAACGCACTGCAGTAAAAAAAAATGATTTCTATTCAACACCTGGGTGGGTAGATTGAATTGCAGTGCAGGCACAAGTCCAAAAGTCTGCAAATCCAGGAGAGACCAGGATTAGTGAAAGGCCAACCAACTGATGCTTGTCTTGACTTGACTTGGCAATAAGTTAGGTAGCCAAGGAGCCCGATACTGCAGGGTTGATTGATCCGTGTTCTCTTCCATACAAATCTTCTTGATCATCTCCTTTCCTGTTGATAAACAGAGGCAAGTTATGGCAGGTGCACTGGTGAGCGTCTCTACAGGGGTCATGGAGTCTCTCCTCGGCAAGCTATCCAGTATGTTGGAGAAAGAGTTTGCCAAGAAGAAAACAGTAGAGAAGGATGTGCTGTTCCTGCGAAACGAGCTGAGTAGCATGAACACAGTGATGCGGAAGTATGCGATGTTGAGTGAGCCTGACTTGCAAGTGAAGACTTGGATGAAGGAGGTACGGGAGCTGGCCTATGACATCGAAGACATCATCGATGCTTTCATGGCTCGGAGTGAAAAACCTGATGATCCTACTACAGGTATCAAAGGGTTTATCATCAACAGTATCGTGAAGCTGAGAGAGCTGTTTTCAGGTTGTACTATTTCTCAGGAGATCGAAGAACTCAAGAACCAAGTTCTCGAGGTGAATGATCGCAGAAAAAGGTATAAACTTGATGTGTCCGTGCCCATGGCCGGTTGTGAATCCATTGACCCTCGTCTGCCAGCGTTTTATTCAGAGGTAGGTGGACTTGTCGGTATCGATGGGCCGAGGGACAAAATTATAAAGTTGCTAAGGGAGGAAGCAGTGGATGAAGATTGTGGATTTGTGAATCAACTTAAGGTGGTATCTATCACAGGGTTTGGAGGTCTGGGAAAAACCACTCTTGCCAAACAAGTGTATCAGAAAATCAAATGGCAGTTTGATTGTGCCGCTTTTGTGTTTGTATCTCAAATGCCAGACATGAAGAGGATTCTTTTGGATTTACTTTCTGGACTTGGGGCTTCTTTTAATACATGGGATGATGAGAGGCAACTCATTGACAAGATCAGAGAATTTATTCATGACAAGAGGTTTGTGTTCATTTAGAGTAACTATCTACTACCTTCATCCCAGAATATAGCAACCTAGGATGGGATCCTAGGTTGCTATATTCTATCTCATCCCATCCTAGGTTGCTATATTCTGGGACGGAGGGAGTACTACCTTTCTGTTATTTCTTCCTGCTATTTCGTATCCGGACTTATTGTATGGAACTTGGGCCATAGGTATTTAATTGTCATCGATGATATCTGGAGCTTATCAGCTTGGGAAATCTTGAAGTGTGTATTGCCTGAGAATAATTCTGGCAGTAGAATAATTACAACTACACGTATTCTTGATATAGCAACATTATGTTGCTCTACCTTCAAAGGCAGTATTTACAGCCTCGAACCATTAAGTGACAGTGACTCCAGAATGTTATTTTGTAAAAGAATTTTCCATGGTGAGCATTTCTGTCCATCACATCTAATAGAGCTTTCAAAATCAATTTTAAGAAAATGTGGTGGTTTGCCATTGGCCATACTTCATATTGCTAGTTTGTTGGCAACCAAATCTAACACAAAGGAAGAGTGGGAGTTGGTGCTACATTCTATTGGCTCGGCACTTGAAAATAGCCATACTCTACAAGGTCTGAAAAAGATATTATTACTTAGTTTCTATGATTTACCACCACATTTGAAGACTTGCTTACTATATCTCAGTATATATCCAGAAGATTACATAATTAAATCCAAAGAGTTGATAAGGAAATGGATAGCCGAAGGATTTATTGCGGAAGACAGGTGGAAGAGATTGGACCAAGTAGCAGAGAGTTATCTTAATGATCTTATTAACAGAAGTATGATCTTACCTTTGGACATTAAAGATGATGATGGTGTACAACATTATCAAGTCCATGACATGGTCCTTAACATTATCATATCTATGTCAAAAGAAGAGAATTTTGTCACAATAATAGATGGACATAAGTGCAGCTCTTTGGAGGAAAAGATCCGTAGATTATCCCTCCAGTTCAATGATTCAGAAAATGTTGTAGTGCCAACAAACAGAGCAAACAAAAATTCTGTCCGTTCACTCAGTGTGTTTGGGTCTATTAAGCAAGTACCATCTTTTATGAATCTTCAATCTTTGAGAGTAATGGACTTAGGTTGTTGTAGATTGTTGGAGAACCACCACATTCAATGTTTAGGAAGCATGCTTCAGCTCAGTTATCTGGTTCTCCATTCTCAGTTTATCACTGAACTTCCTGATGAAATTGGGAACTTGCAACATTTGGAGGTATTAGATGTGAGATTGTGTTCCATACAAGCTCTTCCAGATACCATTGTTCAATTACAGAAACTAGTGTGTCTATATGTGAGTATTAAAGCAAAACTACCAGAAAGGATTGGAACTATGCAATGTTTAGAGGAGATGTTCCACATTTCAAGCAACTCTATAAGATTGGCTGGAGATCTTAAATGTCTGACAAAACTGAGAGATCTTGCAATAGCTTTCGAAGACCCTGTTGGGACAGAGAGCTCTACATTGAGATACAGGGAAGTAGTGCGGTCATCCCTTGCTGCGTTGGGCAGACACAGCCTGCAGTCACTCTCACTGAATTACAAAGGCGATGAGAATTTCATTCTAGATTCATCGATGGGTTCATGCTTCTCAACTCAGCGTCTCCGGAAACTTATCATTGGGAAAACTCTTTCCAGGGTGCCAGAGTGGATGAGTATATTTGACAATCTCATACACTTACAACTGCGCATCTCAAGAATGGAACAGAGTGATATTAACATACTCAAAGGAATCTCCTCTCTGATCTTTTCCCGCCTGTTTTACAGGGCATGCTCCTCATGGAAGGATAGTCATCGACAACCAGGATTTCAGGTTTGAAGGAATTTTATCTTCTATGTTTCATTCCTGGATATGGCCATTGTTCGCCAGGAGCTATGCAAAATTCAGAATACCACCTAACTTTTAAGCTACAGAAAGAACATTGCAAGAATAGTGTTTTGACTTTGGTCTCCAGTTCTTTCAAGCCTCCAGCACATAAGTGCGGTAATTATTCCATCTGGTGCTACCAGTGGTACACATTGGTTGCAGAGGATGCCATCAGGAGTGCTACAAGTATCCATCCCAACCAACCAAAAGCTGAAATTTTTGTCCAGTAAAAAAAGTTGACCGGCCAGTTATAGGTTTTCTAGGGTCAGTTTTTCTTTCAGAAACAAGTAATCACCTTATTTCATGTGTCTGTGTTATATGCCCTCTGTTCTGGTAGAGTTACTGTTTAGTGTACCCTTTCACAAGGGAGAACTAATTACATCAGTCCCTGATACTGTAGTCCTAATCCTCTTTTAGGTGAGGATAGTTGTAACTCTTGTACAGTTTGATTCTTGTGGTTGATGCTAGCTATTTGCTAAGATGCCAGTTTTTTTTTTCTTTTTGACGAAACATGCAGTTCAATTTTGTATATGCTGCAACCTTGTGAAATAAATATCATGAGCTGATGAAACTGAAATACTCCTAGAACATGGCTGAATGTTGAAAACAGGATTACCATTACAAAGTCCCTGAAAATTCGGTCATTCGCTGATTATGCATTCATGAATCATGTAGTTGGCATATGAGCACGATCAGTATCTATATTAGTATGTCTTCGTAGATTTATTGAATCTTTACGAATATAGCTTCAATGATCTTAGCTCGTACAAAAGAAACATTTTATTGGTCATGTAAACTCTTTGGGATTTTAGTTGGGGTGAATAGTTCGTTTTGATTAAATCAAAGTGGTGCTTGCAACGATTTCTTAACACTCATTTGCTACTTGGTGTAGATGTTCTTATCTAATTGATGATTTCAGTTAGTTGCGTGATACAATGTAGTTGCTTCATAAATCTGATACGCCCACATATTGAACTTTCAATACGGTGAACATCTTATGTAAAATATGAAACATCAATTTTCTAGTGTCATTGATGGAGGAACATATCCTACACCAGTAATTTTCCGTGCACCTCCGTGCATACTAAATAACTAGCAAAGCCACGAAAAATTCTACAAAAAAATTGTGCACGTACTTTGAATAATATGCACTACAGAAAATTTATTTTAATTCAATTATATTTTAAGCCGTAATAAAAAAGATAAAATTCTAACAGATTTTACCTTAAAACTCTCATATATTTTTCACTTTTCTGTTACGCTAAAGTATATTTTTTTGTTACGCTAAAGTATAATGAATTTGAATATAAGACTTTGTAGATAATTGTAGTACTAATAGGAGTAAATGTCCAACTTTATAATAATTTTCGTAACATTTGCTAGTTGGTGTGCACGGGAATTAAGTTGCTGAACGTTAAAGAGGTTGTTTAACGTTAGTTACCCCGGTGCTCACACCAGGGAGAAATTTCTTAGTTCAATGTATGAAGTTATATATTTTTAAAAGGCAATTGTTCTTCGAGGGCACTAAAATCAGGCGCTGCTTCACTACTTGTCGAAAAATATTTCACCACTAGCTTAAAAAATGTTTCAGACTATGATAAACAGACAAATCATGAATTGGAACACTCTTTCGATTGCCGAAACATCAAGAAATCCACAAGAATCGAAGACCATCAAGATCCCCTACGTAACATTTTGAACTAACACAAAGAAACATCACGATACATTACCTGAAACATCAAAAAATCACAAAATATACCCTATGAAAAACACAGGAAAGTAGTGGAGTTCACAAAGCAATAAAGGAAATTTCCAAGAGGTTGGACAACTTGCTTATCTTCCTATGAAATTAAGCCATAGAAATGCAATCATATAGCAAATTTCCTATCCTTTTCAAAAGGATCCATAGAAAAAAAATCCTTAGAAGTTGAATTCTCCATAATTCTTATGGCAATCCTCCATTTCGAAAGGCCCCTTAATCGTCGTATTCATATGGAACAACACAGGCACTTGTCTAGTATTCGAGAAACAACCTTGCCCGGGCATTCGCCATCACATTCATCGATGCATGAAACAGTGATAAGAAAACTGAACTTGCAAATTTGAAACAAGTATCATTTTTACAATGTCAATAACAAGAACACGACTTCAAAAAAGAACAGGAACATTGTCCCAAATGCTGCTTCAATTCACTCAGGTATTCTATTGCCTATTCCTCATCAGAAGAGTCGTCCAAAGGGGTCTCCGTTTGTTCATTCACAACATCAGAGGTCTACTCATTGAATATAAAGTTAGATCTTCAGGCAAAGGAGTTACCAGTGTCGCCTAATGCAAATAATGCAAAATCAGGAGGCTTTACCTGCATTTTATCCCAATCTTTCAATTTCGACCCAAGCATGTATGTCTCGCGTAGGGGTGCCCACCCAGGTTCGTCTTCGTCTTTGCTATTGTTCTGAAGCACATCAAGTGTGAGAAATATCCAAGAGCCTCTTAAGTTCCAAATACATAAAAATATGTTCCGAAATAAAATGAAATTCAGATATGGCGCACAAGAGCAGCCAACTTGTCACAAGTTAAATCATTTTACATCTGATTTAGTTAACTTATGGCATGAGAAACAGTAGATAGTTTATTATATATCTGATGAATCACAGGTACACATATACAGAAACACAGTCCAACTTGTATATTTTTAACGCTAATGCTGAGGATATGGGTGTTTATTTAAACGATGTCAGATTTACTCATTGTCGAACACTCCCTCATACGAAATCCCTCCAACTGTAAATAGACCTATGTTGCCCCTCATTACCTCAAGTTTACCACAAGATCCACCTTACTACCAAATCTTAAAATAATACATGAATCTACTCCCTTGAGCTACTGAACTAATTGGACTAATGAGCTGGTCGCTTACTAGACCCAATGAAAATCCGGAACTTATTATTATGATTTAGATTGCCACTAAATTAATCAACATCTCTTATTGCCTTATGGCTCATGGAATATCCATTTTTTTCAAATTTGAAACTTCAACAAAGTAGCATCATGTCATTTCTGGATGCAATGAATAGACGTGGGAGACAGACAGCTGATATGCTGAATGGGCAGTACTATAACAACACATCAACGGTGTCAATAGAAAGGTGCGGCCAGACACAAAATAGAATCGGAACTCTGTACTGAAACATAAAGAGCCCCTTACATAGAGGGGTTTCACACAGATTGAACTAGTTTATGATGTGTCCACGATACCATCGGAACGATTCAAGTGCATGACAAAATTTGGGGTGACTTTGCTAGACGATTTCAATTCTAATGTTAAATCGCATAATGGACAATATGTCAAGCACTACAGCTATCAACTACTAATACATTTGGAGAATGAAGTGTATTTGCACGTTGAGGTTATTTAATTGCTACGGTCTTGATGCAAAAAAAAAAAATTGCTATCGTCTTCTGTCACGCAGTATCTTGTATTGCAGTTGGCCGTTTTTGATTGATTTGAGGCTGTAATTAGCATCAAATTTAGCATGACTAACACACTGTTTTCGAACAACAGTTCCACTAGATATGCCTCTGAGAGCAACTAATTTGAATTTGAAGATACAACACAAATACTTAGCAACAGAAGTCTATAAAATGAAATGGAGTGTTTTTGAGTAGAGAGAGAATTATCATAGCTACCTTAGCAAAGCTGGAAGACGCCTTGCCCTTTTGACTTTGGTTAGATGTTTTGCTCAATTCTGTGAGGAAGGCCTGCTTTGTTTCTTTTGCCAACACTGTTAGGATTAACACAAAATGTTCAGAATATTTTCATTAGCAACAAAAAATGCATATATACATCAAAATAAAATACAAAAGATAAGTACGGTGTGCAGAATGACAATTTCATATCATAGTATTGCTGTCAATGAAAAGACCATGACACATGGTGTTTCCAGCTGGCCTCAATTACGCTTAACTTCCGCATTTTGTGTCAAACAAAAGGAGATATTTCATGCAGTCAGAAGCACATAAACAAAGAGGTCCTACTCAAACCATCTTGAGTTGATAGTAGTCTTGCACTCTTGTGTGTCTCCCACCTTTTATTTTTTAGATGTAACGACCCAACACTCATTGTTGTTTTTATCAGGCTAACTAGTAGGGTGGAAGGATGCAAAGAAAATGCACAATCCAATGAATAAAGAGTACATGCTGAACCAGTGGTTCTATTTTTTCATAAATGTAGAATTGATTTCTTTCATATTTATTGATATTTTGAAGTCTAAAATCCAAACTATCAACCTAGTCACAACATGTTCCTAAATTATTAGAGGTAGAATGATAGATTACATGGTAAGTAAACAAACACACCTTTGGCATCTTTACTCCTTGATGGGTTCAAACCTTTCCGACAATTCTGCGCCTTGCTTACCTGGAAGGAATAAAAGTGAAGGCCTATCAAATCAATCATCAAATAGCTGCTATTTTTTTAGTCCTTCGATTACATGGAAAAGGTATATGCACATGTCCGTGAGTGTGTTCCCTTAACACAAGCTCATCAAATATTTCTTTATAAAGCTTCGAAAGCACCTCAAATATATGTTTTCACTGTGCTCAGTAGGTAAATACATAACTAAATGCACTTTACAGCAGTAAAATTAAAATTTTCCTTATTCAATGAACTTCAGTAATAAAAACTAAGAAGGCAAGCAAGAGCTGTCTTTAAAAATAAACAAATGTGAGATACGTTTACATCATGGAAAGCTTGATGTGTCCTATGATACGGAAAATAACTGGAGCCTCAGTGTGACGTTATAAGCAGAATGGCAGGGTAAACAAGGATACAATAAGGTTTCACCATTGTAGGGTCAGTCGAAGCTCAGTAAAACAAAGAACCATGATGTAAAAAGCTATACATGTATACTTTGCGAAAATATAAGATAAGCCGTGTGCTTACCGAGTTGAACAACCTGACAACTGAATCACCATCAGCAAGACAATTGGTGCAAAAAAGAAATCAACAGGAGAGGCATCCAATTAGCGAACAAATAATATGTAGTTTGCGATATGCGAAATAACATAGTAGAAAACAGAAAATTATTACCCCCTTGGGTTGCGATTTTGATGAGCTCCTTCTCTTTACTATCTAAATGATTTGTGGGAATGACATGGCCCTTCTCTGCAGCCTAAGCAAATCAAACGCATTCAATTCAATTCAGCATTTCAGCAAAGAAACTTATACAAGGGGATGTAGAATTGTCGAGCGAAACGAGCCGTACCATGCGCTTCTCCCTGCGGCCTTCTCCCTTGGGCTTGTGTTCTTCCGCATCCTCGGCCAACTTGGCGGCGACCAGCTTCTTGTGCGCCGAAAGAATTGGACCCTAATGCGGCGGCGTGAAGTTCATCAGTCCATAGAAAAGAAAAGAAAAGCATTATTCTTCTTTTGTAGAGAGAGATGGATCGAACCAGAGGGTCATCGGGGAGCTTCTTGGCCATGATCTTCGTGAAGGCGACGCGGAACGCGCGGCACCCCTCTTCAGGCAAAGGAGTTACCAGTGTCGCCTAATGCAAATAATGCAAAATCAGGAGGCTTTACCTGCATTTTATCCCAATCTTTCAATTTCGACCCAAGCATGTATGTCTCGCGTAGGGGTGCCCACCCAGGTTCGTCTTCGTCTTTGCTATTGTTCTGAAGCACATCAAGTGTGAGAAATATCCAAGAGCCTCTTAAGTTCCAAATACATAAAAATATGTTCCGAAATAAAATGAAATTCAGATATGGCGCACAAGAGCAGCCAACTTGTCACAAGTTAAATCATTTTACATCTGATTTAGTTAACTTATGGCATGAGAAACAGTAGATAGTTTATTATATATCTGATGAATCACAGGTACACATATACAGAAACACAGTCCAACTTGTATATTTTTAACGCTAATGCTGAGGATATGGGTGTTTATTTAAACGATGTCAGATTTACTCATTGTCGAACACTCCCTCATACGAAATCCCTCCAACTGTAAATAGATGTGTTGTAGACCTATGTTGCCCCTCATTACCTCAAGTTTACCACAAGATCCACCTTACTACCAAATCTTAAAATAATACATGAATCTACTCCCTTGAGCTACTGAACTAATTGGACTAATGAGCTGGTCGCTTACTAGACCCAATGAAAATCCGGAACTTATTATTATGATTTAGATTGCCACTAAATTAATCAACATCTCTTATTGCCTTATGGCTCATGGAATATCCATTTTTTTCAAATTTGAAACTTCAACAAAGTAGCATCATGTCATTTCTGGATGCAATGAATAGACGTGGGAGACAGACAGCTGATATGCTGAATGGGCAGTACTATAACAACACATCAACGGTGTCAATAGAAAGGTGCGGCCAGACACAAAATAGAATCGGAACTCTGTACTGAAACATAAAGAGCCCCTTACATAGAGGGGTTTCACACAGATTGAACTAGTTTATGATGTGTCCACGATACCATCGGAACGATTCAAGTGCACGACAAAATTTGGGGTGACTTTGCTAGACGATTTCAATTCTAATGTTAAATCGCATAATGGACAATATGTCAAGCACTACAGCTATCAACTACTAATACATTTGGAGAATGAAGTGTATTTGCACGTTGAGGTTATTTAATTGCTACGGTCTTGATGCAAAAAAAAAAAAATTGCTATCGTCTTCTGTCACGCAGTATCTTGTATTGCAGTTGGCCGTTTTTGATTGATTTGAGGCTGTAATTAGCATCAAATTTAGCATGACTAACACACTGTTTTCGAACAACAGTTCCACTAGATATGCCTCTGAGAGCAACTAATTTGAATTTGAAGATACAACACAAATACTTAGCAACAGAAGTCTATAAAATGAAATGGAGTGTTTTTGAGTAAAGAGAGAATTATCATAGCTACCTTAGCAAAGCTGGAAGACGCCTTGCCCTTTTGACTTTGGTTAGATGTTTTGCTCAATTCTGTGAGGAAGGCCTGCTTTGTTTCTTTTGCCAACACTGTTAGGATTAACACAAAATGTTCAGAATATTTTCATTAGCAACAAAAAATGCATATATACATCAAAATAAAATACAAAAGATAAGTACGGTGTGCAGAATGACAATTTCATATCATAGTATTGCTGTCAATGAAAAGACCATGACACATGGTGTTTCCAGCTGGCCTCAATTACGCTTAACTTCCGCATTTTGTGTCAAACAAAAGGAGATATTTCATGCAGTCAGAAGCACATAAACAAAGAGGTCCTACTCAAACCATCTTGAGTTGATAGTAGTCTTGCACTCTTGTGTGTCTCCCACCTTTTATTTTTTAGATGTAACGACCCAACACTCATTGTTGTTTTTATCAGGCTAACTAGTAGGGTGGAAGGATGCAAAGAAAATGCACAATCCAATGAATAAAGAGTACATGCTGAACCAGTGGTTCTATTTTTTCATAAATGTAGAATTGATTTCTTTCATATTTATTGATATTTTGAAGTCTAAAATCCAAACTATCAACCTAGTCACAACATGTTCCTAAATTATTAGAGGTAGAATGATAGATTACATGGTAAGTAAACAAACACACCTTTGGCATCTTTACTCCTTGATGGGTTCAAACCTTTCCGACAATTCTGCGCCTTGCTTACCTGGAAGGAATAAAAGTGAAGGCCTATCAAATCAATCATCAAATAGCTGCTATTTTTTTAGTCCTTCGATTACATGGAAAAGGTATATGCACATGTCCGTGAGTGTGTTCCCTTAACACAAGCTCATCAAGTATTTCATTATAAAGCTTCGAAAGCACCTCAAATATATGTTTTCACTGTGCTCAGTAGGTAAATACATAACTAAATGCACTTTACAGCAGTAAAATTAAAATTTTCCTTATTCAATGAACTTCAGTAATAAAAACTAAGAAGGCAAGCAAGAGCTGTCTTTAAAAATAAACAAATGTGAGATACGTTTACATCATGGAATATTAGGTTTGTCCTGCATTTTTTTTAAACCTATCCAACCTTGGCTGGTGTTATATTAAGCCTGGGGAAAAACTGTACAGAGACTACAGGTGGTCTAGAGAGAGAACAAAAGAAAGAGGGAGAGGAAGAAAACGTCAGAGTGAAAAGGCCTATTCTCCTTGCATCAATGCAGTCATCCATTTTGCTCCAGCCATTTTTCAAGTGACCGATTCTTTCATGGTCTTGCTCAGTACTTGCTGGTGTGTGCACTCCTCTGCCCGGAAGACTCGGTTGTTCACTCTAAATTTCCCATAAGAGTATAGACACTTTATATACATATAGAGTATAGACAGGCAAATTATCATTGCATTTTGCTTAATACCTATAGAAGAGATGCTTAACATCTTCCTTTTGCAATTCTGAGATGAGAATATCTAATTAGGTACTCATATAAAAAAATAACTTCAGAGGATAATATAAAACAAATATTAAGAGAAAACAGTGGGCTTTTTTTGGATATTTCAGACCATGTATCATAGTATTCGGTAATTTTGTAATATGTACTTTACCAATTCTATTATGCAAATGCTAAGTTACAATATGTATTGTTTTGAAGGTCCATGACAAACTTCTTGCTGCAATCAAGGATGCAGAGCAAGGACTCCTCCATTTGAAACGCTATCTATGCTACATAAATAAACAATCTAACCTAACTATGTGAAACCTACAAATAAATTGAGTTCTGCTGATTTAAAATGTGATAATATGTTGCTTTAGACCTATTTTGTGTTGACCTAGATCAAGATGTAGTTTAGTTGGAAAAATATTAATGTTCGTACTCATTAAGACATGTTCATCTTAATTCTGAGAATCTGAAAAATACGATAAATATCTCAGTAACCAAGTTGGTTTCACGTTGCTGAAACTTAATTAGACAATATTAATTCTCCAATTTCATTGTCATTTGCCCAATATAATCAGGCTTGCTTCAAAAAATTGTTCTATACCTTTTGTACCTTAATCAAGTTGTATGTTTGGATTTGGATTGCTTTGAGGGCATGTTCGGATTGATGCCCTACCAAAATTTTGGTAGTGCCAAATCTTAGGCAAGTTTTGGTACTACCAAAATTTTAGTAGGGTAGAGTTGAAAATGTTTATTTGGATTGAAGCCAAAATTTGCCCATAAAAGATAAGTTTATAGGCAAAGCCAAACTTATGGCATCGGTAGAGTTTTAGTAGAGATGCTTGGTTTGCTATCCTACTAAAATTTTGGTAGGTAGGGTAGCAATCCAAATTGGCCCTGACATTTACGCATTATATCTATCTATCTATTTTTATTATCTACTAAAAGTCCATTAAACTTCCTACAAACGCTCCTAAATCGCCACGTGGCATCCTACAAATGCTCCTAAGCCACCATGTGGCACTATAATAAATTAGAGAAATTTCTAAAAATTCTCTAGCCATTGATTTTTATTAAATTAGGTGGACCCATTATTTACCATCATTAGATTTATCTAAAAACATCTGCCTAACCCCAGACCAGATCCACCTTGGGCCTGCATCACTGTATGTATTACTATATGTACGTACGTTTTTTTAAGGATATTACGTACGTATGTACGATACTTCTTATTTTTGCACATATTTCTTCTCCATTATCATACTTTATTAGTTATATTAGAAAAGAAAAATTTTGTGTTAAACAATTCAACAACTATAACATCTAAATCATACCACTAATTTTTAATCTGTTTATTCTATAAAATTATTAATGACTAAATTTACAGCTAAATACCAAACTTCCACAATAATTCAACCTTCAGAAAAAAAATGTTATTTTGGATTATATTTTCAGAGTTTTGCTTAAAAATATGAAATATTAATAATATTATAGACTCTATCAGTGTGCATAACTTCATAAGAATAAAATCATATCTACAATCATAAAAGTAAAATAAAAATCATTATGAGTAATGTTCCCAAAATATATAAGTTAGAAAGCAAGAGTTATGCTAAAAAGTAAGCAGCTATAACATCTAAATCATGGGATCCCTAATTCATACAAGTAATATTTTTGCTTATGTCTTTTGATTATTTTACATTAAAAGACCCATATTTGGGGTTATATTTTCTGACTTTTGTGTGCCATAAAAACGATTATAAAATTATGAAAAATAATGATATTTATTTTATCATCGTATATAAGTTCACAGTAATTAAATTAGGCTGTAATGACAAAAGTAAAATGAACCTAATAACACTGAGTATTGTTCCAAAAAAATTACTCCTCCCATTCTGATATTATAATAAAATAAAAAATAACATTAATAGATTTGTAATGTTCTCATTTTCAATATTATCTACTATGTAGGAAAAGACGAGTAAAAAATATAGATCTTAATGAATCAATAAAACTTTTATTATGTTTTTAGTTAATAAAGTAATAGTAACTAAAACACTATAAAATGCACAAAAAATAATTATATGTGCGCATACTTTGTCGCCTTCGACTTTCTCTTCTCCTCCTCTCTCACTCAACTCCTCCGTCTTATAATTCTTAACTAACTAACTAACAACATAATAAAAATGATCAATAATTACAAAGCTAAATAGTTATGATTCTTGTGTCATATCCGATTTTTAGTTTATTTGAATTGTTATTTTATTTATATTTAAATAAATAATTTAACATCCATATTACTCATATTTCACTATATAGAAATAAAAATACACCATCTGAGCATGCACACCTATCATTTACATGGTAACCAAATAGAAAAAATAGAGCATTATAAATAAATTACAATAAGTAATATATCACCTTAAATCACTGTATATCCTCTGTAGCGCACTTAGGCGTCACATGTTATGTCTTAATTAAAAATAAAACCGTAAAAACTATAAGAAAAGATATCTGACCAACAATTTCCACTTAATAAGTGGATTCATTATTTCTAACCAATAGATATAATTTTTAGAGAAAATCTTAAGCCGTCATCTGTTACGTCTTAAAATTTAGAAAAAAAAAACAATATTAGAAATTTTGACAAAAAAAGGATCATCAGTTTTCACTTAAATCATTTAGAAAAAAAAATCCCCCTGCACTTTGCCATCCCCTCACATGTGCACAACACAGCACTACCGGTCCCCTCCCCACTCACCTCGAGTTCTCCCCACTCTCCTCTACCCCTCACTTTTTTATTGCGAGAAGTAATCAATAATATTATTAGAACATGCATATTTTTTAAGTTGCACATCTGATTATTAGAACATGCATATTTTGATCTGATATAAAATAAAATTAAAAATATAAAATATCAAAAGGCACTAAATTGAACTATTTGGAGAAAAATCAAATAAGGTCGAACTTTTCACTAAAATTGTACCAACCATTACATGTTCTTTTTTATAACATTTTTTAAATGCTTACGTATTAATGGTCTTGCATCTATCCTATACCATAGTATTATGAGTTTGTCCGCATATTAAGCCACAATAAGGTACCATATACTACAGTTGGTTGAAAAGTTATATTTGTTACTATTAAGTTTAAATATTTGGACTCATGCTGACTATATTTTCCTTTAGAAATGATACTGTAGATCATACATATTACAAGGAAGCGAAGATATATGTTTTGTCTTTTGTTAATTTATATGTAAGTATGTAACAACTTGCGTGAATCTGAACTAACTTGATGGTACAAACAATACATGTTTGCTAACAATAATAGTTCTTCAGGATTTGTTAAAAAAATACCACTAAACATTCAACTAAAAAAGACAAAAACATTTTACTTTTAATTTACGTTTAATTTGTCAAACATGTTTTCCAATTAAACTAAATAGATACTTTTGAAACATTGCAGCTGTTTATACGGACCATAGATAATTGTTTACATGAATGAATTAAATATTATATATTTTAAAAGCTAACAAATAGCTTGGAAAATTATCTAAGCAATGCCGATGAGAATTTTGGAGAAATAGTACTTTTGAAACATGGAGGTGTCATCCAGTTGATATTCCGTTTATATAAGTTTTTCAAACGCAACCTAAAACACATGGCCACGCAATGCGCGGGCTACCTTTCTAGTTTGAACAAATGGTTCTAATAACAATATGAAGCTTACATGCAATCATTTTTTGGTATCTAAATTTGAACAATCTGTTACTGATTTGCAGGATAAGCCACAGGACACGCCACCAAAACCCCAGTCATGTCAAGAAGGGCGAGTCCTGGCATCCGGTAGGTGTTTTCTACATATTCACTCATTTCATTGTTATATTGCAATTGTCATGAGAAATAAAGCTTTGGGAATAAGTGTGGTTATCTGATTTCCATATGAGTGTGTGGGGCTATGGGGTATTCAAGACGATAATGGAGTCGCGGGTTTGTACTTGTCAAGAAGCAGTGATAGATTCAGTGGAAGCATTAATATTTGTATGTTCTCACAAGAGATTAGTGCCATGGACATGCCTTTTCTTCTCTTATAAAATTGTCAGTTTGTTTGTCCTTGGACACAGGAAGCGTTTGATGATACTAGGCATGTGATCTCTATTGCCTGCTGTGCTAGATTGTCATTATGCATGTCTCATTTTTTTTTTCAACTTCTTGTTCTTCTCTCAGGACAGCATACGATATTTAAATTGCTGGTGTTCAAAGTTTTTATGGGCTACATCTGAATATCTGATCATTGGTCAGTGCTGATTCCATGGGTGTTTTTAATTTTATATCAAGTTAAATTGTATATTGCAAAATCGATATTCTTGTGCCATAAAGTTTTATTGTTCACCGTGCTTACCAAATAAACACCACCAAAAGCAAAAAATTTAAGCTGAGAAGTCATTTTTGCCTATCTAATTAGCCAGCTGCATCAACATGCACTACTAGGAAAAACATTTTTCCCAACGTAGGGGTCTCATTTTCGCAGGCGGATATGACTCTTAAAACCAAATGACCGCCTACGAAAATATAAATCGGGGTGAAATGGTCGCATGCGCCGCTTAAGTGGTCCGCTTGCGAAAATAGACTTAAATATAAATAGACTTGGGGAAGGGTTGATTTTTTTCTAAGTTTCCAGTCTCCACCCACGGCCGGCCTCTCTCCCCACACCTCATGCCTCCTCCTCTCCCCTCACGCTGCCTCCTCTCCTCTCCCCTCACCCCTCCTCTCCCCAGCCGCCGGAGGGGAGCGACGGCGGCCACGGGCGGGGTGGCGCGGAAGGCGGCGGGCGGCGCGGCGTCCGGCTGGCCGGAGGAGGGGGGAGGGGAGCCGCCCCCCCTCCCTCCAGATCTGGCCGGAGAGGGAGGGGGGAGGCCGGCGGCGGCGACGACGAGGCGCGGGGCGGCGGCTCCCCTCCCCCCTCCCTCCCAGATCTGGCCGAGGAGGAAGGGGGGAGGCCGGCGGCGGCGAATACAGCGCGGGGCAGCGGCGGCGGCGACGACGACGACGGGTTGGGCGGCGGCGACAACGACGCGCGGGGCGGCGGCGGCGGCTCCCCTCCCCCCTCCCAGATCCGGCCGGAGGAGGGAGGGGGAGGCCGGCGGCGGCTACTACAGGGCGGCGGCGGCGGCGATGACGACGACGACGATGGCGCTGGGCGGCGGCGGTGAGGCGCGTGGCGGCGTCTCCCCTCCCCTCCCTCCCAGATCCGGCCGGGAGGGCGGCGGCGGTGAGGCGCGTGGCGGCGTCGGGGAGCCGCCCCGTGATTTTTTTTTGTTCGTTTCATGGATTTCGCAGGCGGGCTGTTGCCCCGACTGCGAAAATTGTTGATTTTCACCGTTGTTGTGCTACAAGCGGTCCAACCTCCGCCTGCAAAAATCAATTTGTCCGACTGCGAAAATTACTTTTCTAGTAGTGATGAACGTGACAAACTCTACTCATTTGACGTCACTGGTGCGGCGCGCGTTCTACTTAGTCTCCTATAAACTTCAGGGAAACAAATTAAGCCTCATGCTAGTGCCTATTCGGTTATCATCCTATCATCTACTCCCTCCATCCCAAAATGTTTGACGCCGTTGACTTTTTTAAAAATGTTTGACCGTTCGTTTTATTAAAAAATTTAAGTAATTATTAATTTTTTTCCTATCATTTGATTTAGTGTGAAATATACTTTTATGTATACATATAGTTTTACACATTATTTCATAAAACTTTTTAATAAAATAAACGATCAAACATGTTTAAAAAAATCAACGGCGTCAAACATTTAGGGAATGAGGGAGTACGTGCCTTCAAGTTTAAGACCGGAGTATAGTTCTCTACAGTTAACCTTCTTTCTCTTTTGCCGTGTCCTGCTCCTCCACCAAATAACTCACCTTTTTCATAGGTTTGTCTTATCCTAGCTTCACCCCTACTTGTATCTTCGAATCTTCCACTGCAATGACATGGTTAATTAACAATGCATATGGCCAAATATTCGCAACACCCGTTTCTTTTTCTTCTTGTGCACCGCGGCACCAAGTCAAGTCAAGGAGGCACACTATCATATAGATAAACAATTACATAGACAGTTATTAGGCCTGAGCAGCACAATTATTGATCAAAGGGCCTACTCCCTCCGTTCCATAACCGTAATAAACAAATCTAAAATAAAATGTGACACACAGGACTTGCTGCGATAGATTTTGGTTATCACACATTACCACGCCACACTTATACCACCAAGCATGCCTCAACTTTCAACTAGTCTAAACTTAGTTATGAAAAGATTAGGCATCAACCAAACATCCCCTTATTACCTACCTACCAGTTGGCTACATTTTACTACCGAGAGGGTAGTAAATTTTAGAACAAACAGTACTTATATAGTATAATATAATTTTGCACATGATAGTAGACTAAGCCCCGTTCTAAACTCAACTCTAAATTCAACTTTCTCATTTTCCGTTAGTGCACTTCTCAAACTGCTAAGCGGTATATTTTTTTAAATATATATATATATAAGTTGTTCTAAAGTTCAAATGAACCCATTTTATAAGTTTATAATAATTAATTAATCATGTGTTAATTTCTTGCTCCGGTTCATGTGCTGCTTACAAGCTCAATTCCTACACACGGACGAACAAAGCCTAAGTTAGGCTCTATTTGTTTATCCCTTTCTCAACTTCTACTTCCTCGTTTTCCATGCATATACGTTTCCCAAATTGCTAGACAATATTATTTTCGCAGAATTTTCTATAGAAAAAAGTTGCTTTAAAAATAGTATTAATCCATTTTTCAATTTTTTTTAGCTAATACTTAATTAATCGTGTGATGAGTTCTTCCATTTTGCGCACGCAAGGGATTAGTTCCCAACCCTGAGAGCTGAATACAACCATATACATCTGCCCTGTCTATCAGTGTGTTTCGATTTTAGTTTACTACTGTCTCCATCTCAAAATATAAAAAGTTTTAAGGTTGAATATGTGTATTAAGAAAGTAGGCTAGGAAAATTAAAAGGTGAAAGGTTGTGATTGATTAAGACGAGAATTTAGGTGGGGCAATTATCATGTTTTGGGACAAATTTTAAATGTTATAAGTTGTTATATTTTGGAACGAAGGAAGTTACTAACAAATTAGAAGTAATTAAAGGGGAAGTATTGGTGGTATGGTATGGTAATAGAGTGTGGGTACATGACTCAATCCATCAAGGTTCAAATCCTGATGTTCATAAATATTACACACACGAACGTGCTTTCAACATGATCTTAGCTTTCAATAGGAATTTAATGGATCAAGATGTGTAGGTGGAATATGTTTCTTTGATCGTTTATTGAGGAGCACACACTCGCTGGTTTGTAAGTGCGCATGCGTGCGTAGTGATATGTGTGTGTATGCTTCTCCGTGTAATAATATAGGAGTAATTAAAATCACGGATTATTATCATGGCATAATAACATTGTTTTGCTACGAGTCACCCCATGGCTTTCTTTTTAATCACATTTGTTTCTTTTAACTCGATACTTTAGAGTTTGGATTAATACTCACATTTAGGAAATCAGTTTTACGAGGCAATCACCAAAATATCCTTGTGTAACAACTTATTGTAAGATGTCTTCTATATATGTTTCCATAGACTTGGGACCTCTTTGGTTCGTTGTCTTAATTTGTTAATTTACACTTTAGTCATGCCACAGACAGTTTGTTAAGTAAGTGTTTGCTTTCTATTATCACAACTTAGTCTTATCCTACTTTTAGTTTTAGTACTTTGAGCACACAAGTCATTTACTTTTTTTTTTCTAACCATGTTATTCTTGTGGCCAACAATTAACAGCCACATTTTACTTAAGATGAATTGTGGTAAACTTAACCAGCAACAAGAAAGTTTACATTGCGAATGGTGTAATATCAAGTATTTGCAAAAGAAAATTTTATAATCAGTATTTACCGATTATAAATATTGATTATAATTTGCGACGGTGGTGTTTGAATCTCAGCCAAAGTGAGAAGATGCGTTTTCCAGAACGCCTCAGTGGCTGCAATGGTCCTCACCTTACAGGCCATTGTTGTTGAGCTGTTGAAGCCCAAGGTTCCTGTGTCTGGGCCAGCAGAGGGAACCAACACTTTTAGGTAAATTTAAATCCTAAATTCAATTTGTATCTACAACAGGCTTGGGTACTATCCTGTTGGAATTTGTTTTGGAATTATCAGAACAAAATGATATAATAGATGTTGCCTAAGTATTGTAATTTCCATGAAAGCAACTGAATGTGTATGGTTCTCTTGCAGAGTGGAGGTACATTGCATGGTACAAACACTACATGTTGTTTGATTACCCAAGATTCAAATAGAAATATTAGGTTTGTCCTGCATTTTTTTTAACCGATCCAACCTTGGTGTTATATTAAAGCCTGGGGAAAAACTGTACAGAGACCACAGGTGGTCTAGAGAGAGAATAGAAGATAGAGGGAGAGGAAGAAAGCATCAGAGTGAAAAGGCCTATTCTCCTGGCATCAATGCGGTCATCCATTTTGCTCCATCCATTTTCCAAGTGGTCGGTTCTTCCATGGTCTTGCTCAGTACTTGCTGGTATGTGGACTCCTCCGCCCGGAAGACTCGGTTGTTCGCTCGATCCAAATTTCCTATAAGAGTAGACACTTTATAGAATATCTAATTAGGTACTCATATCCAAAAAAAACTTCAGAGAATAATATAAAACAAATATTAAGACAAAACAGTGGCCTTTCTTTTGGATATTAAGACAAAACAGTGGCCTTTCTTTTGAATCTGAAAAATAGGATAAATATCTCAGTAACCCAAGTTGGTTTCAGGTTGCTCAAACTTTATTAGACAATATTAATTCTCCAGTTTCATTGTCATTTGCCCAATATAATTAGGTTTGCTTCAGAAGATTGTTCTATACCTTTTGTACCTTACTCAAGTTCAGTTACGATGCATGTTTGGATTTGGATTGCTTTGACATTACACATTATATTTGAACAAATGGTTCTAATAACAATATGGAGCTTACATGCAATCATCTTTTGGTACCTAAATTTGAACAATCTGCTACTGATTTGCAGGATAAGCCACAGGACACGCCACCAAGACCCGGTCATGTCAAGAAGGACGAGTCATGGAGGGGACTTCTTTTCTGCTCCACCTCATTTCAGCTCCTTAGTAACAAGCAGCCAAGGTCCAGTTTTTTAAGGATCTTTATGGATTATTAGTGGTAGATGATCAAACTCTTCGGCAAAAAAAGGAACTGATATACTGAAATATTATTGCCTTGCTCCCGTAAAGCTTCTGACGTTGAGGGTGAGCTTGCTGCCCTGCAAGCTTCAATTCCATTTTTTTTTTGTGCTTTTTAATTTTGGTGCTTTTGTTTGGAGAGTGCGCTTGAGTTGATCATAGAAGTAGATTACAGTAGGAATTCGTGCAAGCAACTTTTATAAATAAAACATATGTAAACATTTTTATGCTCATAACTTCACATTAGTTTGGACTTGCTATATTTTGTAAATTGAACAATCTGCTACTGATTTGCAGGATAAGCCACAGGACACGCCACCAAGACCCGGTCATGTCAAGAAGGACGAGTCATGGAGGGGACTTCTTTTCTGCTCCACCTCATTTCAGCTCCTTAGTAACAAGCAGCCAAGGTCCAGTTTTTTAAGGATCTTTATGGATTATTAGTGGTAGATGATCAAACTCTTCGGCAAAAAAAGGAACTGATATACTGAAATATTATTGCCTTGCTCTCGTAAAGCTTCTGACGTTGAGGGTGAGCTTGCTGCCCTGCAAGCTTCAATTCCATTTTTTTTTTGTGCTTTTTAATTTTGGTGCTTTTGTTTGGAGAGTGCGCTTGAGTTGATCATAGAAGTAGATTACAGTAGGAATTCGGTGCAAGCAACTTTTATAAATAAAACATATGTAAACATTTTTATGCTCATAACTTCACATTAGTTTGGACTTGCTATATTTTGTAAATTGAGATTTAATTTTCTATCAAGATTAAAATGTATATTGTAGAATTCGTACTCATCTGCTATGATGCATTTTCATTTACTCCGTTTAGCTAAATAATGATAAATTTTCGTCTTCCGATGCCATTGGTGCAGCGTGCAAAGCACGCATTCCACTTTGCATAGAAGTCTAGCTGCTCCATAAGATTGTCTTCTCCCCTGCAGCCATGTCGTTGCTCTGAGCTCCTTGGTCAGTTAGTGCCTGCTTCTTTAATGTTTGTTTCTCCAATTTCTCAAGAGTGGTGATGGATAGAAATAGCAAATGAAAGAATTCCCTTTTGAGATGTACATATTGGTTATTCAGGTACACTAGAAATTACCCTATTTAGCACAAAGCTGATTGAATGAGTGAGATGCATTTCTTGCTTTGTCACAGTTGTTTCACTCACCTCGGGCATAACAAGGGAGGTGGATTTCATCATTAGTTCTTTGCTTAATATCTTAATGTATTAGTAGATTGTTTTCCCCTATCTTATAACAACTATTGCTTAAGGTTGTTGTGTAGTGCTATATACGTACTAAAATTTTCATAAAACTACACTGTTTACCAATTTTACATACTCATATATCAATTTTTTTAAAAAAAATTTACTTGCCTACATGTAACATTTATATGATAGATAAAATTCATAAATTTAAAATGTGATTGTAGAAACTGAAAGCGTGGAAGATCAATGTCAACATAATCAATAGTGTAGTTTTCTCATAATAGCCATAATACCTAAGGTTAAGTGCTATGTCCTAAAACCCCTGTAGTATATAGTTCATTTCTATTAAGTGTAGTTAATACTATTTCTCTCTTCTTTCATTAAGCCACATTACCCCAATTATTTCTAGCCTTTGGATGATAAGATTTATGGTCCAAATTGTCTCTTCTTTCTTCTCTCTTAAAAACATGCGATCTCAATTATTTTTAGGCTCAAAATTGTATCAAATTGTTTTAGTTTTGATAATCAAATTACATCTTATTTGTACATATTATGCAACTTAATTTTCCACAGCAACGCGATGGGTATTTATCTAGTTGTCCAGTACACTTAATACCTAGCATTAAGTGAAATTTACTCTAATAAGAATAACCCCTTGAGTGCATCGCTGCTGGCTGCTGCACTGTTACACACTTCTGATTTACTCTCCCTCAATAAAAGTTATACCTATTATTTTTGTCACCAAGATCAAGAAGAAATTAACTCATCTTACATGCTACAAAGATCAAGAAATATATGCACACATGTAACCAATGAATATTAAAATGATTTCTCGGGTTCTGATCAAATATTTAATTTACCTCTTGATTTAAGTGTTGGATACATAAAGATAACAAATAAGAACAATTTATGGAAAAACTAAAATATAAAATATGCCTAACTCTCGTGGATTGAGGTAGTATTCTTGTTTGTGTTTACCTAGCTAAAAGTCTTGGCTAGATACCAACAAGCTTGTTCATGAAGACATCATCAACGACCACAATTTAAGGCACATGTTCTCAGGGCCTAGAAATCTTCTCCACGACTCAATTCATTTATTATAATTAATGAATTAACGCACACGGAGCTAACAAAAGCTACAATTTTTATAAAAGCTTTGTAGTACATACCAATTTTTATAATATTATTTTAACTCTACTTTTTAATTTTTATGGTAGATAATTTTCTTATTTCTATCCTTAAATAATTATCACAAATCCAACTGTTTAGCAATTTAACACAAAAGAATAGCTATGCTCTCTCTTCGTAAAAAAAAAAAAAAGTCGCCGATATAAAACTGGACATGCAAGTGTTTCGGCTAGAAAATATTAGCAATTCGAAAAATTTTAAATCATCAGAACAGAATTTAATGTTTTTCCTATGAGGAGCGGTGGCTGTCAGACTCGCCTGGACTAATAAATAGACGTCGTTGCTGCTACGGTCTGATGAATGAACAGAAAGAACAGACCCACACCGTCTGCAACAACTCGAGACGATGGAGCTCTTCACCCGCGCAGCAGTGGCGCAGCGCCCGCCACCGACGACCAGCGGGACGCGCCCGCGGCCCGCACGTCGTGCTGCTGGCGAGCCGCGGCGCCGGCCACACTCAATCTCGCTGGCCGAGCTGGCCGCGGCGGCTCGCCGACCACCCGGCGTCGCGCGCGCGCACGCTCGTCACCTTTCGCCGGACGCTCTGACAATCACCGGACCGCGCGCGTCCGGCCGGTGCTGTCCTCGGCTCCCGGCCTCCGGTCGCAACCGCCACGCACTGCGGGCGGTGGCCCTCGAGACACTCCTCCGACGCGCCGCGTGGAGACGGGCGCTCTTCGAGGTGGGTGCAACGCTCTCTCCCGCACCTCCGTGACCTGCTGCTCCGGTCACTGGCTCCGTCGCCGCGCTCGGTCCCGGACTTTTCTGCGCCGGCTGCGGCTGTCCGTCGCCGCCGAGGTCGGAGTCCGGGCTACAATCTTCTTCCCACTAGCAATCACCGTTCGCTCTGTCTCATGCGCCGCACCGTGGAGCTTGCACGACGACTTTGCTGCCGCCGGCGAGCAACGCGCTCCTCGGCGGACCCTCTCGAGCTTCCCGGCGGGTGTCGCTGCGCACCGCGGAGTTCCCGGAGGCGTTTCAGGACAGCACCGCGGCCGGGTGTACGGGCAGCTCGTCGAGACAGGCCGCGAGTACCGCGGCGCCGCCCGGCTTCCCTTAGCGAACAGTTTCTACGAGCTGGAGCCGGCCGCCGTGGAGGATTCCAGAAGGCGCCGGAGAAGGGACGTTCCCTGCCGGCTTACCCGGTTGGGGCCCGTTCGTCCGGTCGAGCTCCGAACGAGGCCGGCCGAGTCGGCGTGCTTGGAGTGGCTGGATCTCCAGCCGGCAGGGTCGGTGGTGTTTCGTCTCCTTCGGGAGCTTCGGCGTGCTGTCCGTGGAGCAGACGCGGCGAGCTCGCCGCCGGGCTGGAGATGAGCGGCACACAGGTTCCTCTGGGTCGTGCGCATGGCCGAGCCTCGAGGGCGACTTCGTTCGCCCTTTCCGGTGGCCATGACGACTACCCACTGGCATGGCTGCCCGAATGGGTTCTTGGAGAGGACGAGAGGCCGGGGCCTCGCGTCGCGGCGGTGGCGCCGCAGGTGCGCGCGCTGTCGCACCGGCGACGGGCGGCGTTTCGTGTGCACTGCGGGTGGAACTCGACGCTGGAGAGCGTGGCCGCCGGCGTGCCGATGATCGCGTGGCCTCTGCACTCGAGCAGAGGATGAAACGCCGTCGTCCTGGAAAGAGTCAGTGGGGATGGCCCTGCGGCCGCGCGCGCCGGGAGGAGGACGTCGGTGGCACGGTGGTGAGGCGCGGGGAGATCGCCGCCGCGGTGAAGGAGGTGATGGAGGGGGAGAAGGGGCACGGCGTGCGGCGGCGGGCGAGGGAGCTGAAGCAGGCGGCCGGTCGGGTGTGGTCGCCGGAAGGGTCGTCGCGGCGGGCTCTGGAGGTGGTCGCCGGCAAGTGGAAGGCGGCGGCGCAGAAGTAAGGATGCACGCAGGTAAGCTAGCAAACCCACGGGTTACCCAACTATTTGTATGGTAAGTAGTTCTGCGGGTATGCCCGCTTCCATCCTTACGGAAGGGACTGTTGTTTCAGCGTGCGTTGTTTGCGTGGAAACTATTCATAACTCTCGATGGGATGTCTACTCGTTGTTTATATCATTTAAATAGTTATAAAAAATTTATGAAAATGTATTAATATATCACTCCACGAAATACATTTGAACTTAAAATTCAACTTTTACATGTTGGTAAAAACAAACTAAATTAAATTTGCTTTTTTAATTTGTAGAAGTTAAAATTTAAGTTATATGTTTGTGAAGCGATATATCACATATTAATATTTTCTTAAATT
The DNA here is from genome assembly GCA_009805545.1 of Oryza longistaminata. Classification (NCBI taxonomy): domain Eukaryota; kingdom Viridiplantae; phylum Streptophyta; class Magnoliopsida; order Poales; family Poaceae; genus Oryza; species Oryza longistaminata. The sequence goes on along the minus strand of CM020182.1, from coordinate 9,830,533 downwards.
TTCTTAATTTTTAATTTTTTAATAACTATTTAAGAAACATGCGAGCACCGAAGAACGTACCATCGAGAGCTCAAAATCCACGCTTATGTTTGCGTCGAGTAAATAAAATTAGTTGGTATTGATTGGTGACCTATCCTCTGCATCGCACTGAAACCTGGCGCATAGATGATCGTGGTAGGGACTAGGGATCGATTTCCCACGTTATAATTGATCATTGTTATAATTGATCATTTTTCACAGTTTTAATTTAGATATTATACTGTAGTTGAGCATGTGTATTTTTTTCTTACAGTTTTTCTACGTGTTTCTCATGTATTAGCACCAGAGGTAATAAAAAAAAACAACTTTATCCGAGTATCATAACATTTAGTGTGGTAACACTATAGTCCACTGGATTTTTCACAATTTAGTCCTTTTGAAAAACTTATTTCTCAAATAAGCCAAAATAACTTATCCCAAAAATAGTTCTTTTTAAGGTGCCAGAGTTGCTGGCGCCGTCGTCGCCAGCTTCTCTGGCACCGTCCTCCTACCACCGTGGCAGGTCGGCGCTGAGGTGGCAGGGGAGCACGCCAATGTGGCTGTCGCCCCACCCCCCGGGCCATTTTTTCCTCTCCTCTTTAGTGTAGAGGAGAGAGATATGTGCAACTTTTTTTATTTTTTTTATATTGTTTTCACACTTAGGAGCATACAAGAACCAACTATAGAGAAAATAAACTCAAATGGACGAAATATGTGACATGTAGAATTTTCCAAAGCTCTACCGAAAAGCTTCTCGCCTCGAAAATACAATCTTGCAAGCAGAATTTGGAGGTTCTAATTTCGACGAACCTGGCGAAGATGGGGAGAATCGGATGTCCGTGGATATATTATTCGCCTAATTCTGAGTCCGTATGAGAAAGTTACACCTATTTTAAGAAATGACATCCGAATGTAAAAAAAAACACAAACCTTTTTTTAATAGGATGTAAAAGATGTAAAAAAATGCTAAGAGTGTTCAAAATCTAATCTACTTTTTTTTGGGACTATAGGAAAAACCAAAACAACTAAGATCAGGGAAAGAGTCGGGGGGTGGGGAGGGGGGGCTCGCCACAGTGGCAGGAGGACGGCGCCAGAGATGCGGGACGTCGCAGCCAGCGACTCTGGCGCCCCAGTAAGGACCATTTTAGGGATAAGTTTTTTCAGGGATCTATTTCCAAAATAAGTTTTTCAAAAGAATCAAATTGTGAAAAATCCAGCTATAATCCACTCAGTACTATAAAATACACCCCTCGTAGGTATCGGCTAATATGTGCCGGTTCATTTAAAACCGATCCTGATTCATTTTTCACCTTCGTGCGATGAAAAAAATATACCCCTCATAGGTATCGGCTGATATGTGACAGTTCATTTAAAATCGATCTGGATCATTTTTCCACCTCCGTGCGATGAAAAAAAATATAGAACCGGCACCTTTAAGTACTATAGGTGTCTGTTCTAAAGAAAAAACAAGTACCAATACTATATGTATTTTTTTAATTAACAACACCTATAATATATTATAGGGATCAGCTAATTTAAAAACCGACATCGTTAATATAATATAGGTGTCGGCTTTTTGAAAAGCCGATACCAATCTAACCGACCCGAGCTGGCGTGGAGTGGGAGCAAGATATTTTAGCGTACCTTATCCTCTTATCCTCTCTCCAGCTCACACATATCTCTCCCCTTCCTCCTCTCTCTCTCGCCCACGCCTGCCTCCTCCTCCTACTCCGTCCACCACCCCTCCTCCTCTCCTCGGCGATGCCCTCTCCTCCTCGCCGCCTCCGAGCTCTCTCCCTAGCCGCGCCAGATTCAGCCGCCTGGAGGTCTGGGGCTGCCAGATCCGGGCTCCTTGAGGTTGGGGCTTGCTAGATCCGGCCAGCTCTGACCGCACGTGCTCTTGGGCTAGAAGAAGATGATGATGGTGGCAGTGGTGGCTCGAAGGAGATAGCGGTGGCAGCTCAGGGAATCGATGATGGCAACTGGTCTTATAACAGTGAATTTTTTGTGATGTACTTGTTCTTATGTCTTCGTAGATTTGTAATGTGGATGGGGAAATTGCAGATGGGGCTGGGAATTGGATCCGGCCTACAATACTATGTTTTTTTTCCGAAGATTACAACTGACACCTATCATCTCTATTTTTATGCAGTTGGATAAAAATACCGGCTAGGAAACCTACCCCTATAATAAATTTTCAACCGGTACCATAATGAGTCCTGTACTAGTAGCTGCATCGGCTCACCATAGCATACGATCGGCTGGTTAAAGCCACTTGCAGGGTCATGCACTCAAGGCCCTCTCCCTGATAAGAACATAATCTAACTTAGATGTTTCATATACCTACTTGATCAGTGAACCTATTTCTGTATTTTTTTTTTCTTGAAGAAACTTGAATCCGACAGAGGAAGGCCATTCATGGTCTTCCGATAGAATGGAGACTTGCCTAGCTCGAAGAATTCAGTCCATGCTGGAAGCTAGTATCTCAACACAATTTCATGGTGAAAAATTATACACATTGAGCGATCTGAGAACATCATTTGAGAAATTTGGATTTATTTTTTGATTTTTTAAAAAAAATCTTCAGAGAAAAAGTTGAACAAAAGGGTAAGTGAATGGTGCTATATGAAAGACAAGGAGGAGCCAAAAGTCCCATAAAAAGTAACATAGGAAAGGTAAAAGTATTATTGCCGACTTATTCAATTCTAGATAGAAAGATATGTTGTACGCATGATACTCATGTGAAATAAAACATAGTAGCAACTCCTGATTGACCGAACCTAGACTTTATCTTTACTCGGGACGAGCAAACGTTTAGCTTGGGGGAGTTTGTTGATGGCCATTAAGTACCAATTTCGACCTTCAATTACCTCGAAAATAAAAGAGAACTAACATTTCTTATCCGCATATTTAGTTTCAAATAATGTAGTTTCATTGGTCCTTGGAGAATAGTATGGATGCAGGGACTATACACTAAAGTGAAGGAGAAAATATGCCGGGATGCAAAGAAACATACCTCCGGGAAATCAGGAAAGAACACAAGGATTTGAGGACCCAGATCTCATCTCAAACCGACATAATTTGAGCTATTCCACACTGAACCGACCTTAGGGGCCACCAGACAGCCTCTCAGTCCGAGTACTAACTAAGAGGTGGGGCTCAGGGGTTAGCCGACCTAAGGGTTCGGCTGAAACGCCTTTGCCTCCTCTCACCCTGGCTTTCCACGTGGAGCAAGATGGTGAGTTCCCATTGATGGTTATACGTGGATCCCGACCTCAACTGACCTCCAAACCGTCATTATAGGGTTATAAATAGGAGTCACTTCTGCACATTACAACACATTACAACACACACGCAAGAAGCAAAATCTATATTCCTTGTTTGTATTACTCATTAGATTAGTGGAATTCAGGTTTAGAATAGTTTTTCAGTTTTCTAGTCTTATCGGAGATTCAGGCATGTCTTTAGTACTCTACTATCTTTGTAAATTGTAAGACTATGAGTTTAATAATAGAACTTTCTTCTTTACTTACTTGTATTCATAGTTCATATATTGTTTTGCTAATTATATGGCTTATGAGTTGTTTATAGCTTTTTCATATACTCTATATGTTTACGCTATGTTTAGGCTACTCGATCTATACCATGACATCGATCCAATGATCTTAATGGGTTGCACTAGTTCTGACTTGTCCATCCGAAGAGGTGGAGTCCCGAGGGAAGTATTTGTATTATTTAGCAAATGTAAACATAGTGCTTAGATTGATTAAATGTTTGGATACGGGTATATGGCGTAAGAGTTCTTAAAATAGCCATAACCACGTTGGTAGTAATAGTAGGGAGTAATATCTTGGTAGTGCCTGGTGTCTAGAACTATGTCCTAACCATGTATGTATGTATTGACTAAGCATGATAAATATATAAGTACATATGAAACAATAGCTTTCTTCTGTCTCTCTACACTAGCTAGTTTATTTATTGATAGAGTAAATTTCAGAAAACTGCAACTTTAGTGACAAAACTATTAGTTTGCTGCAACATTAGCGACATGTTTCAGTTTGCTGCAATAATAGCATGGGAAATTATCACAAAACTGCAACTTTTACGTTATATGCTGCTACAGTTGTCCTCTATATGTACTGTAGCAGCATATAACGTAAAAGTTGCAGTTTTGTGATAATTTCCCACGCTATTATTGCAGCAAACTGAAACATGTCGCTAATGTTGCAGCAAATTGATAGTTTTGCCACTAAAGTTGCAGTTTTCTGAAATTTACTCTTATTGATATGATTCTTCTGTGGGTCACACTACCAAACTATCATTATATTTTATCCCTTTTAGACTATGGTGTATTAATTACAGTATGATTATGAATATATCGACCCATTCTTTACACCGCCGCCTTTCATGCGGAAAAACAAATACGATACCCTTGGAATATTCCTGAGTGAAATGTTACAGCGGTATCCGTGCACTTATGAATTTATCTGGGATCATATCGAATATCAACATCGTACATTTTGGTTTCAACGTTCTCCATACTATGCATATACTGTTGTCGGGTATAACCTGTAAACACATATTAACTTAAATTAAATCACATAGATTTTCGAACCTAAGTTTTTAGGTGTTAATTTGATCCGTCACATTGCAAATATGTTTATTCAGATAAATGCTATTATAATTCATCTATTCGTACACGTGCCACTCAGATTTTACGAAATTTGAACCATGCCATCCCCGTCATAATTTTCATCTTCTTCCCTATCTATACATGGGACCCACCTGTCGGATTCATGTTCTTGCTTTCACCCTTCCTTACCTTATTTCTTCCCCATGGGTGAGTTGTCATGGGCGGCGTGGAGCGGCCGGCGGTGGTCAACATCATCGGCGGTGGAATTGGGGGCAGGCTGCGCCGCGGCGGCAAGGCTCACGTCCTCGTGCTCCTCGACGTACAGCAGCAACACGACAAAGTCGTTTTCGTCGTCGGCCGGGAGGGGAGGAGGGCACGTGCTTGCGGCCCGCGTTGTTCGAGTGCAGGACGTGTGGCAGGCAGTTCCTGACGTTCCAGGCATTGGGCGGGCACCGTGCCAGCAACAAGCGGTCGCACCACTCACTGCGCGCGCCGCGGCCAGCAGGCGACGATGTTAGCGCTGTGCTCCGCCTCGCCGGCGTGTCGTCGTCGCCCCTGTCGATGACGAAGGAGGCACGCGAGGTCGGCCGTGGCGGCGGTGGTAGGGCGAGGGCGGTGCACGGGTGTCTTGTCTGTGGGCTGGATTTCGTCGCCGGGCAGGCGCTCGGTGGGCACATGCGGCGCAGCCCGTCCCCAACGCCGCCGACCACCACCGGCCGCTCCACGCCACCCACGAGAACTCGCCCATAAGGAAGAATATAATGGAGGGTGAAAGGAAGAAGATGAATATTACGGGTGGGTCCCACGTGTAGATGGGAAGAAGATGGAAAACGTGACGGTGATGGCATAGTTCCAATTTCATAAAATTTGAGTGGCACTGCTACAAATAGATGAATTGGATATTTATCTGAATAGATATATCTGTAATGGTACGGATCAAATTAACCCAATTTTTTAAAAGCCCCATGGTAGCATAGCTCAGCTCGCACGTGGCCAGAGACCGGCCTGATGTCCTAATCACCTCCGTTGTTTACTAGCCTCGATGATTGCTCGAGCGTCGAGCGAATGCACCGCCGGCGGCTGCTGCACGTACGTCATATATTTTTAATTAAATGTATCCTCCACAAGTTTTGAGCTAGATAACTACTGTAGTACTACATTGTTGAAAAAGACGTGAGAACAACTACCAAGGTGAAAAAGAGATATATCGTCGACGACTAACATTAGAAGATAAATGAATATTCTACTTCTTATAGATTAAATATATTTTTTGAAACAATCACAAATACTCCTTAGTAGCTTAGAACAATTGATTAAACAACAAAATAGAAAAAAGTTTTTTTAACTACTCCGTCCTTTAAGTTTTTCTTTTAACTTACACCGTCCACTATATATTTATTTATATAAATTTGATCAAACTTAAAAAAATAACTTAAAATTAAATATCAAATCGACTGAGTTGAAATAAAACAATAACTTTGACTGCAAATAGTGTGTACTATTCACAATATTTTTTTAATCTTTTTATTTATAAGTCAAATTTGGATAGATCTATTGTTGATTTTTTTTTTTGAAAAGTTCATTGTAAGTCCCTCAACCACACATGCATATTCAACCGCATCATTCAACCGTAAAACCAGGTATCGGTCATCCCTCAACTTCTAAAACTGGTGCAAATTACGTTCCTCAGTAGTATTATGGGTGATTTTAGATGACTTGGCGTCTACATGTCCTGGTTGACTTGATCTTCGTCTCATGTGGCGCTTATGTGGTACTAAAAGAAAATAAAAATATAAAGCATCAATAGAACCCACATGTCAGCGGGTGGCTGGTTAGAAAAGATCAAACAAATATGCAGGGTCCACTTGTCATCACCCATCTTCTCCCCTTTCCTTCTTTATCTTCACCATCTTCTCTCCTGAGCTCGTCAATCCCCTATCTAGGGGTGGCAACAGGGTGGATCGGGCCCGGGTTGGACAGGAACGGCCTCGCCCCTTACCGCGCTTTCTCCACCCGCACCATCCTCGATGTTCAAAGCGGGGCAAAATCAGCCCCTGCCCTCGGGCCCTCTTTCTGTGTGTCACACTACCAAACTATCATTATAATTTATCCCTTTTAGACTATGGTGTATTAATTACAGTATGATTATGAATACATCGACCCATTCTTTACACCGCCGCCTTTCATGCGGAAAAACAAATACGATACCCTTGGAATATTTTTGAGTGAAATGTTACAGCAGTATCCGTGCGCTTATGAATTTACCTGGGATCGTATCGAATATCAGCATCGTACATTTTGGTTTCAACGTTCTCCATACTATGCATATACTGTTGTCGGGTATAACCTGTAAACACATATTAACTTAAATTAAATCACATAGGTTTTCGGACCTAAGTTTTTAGGGGTTAATTTGATCCGTCACATTGCAAATTGCAAATATGTTTATTCAGATAAATGCTATTATAATTCGTCTATTCGTACACGTGCCACTCAAATTTTACGAAATTAGAACCATGCCATCCCGTTATGATTTTCATCTTCTTCCCTTTCTATAACGTGGGACCCACCCGTCGGATTCATGTTGTTGCTTTCACTCTTCCTTGCCTTCTTTCTTCCCCATGGGTGAGTTGTCATGGGCGGCGTGGAGCGGCCGACGGTGGTCGACATCATCGGCAGTGGAATCGGGGGCAGGCTGCGCCGCGGCGCCAAGGCTCGCGTCCTCGTGCTCCTCAACAGCAGCAACATGACAAAGTCGTTTTCGTTGTCGCCCGGGCGGGGGGGGG
>CM020182.1:9773515-9815441 GCA_009805545.1 Oryza longistaminata | reverse complement strand
ACGGCGTCATACATTAAAATACGGAGGGAGTATATTATAAGGGCTAACACACAAATAAGTAGGGATTGAAACATAAAATTTACTTTCGCGTGGTTTCCATTACGAGTGGTTTGACTTTTCCTATATGGCATGTTGAGATAACTGATAGCATTGACCTTCGTCGTATATGGCCTAAGAAACTCGGTGCTCTAGCTCTGGATTGTTAGACAATATTTGTCTTGAGCGATGGAGCGTGAGTTACTCAAACTTTAGAAAAGAAAGAGTAATTTGTACTAATGGGAAAAAAAGATGGAAGTAATCCATAGTTCCATAAAAGGTGGGAAAGTGCACAAAACGATTAAATAAAGATGATTTTGTTTTTATTAATTTTGTTTACAAAGACAGATAATGCAAAACACAAAAAACATTATTATGGACGAAACTTTACTCTTTTGAGTAAAGTTTACTGTCGGTTTCTAAACTTGTTTGTTCGTGCCATCCAGGTTGTAAAACTCTCACAATGCATTTTTAAGTCTTCGAACTTATCAAAGTGTGTTATTTTGGTCTCAAATTGCCGTTAAATATAAGATATCACCTGTAACGGTTCTATATATCGGCCCGTTAGAGATGTTCTTTGTCAGGTCTACAATGGACCTGTTTACAGATGAGGCCTTACCTGTGACGGGTCGTATCCTTGTGACGGGTCGTATCCTTGAGCCTCATCCAGAATGGATATCTTGTCAAAGATGAATTTCTTTAATATTTTAGAGCAGTGGTTTTTACATGAAACTCACAATATCCTACGTGGTGCTCACGTGGCATATGATTAGCATGTTTTTTAAACTACTAAATTATGCATTTCATGTAAAAACTATTTTTTTTTTGACCGGGAAACAGTGGGGGAAGCCCCCACGGTTAAATTTCATATATAAAAAGGAAAAAAATCTGTACAACCATGTAAAAACTATTGCTCTAAAATATTAAAGAAATTCATTTTCAAGTTTATAATAATTAAAGCTCAGTTATTTTTGTGTTAACAGTTTTCTCATTTCACTTGTTCTTACTTAATCATTAATCTTTATCTATCATAGTGCTAACTCAGTTTGGGCGCACTACGCTAGATCAGCCTATCAGTGACGACCCACCTGTATGGATCAAAGTGACCCGTCACTAGTGACCTCATCTCCAACAAGTTAAACTGGAGCCCATTCTGGATGAGGCTCAAGGATACGACCCGTCACAGGTAAGACGTCATATGTAAACGGGTCCATTGTAGACCTGACAAAGAACATCGCTAACGGGCCCATATATAGTCATGTCTGTTGACGGAAAACATGGCAGCCTGAGAGATTTGCTCCACTCCAGTGTAGGTCCAAGGCTTGCCTCGAGTATCAAGAGCGTGCCAGTTGGTTTGATCCTGCAACCAGTAAAAAAGACAAAAAAACATAATTAGATGAACGATAGCTGATCGGCCGATATGGCTGATGACGTATCAGCAGGACCTAGCCGATACGGGTAAACCTAATCGGCTGTGGCTTTATGATAGTCAATCAGATCAAAAACCCTAAATATGCTCTATCGGTTGTAATACTGTCTCTTTGGGTTTTATCAATTGTTTTAAGACATTATTATAGAAATAGCTGACATATCAGTATTTAGAGCAAAGATAGATAATGTACTAGCTAATACTCCAATACAAACTTAGATAAATAAATTAATCTATATTAGCATACCAAACATCAATTGATCACCAGGTATGAAGTTTCAAGCGAGATCAATCTAACTTGATGTATTTATATAAAGCAATCTATCTATATAAGTGGAAAATATATACATAAAAAGATCATAAAACATGCGCTATCATGTATATTAGGTAAGATCGGCTGAAACCCGGATACTATTCTTAATTATGATTAATTCTAGGTTAGTTTATATGATTCTAAGCACGGCTAGGGATGATGCATCGCAAAGTATGCAAAGAAGCATAAAGTCTAAAGAATCGAGAAATTAACCACTTTTCAGGATGGTGGATACCTTAGCTAATCTAATCTAGTAAAGCAATTCAGCCGATACCGTCATAAACCCTAAATCGAGAATCGGTAGATATGACTAAATTGAGACACTAAGACTAGATTAACTAAGATATATGATAACAATGGTCACAATAGAAGGACTAATACATCTAAAACAACATAATAGACCTGATAGCACAAGCCATTGAGACAAATTACCTCTTGCCGAGAGATCATAGCCGATGCCTTGACTTGAAGCAAGAACTCGTCGAAAAGTAAAAGAAAAGGGTGGCGACATATTCCTGTAGTATTTTCTATGCTTCCGGGAACGTCTCATCCTTCGTCTGCTGAAAGCTGGAAATTCTTCCACGAAAGGCGTTGGTTTTGCCCGTCAGGAAGAATTTTGCGTGGAACGCGGTTGAGCATTGGTTCCAGGTATCAACTGTAGCATGGTTGGCATAAAACCACTGTTTCGCTCTCCCAAGGAGGGAGAACGGGAACATACGGAGTTGGATGGCATCTTGGCTGACTCCTTTAATCGTGTATGTGCTACAGATCTCCAGGAATTGTTGCAGATGAGCACTAGCATCCTCGTTCGGCTTGCCACAGAACGGGCTAGCCTGCGCCATTGTGATTAGGCCTGTCTTGAGGTCGAAGTCCTTGTCTCCTACGTTGACACGTGGTCCAATAGGCACGCTGTCAGCGGATGGAGCAGCGAACTCGCGGAGTGTCTTCTCAGCCATTGTCTTGAAAGTTGCTGGCGCTGGGATGGCTGATTTCTCTACCGAAAGAGTCTTCTGCGGAGGGACAACACGAAGTTTGATGCTCCCAAAGAATCCTTCGGGATTATCTTGGAAATTTTTCGACAAGTTGAAACCAGTCATGCACTATCCTGTTTTCACATAAAAGCGAAAACAATCAAGATTAGCCTAGAAAGGACAGTGATCATACATTGGTGAATATAAAATTATTAGCATATAGTAAACTCTTAATCAAATATCTTCACCGGCAACTGCGCTAGAAATGCTTGTTGATATTTCTTAACATCATTACTAGAAATATAATTCCCAGCAATGACGCCGAAATATTCTCGGTATATTTTACGGTCACAGATATGATCCGCAAGCACACGGATATACCATTGTAGCATTTCACCCGAAAGTATTTTAAGGTATCATATTTATTTAATCCCAAGGGAAGATATGGTAAGAGAGTACTATGCTAATAATTTATATCACTTGTATAGATCAAAGTCTAGTGAAAGGGTTAATTAATGTAGGGGTAGAATAAGTTGACACACAGAAGGAACTAACCAGAATACTCTCATTAAAATATAATCTAGTATACAATCATGTAACCAATACCCCTTAACTGTGCCCTCCTGGTGTATCGAGAGACCACCCCTGGTTGCCGAGTTCCTTACGACAACCCGTCATGATCATCCAACCGGTAATGAATACGGAGGAGTACCCACACTAGGAAATTATCTTAGTATTATATACGCACGTGGAGGAATACCCGTACTGAGTTATCACCATCAGCGGCCCACCTATATAGACCTGTGGCATATAACACCATTTAACGGTATCTAATAATCTAAGCACCGCGCTTATATTACTAAATATTACTCTACATCTCTGCAGATGACATAGAGCAATCATGGAAATGAACATTAAACCCACATCATTGCATATCTCTGGTAAGCTAGCTACATAATTATATTGAAACAAGTATAAGCTAAAGTCGGTACTCGAATAATTATATAAGTGAAGTAAATGACCGAAACTATAATAAGAAGAATATTTCATTAATGAGTAAAGTTTTACAAAAGAAGGAAACGCAACTAGAGCCATACCTGAAATCTCCTAAAGACTTGAAGAACTAAGGAAACTATTCTATTCCTACTCCACTAGTACTAGAACAATGTAAATAAACTAGAGAGCTTCGTGGAATGATTCCTTCTTGGAGTACTTTGGAATGGAGGAGGTGAGGTCCTTAAATAGGATGCCAATGACGGTTGTTGCAGTTGGAAATGTCAGAAATGCCTCACAACCATCATTGGGGAGTGATCAGGAGCATCCACATGGAAGGGGAGCATCAACGGTACAGCTGGGGGTTCGGCCAAACCCTGGCCTGGCCCAATCGGCCCACGTCTTCTTTGGTGTGTTGCTCGATGGATCCTCAACTGTCACGCCCGGAATTTCTATCCAAAATTCCGAACGCTTACATGTGTGTTAAACCCTCGTCCAGGAATCAGCCGAGGCACACAATAACAAATTGATAATAGAGTACAAATAAATAACTGTTTAATATTCGCAAATAATAAATCATTACAGAGGTGGATAGTTCCTCTCAAAGAATAACATTCTACGCAGCGGAAAATAAAACTAAAGCAAACTACGGAACAGCTATGGCGACTCCACTCCACAGGGATCTTAACCAGGAACAACCTTAATCCTCCAGATCATCACCTTCGCTGCGATACTCCTCTTCTGATGAATGAATATTGGAAGGATGAGCATATGACATACTCAACAAGCCACACAGCAAATATGCAAGTGCACAGGATAACAAAGGATGGCATAATATAGCTCATTTGCATAAACATCATTTAATAAATATTTAAGAGAATAGTTAAACTGTTGAATAATTAATCAATATTAAATAACACCATACAACACACCCGTGTTGCATAGGCCCAACCTCATATGAACAACCAACCCCGGTTGAACAAATTAAACCTCCAAACCAGGAATATACCATTCCAAACCAGGAGTCAAATTAATTAACACAATTACCATTAATGAAAAGTGTGAGACTAATCACGAAAAACATTGCTCAACTCACCCATAACCGCGGGTACGGCTATTCGAATAGATTAAACTCTGATCAGAGGTGTACCACTGTACCCACAAGACACAATTCCCCAACATGTTACCATGCGCCTTAGTACCACCACGGTACCTCAGAAAGGAACTGTGACATTACCCCTTGCACAATACCACTCACCACAGTGCACCGTTCCTGGATCATAATCTCCCCGTCAAAACCAGAGGCAATGGACTCCCCAGCGACCCCACGGACTTCTCGCCGCTTCACAGTCTGGCACACTATAATGAATCATGCTATACAAAAGATAAAGCCGTTGCCCACGCTGGCTTGTGGTTGGCACGGTAAATGTTTCACAACAGTAGCTCGCGAACCGGTCCTTAATTGTCATGAGCACAACCATCAAAACCATATGCTCACAACCCACCTTAACCAGGTTTTAATTATCAATTAATTAACATCACACGATTAACCATCGTGAGCTACCATTAAATATAACCATAATTAATAATAATAATATAATATAATCTATATTTAATATATATCCTGGCATGGCAAGGAAAATAGAGGGATGATCAAGAAGGCCAGGTCTCTGGATATGCCATGGCATATGCTACCACCAATCAGGATCATTCTTGGGAAGCTCCTCTCTCTCTCTCTCTCTCTCTCTTCACACCACATCCTCACCTCCTCCACACCATACCGACGACCGTCGCCTCCTCTGCCCCAACCGCCTCCTCCGCCCCCTACCAATGGTCGCTGCCACCTCCGCCCTACCAACGTCCGCCGCCTCCTTGTTGTATTTCTTAACGACATTATTAGAAATATGAACCGAGTAACCGATGCCGCCTCCTTGTTACATCCCTCGAGATGACATAGAGCAACCGAGTAATCGGACATTAAACCCACACCACTGCACCTCTCTGGTAGGCTAACTATACGACTGTAGCGATACAGATATAAAGTAAAGACAATACTTAGATGAACTAAAGTGTCGAGAGAATACGAAGAAGAATATTTCATTAATTCTGAAAGTCTTACAAAAGAAAGAAGGAAAGCTATTACAACCATACCGAAATTCCTCCAAAGACTCCGAGGACTCCGAGATGCTATTCTATTCTACTCCACTTAGCACTAGAATACTAAACTAAAGTGTAGAAGAGATAATTGAGCTTGCTTGAGTGTGTGAAGGAGTGGAGGAGGTGAAGGCCTTTTATAGCTGAAGAATGACGGTTGGGTTGGAAAGGTCGGTAATACCCTCTAACCGCCATTGGGAGTGAATCCCCACCGTCTGATCAAAGCCCTGGATCAAACGACGCCCAGAATGGTTCGGCCGAACCATTCGGCCGAACCCATGGTTCGTCCGAACCATGGGATGGGCCAACCTGGCCCAATTTTGGCAGGCTGACTCCCCGATTGTTCCTTAGTCCAGATTAGTGAATTATGGGCCCACTTGATCATGTCAATTCTGAGTTTCTGACCCATTTGTCCATAAGTCTGATTCTCGACAGCATCTGATTAATTGTTCGGGTGTTTTGCTGCCGGTTCTTCTCCATTTTGTATCTCTTTACCTAAAGATAGATATAATCCAAGTACAAGTGGAAATAGATTATTCTAAAACAAATATGGATTGCAAGCATAGCCAGTTCTCCTTTATTTTAGTTATACTGACGTCTGACGATTGAAACTGACCTATAACGACCGTCAACAAACCCCCCAAGCTTGAACCTTTGCTCGTCCTGAGTAAAGGACTCACAACAATTAAACTTGGTTTGTTGATCAGGAGTTGCTACTATGTTATATATCTAGAATGTACAGGTGCAAAGTTTGAGTACTCTCTCTCGTATTAAGCAAGTAGGCACGGTGGCTTACCCTTACGCCCAATCCCATGTCGGAACACATGCTTCTCTTCACTTTGGGTGGTTGAGGGACATAACAGATCATAGAGTACTATTATCTCATCCTTTGCCTAACTCTTATTCCGGAAGTTTTCAAATGATTTTGCGGATAAAACTAAGTTCCTCAGATAATTCTCTCGATTTGGGACAAGTTACATGGTATAACCCGTCAGAGGTGACTGTCACCTCTGACGGGCCGAGACCTATCAAAGGTGAGTGGAGTCATCATTGACCACTCATTTCTGATCAGTGTCAAACCTGTTAGAGGTGATGATAAACCCTGAGCGCCACTCGATACGCTCACGGCTATGATAGGCCCGATCTTTCAGTGAGTTGATGATAACTATGATTTGGGAGAAACATTGACGATCCAACTACATCCATACAAGACGTTGTTGTGTTGCCTCTTAGTGTTGACGTAAAACACGACGGCGAAATTCTGCTGTTAACACTTAGCGATCGATACACCTCTCCGTGGGTTGTTGATATTGCTGATGGAAATCAATCTTATTCCTGCAAGCAAATCAAAGAAACAAGCAAGAACAAGATAAAGCAATCTAAATATTGCAAATAGAAATTGAATAAACATGATAAGTTATGGTCCCGAAGACAAGCAGAGGGACGGTCTAGTCGACATGCGCGCTGCAAGCAAGTAGCAATGGCTAAACTTTAATCTAAACAAAATTCGAGAAACCCTGAAGGGGTACCTAGCTATTTAAGGAGTTGGGAGGATGACCTAGGGGTTCCTAGGGTCATGCTCCACATGTTTGGGGTGCACCCCACATGGGCCCCACTTGGGCCGGGGTCCCAAACAAAGTTAGAAGTCCAAAGGCCCATGACAGTTGACGCAACACATTGTTTCTTCAGTTGCGGATGACTGGAATGGAATTTGACAATGAGGCTAGATTTATTTGAAAGAGAACTCCGAAATCTTTCCATCAAGTACCCACAGGCCAAAAATGGAGCTCGTATGCAGATTTGACGGCTATTTGAAGTCTTCAATGTAGTAGGTGGCCAAATCGGGTTCCAATACTTGGAGGACTTGATTTTGATGTCTTCTTGTTGATCCAGCAATGGTTATATCCATATTAGCCATGGTCACATCAAGCGAGAGTTTGGGTCCGTGGTGCAGTGAAACCGACTTGAGAAGTGAAAAGATCGAACTGGCCGGGGTTTGTTGGCATCGCACATGACATGATCTGCTCCTCTCGCTTCCTCGTATGCTCTTGCGCTCTTGTAGTCTTGTCTGATCAATATATGACCCAGTAAATTACTGATGATCAACGAGAAATTAACTTGGTGCCACGACACTGTTTGCCGTGAGGCAGTGATTGAACGCAAGTATGCAAATTACGTCTTTTCAGTTCTAAAATACAATATAAGGCAATTTTAACTTTTTGACATTGACCTTTTGTTAATATGTTGTCAATAACCACTAAATTAGTATCATATAAAATTACTTTAAAACACGAATATAAGGTACATGTATGAGAGTATATAACACGTAACACATATATATTTTAGTTAAATTAGTAGTCAATTTTTAAATGTTGATTTTTGCTAAAAACAAAGGCGCCTTAGAGAGGCAAGAGTAATTTAATTTACTAAAGAAAAAAATAAGATGGAATATAAAGGGAGTAAGTGCACAAATCGATTAAATGAAGGCAATTTTTTTTATTTAACTTACACATACGACAAAATACAAAACTCCACAAAGCTTTATGCATGTGGTTTTATTTTTTAATATATAATGTCTTGGGCTTAAATCACCTCTTGAGTCTCACTTTCGTTTGTATTTGAGTACCCTTGGTGGATTTTTTGTTGTTGATATCTAGGAGTGAAAGCACCAATCTCTTCTCCCCTATTATTCTTCAAGCTACGAGCTTCCTGCCTTGAGATGCGATATGCATTAGCTATCACATCCACAGGCATTGCACGGAGAACTGAGTTCTTCCCCGCGATGTGGTTTACCATGGCATTTGGGTTTGTCTTAAACGCGACATATTGAAATCCTTCAAGCTCTGCTTTCTTCATAACCACATAATTTTGTGGTATGATTAGTAATTGCCCTGGACGAAGAACACCATTAAATACAGCCTTTCCATGGTTGCTAACAACCTGAACTCGAGCACGCCCTTGAATTGTATACACCAAACTGTGAGCATTAATATTCCAGAATGGTGAGAGAATAGCATTCTGCAACAAGTGTAAAGAACAAGGTTATATGAAATTTAATTATGATGTTAATCGGATTATGAATGTTAGAAGAATACTAATATTGTAAATATATACCTGGTATAGATTTACTCTTGTAGCACTCATTTGGACAAGGTTAAGAATGGAGAACTTCTGGCTATTGAGATTTGTAATCCTTCCAGCACGAGGGTTGTAAGTATCAGCATGATTAGGGTTTTCTATGTTTAACCTTGCCCTAATTGCACAGAAGTTCTCATCCAAGCCATTGTATTTGCTTGTTGATCGTTGCTCTCTATGATATTGAATTTGTTGGTATTGATCTTGTGTTTGTTCCTGTTGTTGTGTGATAGTTGGTTTTATCAATCGAAGGCCATTCTTCACTCGAATGATATCTCCTCTTCGGTCATTTTGACTTTGTAGCCTTCTGGTCACCTCTATGTTAACGCCTAAGGCCTCACTTAATAGCTCAGTGTTGAATCCATTGAATATGTTTTGCCCAGAATGTTTGTTGATTGCGGGGTTGGACACTTGTTGCTCTATATTGTTACCAGCTAACAAGAACTCCTAAATTTTTGCACAAAATAAATTGTTCAGCATATTGAATTTAATGCAAACCAATAAGGGATAAAATACGTAACATCTGCTAGCTAGATTGGATATTAGTTTAGATAATAGTACCTTTTGTCTTGGTTCAAGTTGATTAGCATTGTTGTTTACATCAAAAACAAACAAAGCAACAACAGGGGTGTCACCCTCATTATAGAACCAGTGTGGTACACCAGAAGGAAGTGCAACAACATCTCCTTTCCTAAATTGGTGGATCTTTTGGTTTTCATCTCTTAATTTTTTACCTTGCCTTTGGCTTCCTCCTTCAAGACCAAAATGCCTAAATTGCTTTTGGTAAGTTGCTGGGCAACCAGGAAAGGTCAATCCCAGTACACCAGTCCCTGCAAAAGAGGATGCACACATCAAATTTACTGAGCCCCAAATGTATATGTTTATGTCTTAATAGATAGATTATAGATACAGCTACCAAACATACACATATCAATAAAGTTTTTACTAGCAAGAAAGTCACACGAACCTTGGATGATATATACTAGGCCAGGAGTGTTGGAGTATCGAGGTAAAAGAAGGCCCTGAGGCTCAATAATGCGACGAATTACTAATGTACCGGTGCACTGGAACTGCTCATTCTTCTCGTCAAAGTACTCTGTGACCCCAGCTTCGTGCCTCACTTTCCTAAGCGGCTCAAACGCTTGGAGTCTATCAAACCTACACTCCCTAGAACCCCCTTGTCGAGGATTTTGCCATGGATTTATGCCTAGACTAAATATCTGAGCCATAGAACCATGGCAAAGGAGAAGGACACAAAAGCATATAGAAAATCGAGAGAATGCAATAGTTTCCATGGCTATCTATTGAAAGGATAATGGAAACTCAACTGATGTGATTTCCCAAGACATGAGGTCCCTTTTATAGCCAAGAAAAAGCCGCTTGGAATGTAAGGCAGTGACAAAGTTACTTGGAGTATAAACAATAGACATCCTATAAAGTGTATTGAGTTGTGCAAAAAAAAAGTATATATACACAAAGTCGGTTAACAAGACATATCTATATGTATACTAGGCTTTTATTGTGTTTTGTAGAAAAATGCATATTCTTTTAGTTCAGAAATTTTCTATCCCTACACTTTAGATGTTTTTCCTTCTTGGCTTTATTTGTGCCTGCGTCATAAAGTTTCTGCATGGGATAAGTTTGTTTTTCTTTTACAACAAAAAAGTTGTATTTTTGTTGTCATTTTTGTCTAGCTTGTACACTCATCTTATACACCACATAAAGTAACGGAGATGAAATGTGTAAATGTTTTAGTTTTGTTATATGTCGTGTACGGAAAATACTTATAATTAATTCTTTTCAAATTTATGTACTCTGCCACTAACTTTTCACACCTTTTCGCCCATGATATATATTAAGGAATAGTCATAAATTGGATAATTTTGCACAGGTAAGCATAATTTTATTGTTTGTTGTTATAACCTATTATAATGCATTTACCCAATAATTTGTGATGTCATGAATTATGAGATATGCCATATGCTATCAATTAACCATCACAATATATATGCTGCTCATCGTAAGCTTGGAGATTAAAGTCCCATCTTGATAAACTATTGCCTATTTTTATAAACTAACAACCACAAAGATTGAACATAGCGGGTAAAATGACAAATGCCTAATATCTTCCTGGATTTTTTTTTTCAAGTTTTAGTAATTTTAGAAATGTGCAGGCCGGACAACAGCTCGCCTATATATGCTCCGGGTATGCCAAGCATCTTTGAATTCGATTCATATCTCATATCTCTCTCCGTATATACACAATTTCAAGCTAGAACTTTGATGAATGGCATACAACAATAGAAAGAAAATATATGTTAAAATGAAGATTTATGGAGGATATGTGTGCCATAATCTATATATGGTGTATATGGCATACTGAACAAGTTGGTTGGTAGATAAAGCATGCTTCCATGCAAGTAGAGACTAGAGAGTGATGTGTAATAAGGCATTGGACCGTACGGTTAGAGTATACGCGTGTGCATTCATATTAATGAGTGTATGTGTGTGCATTCGTGTACGCGTGCATTATTGCTATGTTTTTTAGAAATATCCAAACTGATGAGAACATCACTAGCTCGCATATAACCATGCTTATGTTATACACCAACAAGTAAAATGTGCATATGTACTGGTCTATATTAGGTTTACTTATTACATGTTCGAACAAACGATACAAACTTGATCGCCCATTTACCAGCGCAAGTACTCTGGTGGACGGTGTTCTGGAGACCTGCTCGTCCCGTATACTCATGCGTGCAAGTACTCAGGTTCGGGAAACAACTGAATCAGCACAAAAATAGAAGAACAGAGACAAGTCTACTCAAGGATAACCAAAACCAAAGCAAGATGGAACACATATCGAGCTCTCTGTCTACCTGAAGGTGAAAGAAAACGTCCAACGCGAGATTAATTTGGGTCTTGAATTTAATTTGGAGCTCTCTTAACATTATGTCACACCCTGATAAATCCATCCCAAATTAAAAATCACTTTCAAAAAGGACTAATAAAAATTATTAAAAGTCTCAAAGAAATCTAAAATACTAAAATACTTCCAAGAAAAATTCAAATTGGGCTCGGTGTATTTTTCTTAAATTCTCCATGCTCTAAATTGGTCCCTCAATTTTTACTTGAGTTTTTAGAGCAACCTGAATAATTCTAAATCAACAACAACCAATTTCACGGTTATTTAAAATGGTAAAACTAAAAATAATCATCTCGGAAATTAATCTATTAAAGGAAGCTTATCCAGAAGTGACCGAGTTCAAGGAGGATACGGCATGGCAAGTTATCTATTAATAAGAATAGTTTGTTAGTTTCCTTTTATATTTAGGAATGTGTGTTTAGTGTCCTATAAGGACTTTATGTTTTCCTTTTATCTTTAGGAAAGTTTCTTTCTTGTCCTACAAGGACTAGTATCTCCCCTTGGGTATAAATATGCACACCCGGGGTCATTGTAAAATATCTCCACGATCAATACAATTCGGCGCATCGCCACCCTTTACTTTTTCTACTTTATTTTATCGTCCTGCGGGACTTGGCACCTGACGCGGGGGCTGCATCGGTGTTTGATCTCCAGCGAAGGGGTAAGTCCAATGTTCCGCTGGCCCAGGCAATTGTCTCGTCTACATCGGCGTCGTTCAAGGCTGCATCAGTATGTTCGACCTCATGGATTGCTCTGGTTTGGATGATATATTTGTCTGCCTCTTTATTATATGTCTCAGTTAATCTAGTCTTAGTATCTCAATTTAGCTCTATCGGTTGTCTTTTGTTTTAGGGTTTCTGCCGGTATCGGCTAAGTTGTTTTACTAGATTAGATTAGGTAAGGCATCTACCACCCTGAAAATCAGTCAACGGCTTGATTGTCTAGATACTGTGTTTCTTTTCATACTTAGTGTTGCATCAGTTAACTTTGATCTACTAAGTCGTGTTTAGAACCACAATCCCTAGCCAGCTTTTTGACTGCCAATAAGGGTTTTCATCGAGGTTTCAGCCGATGAGTTATCTGGATGTTGCATCGGTTTACAAGGATTGTATACAAGTTGAATTTAGCCGATCGCGACAAAGATTTTATTGTTTAATCTAATCTTACGGATTTTATGACATCGGACCTCTAGCCAATGTATGCTTTAACCTTCGGATCAGTACTTATTCTATCATATCATTGTTAGCCGACTGGTTTCTACTGGATTATATTATTGTTATATTGTATTATCATCAGCCGATTGCCTTTATATTGGTATTTACATCAAGCGTCAGAATAAACATTGGACATATGTCCAATAGCTTGAAACCCTATTGTTATCGGCTAATATCGATTATCAGCTGGAATTACTCCATCAGCTTGTCTGCCGATCGGCTCATTGATCTGCCATTTGTATATCTTGTCAGTTTCAGGATCAAACTGACTGGAATGCCCACATCTCACCAACCTGTGGACCTGCACTGGAGCTAAGCAGATCTCCCAGTCCAGTGTGTGTTTTTCGCATCAACACATTTTTGGCACACCTAGTGGGACTCGAGTTTTGCACCCAACATGTCTAAAGAGGAAGTCAATGCTAAGAAGGAGCAATCTCCTAAGTCGATGGTTGAAACATTTCATGCTATAGTAGATGAAGCAGTTCATCGTGCCTTGTTCGATCAATATGATGTTTTGGCGGATACATTGCAAAATTTGATCAAAAGGATAGTTGATGAGTTAATTGTTTAAAGACGCCAGCTCGATGGGTAGATTGAAGAACAACAACAATATCGGCTCGAGGGGCAAACATATTGGTATCAGCATGATGAGGCATATCAATAATATCGGCCAGAAGGAATTCAAAGACATCAGTATGGAGAAGATTTGGCCGATAGAATTGCAAAGTTACTAGAGGAGCAGTTTGAACTTAAGCCCAAGGAACAAACTTCTGTGTATCAGCTGCCATATCCTGAGTGGTTTGATAGGGTTCAATTGCCACATTGATACAAGGTTCCAGATTTCTCCAAGTTTTCAGGGCAAGATGATATATCTACAATGGAACATATCAACCGATTCTTAGTGCAATGTGGGGAAGCATCCGGTTTGGATGATATATTTGTCTGCCTATTTATCATATGTCTCAGTTAATCTAGTCTTATTATCTCAATTTAGCTCTATCGGTTGTCTCTCGTTTGAAGGTTTCTGCCGGTATCTGCTAAGTTGGTTTTACTAGATTAGATTAGCTAAGGCATCTACCACCCTAAAAATTAGTCAACGGATTGATTGTCTAGATATTGTGTTTCTTTTCATTCTTAGTGCTGCATCAGTTAAGTTTGATTTACTAAGTCATGTTTAGAACCATCATCCCTAGCCAGCTTTTTGACTGCCAATAAGGGTTTTCATCGGGGTTTCAGCCGATGAGTTATCTGGATATTGTATCGGCTTACAAGGATTGCATACAAGTTGAATTTAGCCGAGCGCGACAAAGATTTTACTGTTTAATCCAATCTTACGGATTTTATGACATCGGACCTTCAGCCGATGTATGCTTTAACCTTCAGATCAGTACTTATTCTATCGTATCATTGTTAGCCGATTGGTTTCTACTGGATTATATTATTGTTATATTATATTATTAATTCATCCGATTACCTTTATATTGGTATTTACATCGAGTGTCAGAATATATATTGGTTAATATGAAGCATTGCTATGTCTCGTGCTGTAGACTTAAAGTTCCATGTCAAAAAGTTTAGCTACAGTCATGAACCATTAACGGCTTTCAAAAACACATTGAAAATATAATCACACGTAGGATTAATGTTCTATATATGCCAAAACATTTAGCTACACACAATCATCGACGGTGCTTTAATTAATCATGGACGTCTTTCAATAACATTTACGAAATCACATACAGGATGGCTTAAAGTTAAAGAAATTTAGCCTTAATCATCACGGGCTTTAAAAAGTATATACAAAATCACATGTCGCTTTAAAGTTGTAAGTAGAAAAATGTACTGTTAGCTTTACATAATCCATGGCTTTAACATCAATCAGCGGTCTAGATCCAACACATGCTTTAATTGCTTGTCGGATTTGTTGACTCGTTTGTGAGTCTTCTAGCTTGTAAACGCTTGCGCGGGTGCACAACGCACAGGCCAATATATATATATACTACCCTCAACTTTGCTACTACTAACTAGCTCATAGCTGATCGACTCAATCGCGCTAGTATTCCGGAGGCCACGTACGTACGTACACTGGCTGAACCACCTAATTAATTAACGCCGACATGCCGCGACGCGTCGTCGTTTATCAGCCTGAGCGGCTGAAATTCGTAAGTCATGGGGTTACAAGGTCCCTTGCTGCATCTGCAAGACCATCGGTAACTTGATCGGCTCCGCCCTAACCCTCTTCCTGATCTGGCTCATCTACTTCCGCCCCTACAAGGTCCGACCCCACATCGACGCCGCTGCCCTCGCCGTCTTTGACCTCGCCCCGGCGGCGGCGGGGGGCAACGCCACCGCGACCGCGCTGCGCTATGACCTGGCCGTCAACATGTCCTTCTTCAACGACCACCGCGTCTTCCGCATCCGCTTCGCCCACCTCACCGCTACTACGGCGGCGACAAGATCGGCCCCTCCGACGGCGACGACACGCTGCCCAGCTTCAAGCTGCGGACGCGGCGCCACCGCACGGTGTACCCGGCGCTGCGCGGCCGGGCCAGCAACGTCAGCGCCGCCGTGGCGGAGGCGTTCGCGAGGGAGCGCGCCGAGGGGCTTTTCAACCTGGACGTCAGGGTGAAGACGACGCTCACCTACAGGTTCTGGCCGACCAAGACCACCAACTACTACGTTTACGACTGCTGGCTGCAGTTCACGCCGCCGCCCGGCAACGGAACTCCCGCCGTAACCACCGGCATCAAATGCGGCAAACACAAATGATCATCGCGATATGATGGGACAGTTAATTAATATATGCATGCACGCCGCCCTTTAATTCCAATGCAATTTGTTATAAGTTGTTTGCCTTTTGTTTCTTCGTACCTGCTATATATGCTTTGCCTACAACATTTGTTGCTGCTCTCCTTTGTGTTAATGATATGCTCACGCAAATCATTGAGATGATTGTATCACAAATATATATTTATGAATAATGTGTTGTTCAGTTCCTTCAAATAGATAACTTTATTATGCATGAGTCTATATAGATCAATGAGTATATATGTGACTTATTCATGACATTCTTTATATATGATATCACTACTACAGAATGACACTAGTGTGTGCTGGCTCAACTAAATCCAGCACCAATAGGGGTTTCATGTCCATCTAACAAGTAACACCGCGCGCTACCGATCAATGCCAGGTATTTCAGAAAACCGGCAGCATTGATGAGACAAATATCAATACGGGTTCATTAAAAACATGGCACTGATGTGGTAGGGGTAATTCATCCGCTCTCTGGAGTTTAACGCATGGAATATATGGTTTTGTAGTTCAGGGGTAATTTGAACTGCTGCAATAGTTGAGAGGCAGTTATTTGGACATTTTCATTTTGCAACAGATTATTTTTCTGGCATTGATAAAGCCAAGCTGAGCCGTAAAAATCCAACCTGAGCCACCTTCTCTCTTGATGCCTCTTTTATTTTTTTCATGCAAGTCCAAGACCTCGATCTCTCTCATATTCTCCCTTCTCTCCCCAGACTCCCTCATGTTGGTTGATCTCTGGTCACCGAGCAAAAAGGAGAGCGTTGGGCTCAGCCCATCTGTTAGGGGCGAGGGTGATTCACTCCCAGCCCCCACACTTACGAACTCACCAGGAACGGAGGATAGAGAAAGACAGAAGAAGAAGAGGGAGACTCGGGATGATAGATTGGATTAATTTCTTTCTTAACCGAAATCACACGAATGGAGGTCTCTATATAGACCATTACATCTGAAAAACTAACTTAGCTAAACAAAAGGGATAGAGCTAATCTTGTGGAAAACAGAAAACAGAAATTGTTGAGGACGCTGTGATCCATTCGCCTGCGTCAGTTCGGCGCCATCTTCCCGCGCCGCTGGAACGGAATTCCCCACATAACACCATCAAAGCCCATGCAATCCCTAACGTTCAGGACCGAGTCTCACGCATTCTCTCGCACGTTTCTCTCCTTAGTGCTATGATCGGAAGCGTCATTTTCCTCGAGAAGGAATCGCCCCCGATCCCCTCAATACGCATATAAAGGGAACCTTAACCTGCACGAGTGACGAGTCTTGTACATTAAGCCATTCTCAAAAACCTCAGATTACCGATCTTAAGGCGTGTTGAAGGGGAGCGAAGGGCGAATACCCATTGCCGTCGCCACACGGTGATATTCATCACAACCACTACACCGATGCATCTAAGGCGACCATATGGCTTATTCATCCGGTCAGTACACCACCAAATTCCGCATAAGGGAAATTAAGTGCTCATGCATAGCCTAAGTTCATGATTTTTAAGGTTTAGCACCAATATTTTGGCATCCGAGCCTTCTTAGGCCTTTGCATGTTCCATCACTCTAGTGGTGAAGCCACAAAGTCGCATCAAGTTATTCCTAGCGCTGGCTTGTTAAATTCTAGGGTTTATGTTTCCCTGTTTATATTGCAATTAAGTTCAATTTTATGTTTATGTTCTGTTGATCGCTATTAAGGCTAAGTTTTATATTTTAGATTACTATTCCTACTTAGTTTTATGGCTTGGGCATCAATTAAAAGGAGGGGACTCAGATCGGGGTTGAGATTAAGAAAATCCCCAAATTCGAAAAGCCCGAAACCCTAATTTCATAAATTTCCCAAAAATACAAACAAAATCATGATGAATTCCCGAATTGGCAAATTCCCAAATCATTAGAAAACCCTAATGGATTGGGACTAAGAAAGACTCATTGGCTCGGGCTCAGGGTGTCAGATTTGGCCATGCGCGGCATAAGTCCGTCGTGCGCGTGAATCTCCAAACTCCCCGCCACCTCGAACCGGTCTCCTCACCGCATCAGGCAGTCGCGAGAGACCGAGGCTCGGCTCAGTAGCGTGTTCGTTCAGAAGCCGGATCGAGTTGTGTCGCGACTCCGCCCAAATCGACTGTTTATCAATACCTATCGGAAGATCGGGTCCTAACATCCCTCATCATGTCGGCGAGGAAGGCGTCACGTTCCTCCATTGATTGGGCCACGGCCACCACCCGTGTTTCACTAGCATCGTAGGAGCGAATGGATGGGGGATCCCTGCCGTAAACCAGCATGAACGGCGTCGTGCGGAGCGCCACATGGAACGAAGTATTGTAGACGTACTCCGCCCACGGCAGCCAACGAAGCCATTGGCGCGGTCTATCGCCAGTAATGTAGCGGAGATAATTGCAATGGTCTTGTTCACCGCCTCGGACTGACCGTCAGACTGTGGATGGAACACCGAGCTGCGGTGGAGTTTGGTGCCGGCCGCCGCAAAGAGGGATGTCTAGAATGCCGAAGTGAACACGGGGTCGCGGTCGGAGACGATCGACGTGGGCACCACGTGAAGCCGAACGATGTCCACGAAGAACGAGCGCCACTGTCTTCGCCGTGTACGGTTGTGCGAGGGCGATGAACTGCGCGTACCTGCAGAGACGATCCACCACCATCAAGATGACCGTCTTGCCAGCGACGCGTGGCAACCCCTCGACGAAGTCCATGGCGATGTCAGACCAAACGGCCGTTGGCACTGGCAGCGGCAGCAGCAGCCCTGCCGGATGCAAATGCTCTGTCTTGTTGCGTTGGCATGTGAGGCAGCCTTGAACAAACTCGCTGACGAGTCGGCGGTCGTGCGGCGTATGGAAGTCGCAGCGGAGTCGGTGTAGTGTCTTGGATGCCCTCATGGCCTTCATCATGGGCAGCCGCCACGATCACCGCGAGCCAGGGTGAGCCGGGCGGGACGTAGATGCGTCGTTTGTAGGTGACAAAGCCGTCGATGATCGCCCACGGTGCGCCGCGTGTACCAGCCGTGATCTCCTCGCGGAGGGCCACCAGCGTCGGATCCGTGGCCGTGGATGCACGCAGCTCGTGGACGAGGTCGAATATGGGCTCCGACAACACGTATAGCCCGCCCTCCGGTGGCGCGCGATGGGACAACACGTCCACTGCAGCGTTTCTGCTTCCCTGGCTTATATTCCACAGTAAAATCAAAACCAAGTAACTTGCTTACCCAATGATGCTATCGGATCGTGGAAAACCGTTGGTCGAGGAGGAACTTGAGGCTATAGTGATTCGTCTTCACTATGAATTGGCGCCCCCATAAATACGGTCGCCAATGCCGAACGGCTTGAACCAAGCCGATGAGCTCGCGCTCATAAGCGGCGAGCGCCTGGTGACGCATGACGACCGGCCTGCTGAAGTACGCGATCGGGCCTGCTCCTTGGTGCAGCACCGTGCCAAACCCCGTGCCGCATTCATCGTACTCCACCGTGAACGCCATGGTAAAGAATGGGAGCGTGAGGACCGGGGCGGTGGTGAGGGCGAGCTTGAGCCGCTGGAACGTGCCGTCGGCCAGGCGGTCACCTCTGCTGCACAGCCTCTGTGCTGGCACTGTCGATTGGGGGAGAATGCAAGTGGGGTCCACCTTCATCATAGCGTGCGCCTACAGTCGACGCTATTTTAGTCATGCACTCTGATTCTCTTTCCTCTTCTCTTTCTTCCAACTCATCCAAAATTCTAACATTAGATGTATGTAGCCTGCTGAGATAATTCTATTGTATAGAGAGCTCACGCGAGTTGAATTTGTTTCCTGCAATGCCTCGGTCTGTAATTATGTTTGCAACAGAGTGGCAGATTGTCCAGTTGCACATGGTGCACGCGTGTTGGTCTTTGGCTCTAATATGTTCATGTGTCAAGCCGTGGAGTTTGTATACGAACTAGTTTCCCACGATATGTTTGGAACTGAAGTACGTACGATTGAATCGATGCTTCTCCAAGGAAAAGTTATTCTTCTACAGAGAGGACCTAAAGTAGCGCTATGATGGTCTAAAATGTTCAATTAATTAATGGGCCTTGGGCCGGAATCCAATAAGCTAGATTCGTGCACGCACACACTTGGAAAACCAGGCTAAGGCAAGGACTTGTGACCTGGTGCCCACGTAGGCTCTATCGACGAAATCTACATATCTTCTAAGACCGCATCACCGGTTGCAGGCTAGGATACACATCTGCGTACTAGGCCCCCTCAATCCTCTCCTTGCCTGTAACGCCCCAGGTAGCCACGTACCTGGAGTGCCACACTAAAAAAAACACTCAAACCACTAACTTCCAAAATTATTAGAAATTTCGGCAAAGTCTCCCCTGTAAATACGGACATTAACGATAGGCAATTGTAAGTTAAACTAATAACAATATCATTCCCACAATATGATCCATCCTTATAATCCATGGGGAAGAAACTATTAGAAATCTAAAAGAATATTACAAGACCGAGCCATGATATAGTTTAAGTATCATTATGGACCTAGGCAATATAGTTTGATAGTGTGTAGATAAATGTGTATATAAGGGTGCTACTTCCCGCCCATGCATGTCGGTCTCAATATGTACCTAAAACCAAATAAAACACAAGAGTGAGTATAAAAATACTCAGCAAGTACAATATGGAACTAGAAAACACATATACACATCATCGGCAATAAAGCATGAACAGAAGGCTTTCTTTCTTTGATAGAAAACACATTTTCAAAGACCAAGTCAAAGAAGATAGTAGTTCCCATCCCGGGCATGCATGAATTGAAATAGTAGTTTCCATCCCGGACAATAGTGAATACATCCTAGCATTTGCCGGCAAAGCCGAGTAAGCGTGAGCCACTTCCGCCATTGTTGGCCTCCCATCTTCTTCCGGGCTCACACACCTCACTGCCATCCTTCCCATCTCCTCAAGTATGGCCATCCTATCCTCTTGATCTCCTGTGATGGACAGATGGAACATTCTCTCTCCACTATCTTCTGCCTCATAAGCTTGGATGAATTCAGAAACAAAGTTGTGATCTTTAGGCATTCTCCCTCTGATGAGTACCATCAGAATGACACCAAAGCTGTACACGAAACTTTCGTTCTTTGCAATCCCGGTTTGCATGTAAACCGGGTCATTGCAGCGAGTCATCCTCAATACAGGAACGATATGATCCTTGTCCTTGGTAATGCTTCTCGAGGAAAGAAAGCATGAAACCATTGGCATGAAATTTTCATCCAACAGTACATCGTAAGGTGTGAGAGGTCCATGTACGATGCCTCCAACTGTTGAAGAATGGATGTGTGCCAGTGCTTCTGCAGTCTCAGATGCAATCTTCAGGCGTAATGCTAGCGAGAAATATCCAGGCTGATGATGTACAATGTCAGAGAGACTCCCCTTAGCAGTGTACTCATGCACTAAAATTGGAATATTAGCCTCCAAGCAACAGCCCAACAGTTTGACCATGTTCTTGTGGGAGATGTGAGACAAGATCATCATTTCCATGAGAAAACAATTTTTGAGGCTCTCATCTCCATCATAAGGCGTCTTTACTGTGACCAACGTATTGTCCTCGAGAATTCCTCTGTGGTACTCTGCTAAACCGTCTTTAAGAAGTAAACAGGAATAATCCATTGTAAATTTCTTTAGTTCTTTCTTTGTGAAAATTCTTACAGCACCAAGCTTTGCCAGTAACTTAGAATTGCCACTATTATGTTTGAAAATGGCGAAACTCTTCTTCTTCTTCTTCTTAGGGTGCTTGGTCGAACCATAGTTGGCATTCCTTGTGCTTTGCTTGTATTTTTCAAACAAATCTTGTGTTACCGAGAAGGATCGCCAAAGGTGTCCTCCATTGTGATATTCTCTAAGCGAATTCCGAAGGCGTTCAGCCACAACGTTCATCTTTGGACGTTTCTTCATGTCCATTGCTAGGCACTTTGTTGCTAATTTTCCTATTTGATTGATAATCTTCATGTTACTGACGGATGCTATATTTGCATCAAAAAGATCCTTCATCCGTTTTCCTTCTGAATCATGTTCGGTGAAACTTGTAATGAGGCTAACTTTTCCTTCCTCTTTTATCCTCTTTCTAGTAATTAATTCTAGTAGAACTGCTCCAAAACTGTAAACATCGTTCTTCGACGTTAGTGTCCCGTCTCTAAGTAGTATAGGATCCATGTAATCTATGCTCCCTTTTACATTTTTAGTGTGCCGAGTTTTACCTCCGTAGAGAAACCTTGATATTCCAAAATCTGATATTTTTGCATCAAGATTGTCATCCAGTAGTATATTTGAAGGCTTGATATCCCCATGAACAATAGGGGTATACATTGAAGAATGCATATAGCCTAATGCTTCTGCACACTGTATAGCAATACACAATCTTGTGTCCAAAGATATGGGAGTATCACTTTGATGAAGGATGTCATGCAGGCTCCCTTTGGATACATACTCTGTGACCACCATTAGAGCATTATTTTGCTCTATGCTATACCCTACAAGCCTAACCACATTTTTATGGTTGACTTGGCTGTGGGCGATTACTTCTTTAGCTAAGTCTTCCATGGAATCCTCAAATATGTATCTCTTCACTGCGACTACACGGTTATCATCAAGAACTCCTTTGTAAACTTGTCCAAATCCACCTTTTCCAATAACAGTACTATAGTTGTCAGTAATTCTCTTAATCTCATCTTCTGTGAATTTTGTGATATTGTGATTGCTGTCCGCTATCCACTTTGCCCTGTCATCGCCTTGGATGAAATCCCCAAGCTTACTTTCTGGAACTTCCATTGTATGGCTAAAATCAAGGGCCTCACAGTAGGTATAAAAGTGTTAGCGGTCGACCTGTGGCTGTAAAAACCAATGTTAGACTCTTATTTTGGTTGAGTTACAACTGAAAAAAGAAATGAAAAAAATAAAAAATAACTTACGGATAAAGCTTTTACATCTATCATTTAAAAGTCAAGGCTAGATAAAATAGACTATACTTCCTCTGTTTCACAATGTAAATCACTCTAGCATTTCCCACATTTATATTGATGCTAATGAATATAGATAGGTATATATGTCTAAATTCATTAGCATCAATATGAATGTGGGAAATGCTAGAATGACTTACATTGTGAAACGGAGGGAGTAATAAATAAGCTCTGAAATCAACTTAAAATTAAGTTTTGGAATTCAAATTATAATCCTTTTGAGAATTACAGTTTTGCATTGCATATATAAATCTAGCTTGGACATGGGTGGTAAATTTGTTGAGCTAAACTTTGGAACCGAACTGCATCAAGTAAGATGAATCTAAAAATCATTTGGCTTGCCAGGTGAATAGTCAAAATTAATCCCCTGTTAAGCCCAAATAATGGGAAGTGCTAGATAACACGATCCCGTGCTAGACCATCCGAATGTACATGCAACTCGGTACCGAACCGGTACTGGATCTTACCTCTATCGTACTAGTACCTATTGAAAACAAACTAATACCTGTCGGTAATAGGCTGATACTACTCAATACTAGGTCAATACCTAGGCACCATCCTGATAATTATGAGGTAGTACTAGGTTTGGTACATTTAGATCCGTCCTTCCACACCTGCTCCTATTTTCTCTAAGAGCATTTCTAACAGAATGGCCATTTTTACTCTCCAAATATCTATTTGGCCAAGCTAATAAAAATTTAGAGAGTGAAATTTGCATTCTATTCCAACAGACTCTCCACATTTCTCTCTCTATTAACCCATGGGCCCTACCTGCCATTCTCCTCCTCCTTTTTCTTCTTCCTCCCCTCTCTCCAATCCTCTCTCGCCTTCCTCCCAAATCCCTCCCATGCCTCCCGATTCCCACACCTACCCACCTCACCGCATCTAGGGTTGCCGCCGCCGCCATCGGCGTCCAGGCGTCTAGCAGCTCGTCTTCGTCGGAGTCCATCCTGGGGCGATCCACCGTCGAGATCGGGCGGTGGCCGGCGGTGGGGGAAGCGGGAGGAGGGGATGGATGAGAGCGCCGTGCTCAGGCTGAGGCGGAAGACGGGGCTTCGCACGCGGTGGTGATGCTACTATATATTTCATCCGTTTCTAAATATTTGACGCCATTGACTTTTTTAAACATGTTTAACCATTCGTCATATTAAAAAAATTAAGTAATTATTAATTCTTTTCCTATCATTTGATTTATTGTTAAATATATTTTCATGTATACATATAATTTTACATATTTCGTAAAATTTTTTTAATAAGACGAACAGTTAAATATGTGCTAAAATGTCAACGGTGTCAAATGAGGGAGTATATATGTCCACAAAACAGTCGCTAGTGGAGATGGGGCTAGCCGCTAGAGCCTAGAGTTACGAGATAGGCATAGGAGATCTTACTGGCGGCGAAGCGACGACGGAGGAGATCGATAAGCCGGGTGGCGAGCCCGGCGGCGGCCGGTGTTCTCGGGGGTCCAACAGGTTCGCGTTCTGGCACTGCGGCCTAGCTTCTCCCCCTCGCTCCGGCTTGGCCGAGGTCGATCTGAGGCCCCGGCCTGCTCGGGCGCGCGTGGGAGGGAGCTGACGAGGTGACTGATGGTGAGGATTGGGAGGGCGTGAGGCGTTCGGTGAGAGTATCTGGTTTGATCGGCTCCTCCTTTTCAACTGACGTTCTTGGCGTGTCCGGGGTCGTCCGTCGTCGGGGAGGTCTTCGGGGTGACTGGTGAGCTGTGAGCAGGTGGAGCCGCGCGCGGAGGTGAGAATGCGTGGCCGCGTTCTCACTCCGTACGTCCGTTGCTGGTGCCACCAGCTCAGTCTCAGTGCCCCGGTTTGTAGTTGTATACTAGCCCGCGCGTCTCGCCTCGGCTGGGACGGCGTCTAGCCGTCACTCGGGTCGGCTTGTGGACTCCGCGTCGAGCAGGTGGCGTGCGCGGGAGAGAGGGGTGAGCTCGGCGCGCAGAGTAGGTGGCACACGGCTTCGGTCGGGATCGGGAGCGGGTGGCGCGGTGCAGCCGCGATCTGGGAGGTGCGCGCGTTGATTTTTTGTGACTTTGGGAAAATGGGAAGTACATCTCTACTACTGTAAAAACTAGTAATAAGGTACGCTAAGTTTAAGATAATAAAAACGATATATTAATCGAAGAACATCTACCTCAATTTCTTTTTGTTGGCATTAGTTGCTTTTATAACTTTTAACCTATTAGCTTTATATTATATCATATTTAAGTAATATCCATAAGCAATTATTTATAATCTTATTTATCATTTGTAAAGAAGGTAGATTTATTTTCTTTAGAAAATATTTCAACGAAAGTAAAAATAAGTGTAAAGCAAAAGTAATATGTTTTTCTTTTTTATTGCATATATATTATCATGGTTTACTAGAGGATTAATTTGGTGAGACATGAAGCTCCACTAAATTTTATATAGCCTAATATGATTGATGTAGTTTGAGGGACAGCCCATCTATAAACATTTCATGTAGAGTGGGTAAGAGGCTCTACGCAACCTAACGTTAATATAATTGCACAATAATATTTTTGAAATGTGATGTACCATGAATATACGCTTGTTTTTCATATATAATATAGATCTAACTATTAAAAATTAGGGTTGTCTTAATATCCAACATTATTTTAAATTGAACATAGCTCAATTGGTTAAGTTTTTTGTAGTGGATATTTCCCACTCGTGTTCAAGTTTCAGACTTGACAAATTCTTTCAGTGGTAGACGACGTACCCATTGACAGCGAGGCACTCATGGTGACTTTGTCAATCTCAAAATATATCAGCCAAATCTCTAATAGGTACTCATAGGTGTAGAGTGTGCGCGCGCGCGTTCATAGGAGTGAGTGTGCGTGCGTTGTGAGCGCCTGCATTTATAGTTTGTTTCTCAAGAAAATATCCAATATTATTGATAAGTTTATTAGGGATGGGTGGACGGTGCGTAGTAGTACATGCCTGGGAGATTTTTTTTTCTCAATCCGGTGGATAGTAGTATGAATTGTACATGTGAGAATTTTTTTTCAGTTTTTCTGTGAACAGTACGTATATACGTTTCTCTCGTAGCAATTAGGTGGGACCGTGGCAGGGTTAATCCTTCTTTCTAATGGTAATTACGTTTTTTTTCTTTTTTTGCCGTGAGTAGTATAGTACGGAAGTGTGTATATATATTATTATATGAGATGTATTTTAAACAAATCTAATCTAATGGTTTAAAAATAGTGGGTCCGCCGAATTATATAAAATTTGAGGGTTGGATATTTTTCTTTTTTCTCAAAATTTGTAAGGTTTTCTCTAATTTATTAGAGTGCCACGTGGTAGCTTAGGAGCATTGGTAGGAGTCTCACATGGCGGCTTAAGAGTTTTTTTTAGGAAGTTTAATGGACTTTTTATATATAATAGATAGATACATAGGACAATACATATGCAGCTTTTGCTTGCTTGTTCTGAAACTGAGCATTACTGTTATATTATCATGTTATACAGAAAGAAAGTTTATCTTTATCTTTACTTCCATATAATTTCTATTGCCTTATCAAGTAGAATTTGGTACAGAATAGGTTATTTCTATCTTAAGCTCGGAATGATATATAGGTGGGCAAACAGCTAGGATATGACTCATTATTTTTTAAGTAGATCTTATTTAGTTATGCATGCTTTGTGATGCATCAAATTATGGTATAATCTATATTTTGTTTTTTTCTCATAATTCAGAATTTTTAGAACTTTTTGAAGTTCATAAATATGTTTTAGTTATACTTGCCGGTGAAGTGATATATGATGAAATAGTATATAATGTCACTTTCTTTTAATAATTGTTCATATATGTTTGAATAACATGTAAAGGGTCTCAACAAAACTTAAATGAATATAATTTTACAAGTTAAAATATAGTCAACATGTGTCTTAAATTCTAATTGTGATTTTAATCATAAATAACACAATGGTATAAATAGATAAAAAATTGAACATGTAATTTAAAAGTTAAAAAGTTAGTATTATTTAAAATTTACTGTTGCAAATAATATGTATTTAGAAGTATGCTTATTTAAAATTTATTGTTGCAAAAGCTTTCATAAAGAGAGAATGGGAGGAAAAAAATGTAGAGGATTTCCTAAAAGAAAACGGAGAGGAGGATGGACGTCTTTTTTTTATAAGGATCAGAAAAAATAAGTCTAATCTAATGGCTTGAAGTGTTATGCCCACTAATTTAATAAAATAATTAAAGGGTAGATGTTTATTTTTCAGGATATAAGATTTAGATGTTACAAATGTTGAAAATTTTTAATCGAATTCCCCCGGTTAGCTAATATAGGAAAAAGGAATTATACGTAGAGGGGAGGGAGAGAGGGGGCGTACGTGGGGAGAGGGCAAACGTAACGAGTGAGGGGAGAGGTGGGGAAGGTACCTGGTCTTTCTTTCCATCTCTCTGTTTATATGAGATTAAATCTGACGGTTAAAATAATGGGCCGTGAAAGTGGATGGTTAGATGTTCTTTGATTTATAGTATTTTTTAATTTATTAGAGTGCCACGTGGTGGTTTAGGAGAGCATTTGTAGAAAGTTTAATGGACTTTTAGTTATTAGTATATAATAGATAGATAGATTTGTTAGAGTGCCACGTGGCGGCTTAGGAGTGTTTGTAGATGCCACATGGCGGTTTAGGAGCGTTTGTACGAAGTTTAATGAACTTATAGTATATAATAGATAGATTGAAGATTTTTTTATCGGTATTTTGGTACGTTATCCGTGTTTGAGTCAGTTTTTAAGTTAGTTCGCTTTAGGAAATACATATCCGTGTTTGAGTCGGTTCGTTCGCTTTTGGAAATACAGATCCGTGTTTGAGTTGGATTTTAAGCTCGTTCGCTTTTGGAAATACAAAAGGAGTTTATAAAAAATCTCTTTTAAAAAAACTCTGCATGCTAAGTTGAGATGAAAGTTAGACTCCTAATTGCAACTCATGATTTTCTAAAAAATATATATATATAAGCGAATTCCACACAAAATTTTACCCTAATTAAACCGTATAACAATAATAAAATTAAAATAGCATTCACCCGTTGCAACGCACGATCATTTTTCTAGTATAATTAAATAGAACAGGTCATGCATCAGAATTATGAGAAACATGCAAACAGCTTGTAATTAATAATCTGGAAAATATATTTTTTCCATCTTGTAATTTTCTAGTTCATTTATTTGGATATTAGGAGAAAACTCCAAAAAGAGCCTAATTAAATTCTAGCACAAGCCAGAACCCAGCTGATCCGTCACGAGCTTTCGGATCGGTAGCAGTCCAAAATTTTCTGTATCATATCAAAGATATATAGTACAGCAGGTATAGCCGTATGGCCCGTATATGGTATACCAGCTTCCATGGTTGTTCTGTTAGCACCAGCAGGACTCGTTGATTATTGTTAATGATGAAGCTTACATAATTGTTTCTAGTTGATGGGTCTGTTTGGGGAGCTCTAGATTCTGAGAAGCAGCTGTTTGGTAGCCAGCTTCTGATAATTTGGAAAAGCTCTAAAACCCAGCTTCTCCAGCTTCTGGCTTCTTACTTTATTTTTCAGAATCTGTAACTACAGATTTTCAGAAGCTGTGGACTGTTTGGGGCAGCTTCTAGCAGAAGCAGCTTTTAGGAAAAGCTGTAGCTGGGACAAGCTCTTCTAAACAGGGCCTTAGTCTCTTGACGTGACGAGATGGCCGGATCGATCGAGGATCATTTCCAAAAGCCAGAAGCCAGCAGGGAGGCGTTCCGAGCAAGTTGGGCTTAATCTTCTCTGCTAATTGCATCATCGATCAGGATCAGGGTCAACATCCAGAAAAGGAAACACTGTCGGCTACCATTTGCTGGGATTTATTACTATTCTAATCCCACTCGCCATTCCGTAGGAGCTTAATTATCGTGATGACCTTTGATGACTTTAATCTATTTCTTCGGCCATTGTTGTCGCGGTTTTATCTGTCTTGTCGAGCCGGTACGAATCAAGAAACTACTCGGTAAATCAAAATCTTGTTTTACTAAAAAGTATATGAGTTTCACCTGTTTTTTTGGTACATACATATGCTTCTACACAAAGTCGCTTAGGCAGTGTTTGTTAAATGGGAAAGGGAAATGATTTCCCACCTATCTTTATATCCTAACCATTCATTCTTCCTCTTTCATTTAATTCTAACCCTTTATTTATTTTCTAATCCCAATCCAACCCTCCATTTTCCATTATCTAAACACACCCTAGAAAAAAAATTAAAAATGAAAAAAAAATCGTCCATGTTAAACCCCCCGGTTGGGCCATGAAGGCCTGACTCAGGGATACATAGCCCTTCTGCAGGAATAAATTCACGTTGAGTCTCTCGACTTGACGTCGAGTTTAAGTCACATCCTCAAACTATAATATTATATATAACGTGTCTCTCAAATTATATACATAACACCATTGACGTGTCTCTCAAATTATATACATAACACCATTGACTTTTTATCAACTTTTGACCATTCGTCTTATTCAAAATTTTTATGCAAATATAAAAATATTTATATCATGCTTAAAGAACATTTGATGATAAATCAAGTCACAATAAAATAAATGATAATTACATAATTTTTTTAATAAGATGAATGGTTAAACGTTAGTCAAAAAGTCAACGGCGTTATACATTAAGATACAGAGGGAGTAACATTTTTAACCCAAGACAAATTTATTATGAAAATAGATTCAATTATTGACTTGATGAAACTAATTCAGTATTATAAATATTACTCCCTCCGTTTCGTAATGTAAGTCACTATAGCATTGTCTACATTCATATAGATGTTAATGATCTAGATTTATATATGTGTCTAGATTTATTAACATCTATATGAGTGTGAGCAATGCTAGAATGACTTACATTATGAAACGGAGGAAGTACTATATTTATCTATAAACTTAGTTAAACTTGAAACAGTTTGAATTTGACCAAAGTCAAAATGTCTTATAACTTGAAATGGAGGGAGTACTCCACAAAATAATTCATCACGACCCTAATATGAAAATTCCGTCCCGTAGAAAGAGTTTTTTTTCCGAATAGTTCAATGATTTCTTTTATAATTACAAGGATACAAATAAATTAATTAGATATTATAAAGTCAAAAGATAGATTTAAATAGTTTTTCAAGGAATTTATGTTTAGAATGTCAATTTTTTTCGAAAATCACACCGTTAAGCTTGATCGGGAAGCAAGTATGTTTATGCCCCTATTCCTTGGGGAAGAAAAAGCCTATTAGCCGTCTTTTTTCTTTCGCGAACACACAAAAATCTTACACGTTAAAAAGTGTGTGTCTATATATATGAAAAGTACTTCGTATATACCACCATCGGTAATACGTCGAGACGGTTACGAAGACAAGAGGGGAATAGGGCCTGTTGGGAGGAGCTTCTAGCTGCTGCACCTTCTTCCAGAATTAGAAGTTCCCTCAAACAGTCCAACTTTGGTCCAGATTTTTAAGAAGTTGTAGTTGTAGAATATAGGAAATGAACTAGAAGATAGAAGCTGAGAAATTCAACTTTTTCAAATTCTTAGAAGCTGGCTACCAATCAGCTGTTTCTCAGAATTATAAGCTCCGCTAAACAGGCCCTATGTGTCACGCAATCGCTAGATAAACTCAATGCGCCTCTCCCCTCTCTAAAGTCTAAACTCAGTTCCGATCCGACGGTCATCGGGTCGTCATGCACGAACGACGGTGCATCAAAACGATACAGACGGCAAGATATCGAATTAATGTTAACATGGATCGATATGTCGATTCTCTAAACGTACCGGGAACGACGATCGACCACGTACGGCGGCGCGGCTGGGATCCTATCCGAAGGCGTAGGCGGCGCGCGGAGATCCACGAGACGTACGTTGCTCGAACCGGCGCAGATCATGCATGAACTTGCACTTGGTAAATCAACGGGTCGGCCGGGAAGAATGGCGGATATATATGCACTGCAAGTTCTTCAGCATCACACCATCGCAACGACGCGACTTCCCCCCACGCGCAATCGCGTGCGCAGCGAG
Source organism: Oryza longistaminata (assembly GCA_009805545.1). NCBI lineage: Eukaryota > Viridiplantae > Streptophyta > Magnoliopsida > Poales > Poaceae > Oryza > Oryza longistaminata. The sequence continues at coordinate 9,784,441 of CM020182.1, read as the reverse complement.
AGCCATTCAACGAGATTTTTTTTGTGGTAGCCGTACGTATGGCATGCACATGGATTCGATGATATGCTCGCGGCTCGCCCCTTTGTTGTCAAAGTTCCGAGGGAAAAACTCTGACGCTACGCGCAACCGAGGGCCTAGAAAAAAACTTTTTGGGCGTAGTCATGCTGAGTAAGCATGAAAGAGTAAGCGTGAGCTGACCGTGAGTACCGGTACTACTATATCTTCTGTCGCTTTCTCAAAAAGGAAATTAGAAGGAAACAATTATAAGGGATTGATTAGGATTAGGATTAGAGCATCGATTTTGCTATATATTTGTCGATAAATTTTTCCCCCAAAATTTGACAGATGTAATTACAGTACAATCGTAGTGTAATTACACTGTAACTTGTATGTAATTACACTGTAACTATAGTATAACTTGTATGTAACTTTCAAAAATCTGTCCGTAACATGTTATTTCGGTAAAATGGAGGTTGTGGGAACAAATTCTTTCACATATGTGTGTGCTATGATTTGTTTTCTTCCTCACCAAAATAAATCTTGTAATAGATCTAACGATTCAAAATTATGTGAAACTTGCATATAAGTTACACTGTAGTTACATGCAAGTTACAGTGTAATTACATATAAGTTACAGTGTAATTACACTACGATTGTACTATAATTACATCTGTCAAATTTTTGGGGAAAAAATTGTCGACAAATGTATAGGTAGTCCCTTAGAGCATTGTTCCGGTCCAGCATATTATACCAATCTAAATCCCGCCGTTCATTTTTAGAGGGTAGGATCGAAAACCTCACAAGCTAAGTCGGATCCAGCTCGTGATGCTCATTCTCTCAGACTGTGTCTCCACCACTGTGCTCAGGTGGTCGGCACCGGTGGTGCCGAGGGAGGCGTGGTCGGTGCCGGGGGCGTTGGCGGCAGGGCGTTGGACGGCGGCGTGTTGGGCACCGACGGCGCCTGCGTCGGAGGCTGTTGCGCGACGGTAGAGAAGACGAGGAGCAGGAGGGGTGGTTGGTGCCGAGGGAGGTGTGGTCGGTGCCGGGGACGTCGCACGGTGTGGAGGTGCGGTGTTGGAGGACAGCGCGTTGGGGGCCAGCAACGCCTGCATCGGAGGCAACGAGGAGCGCGAGAACCAGCGAGAGGAGTCGACATCGGTTGCGATGTGCTTGAATCCAACAACGAGATTAGGGGAAGGGCCGCACGGGAGGCATACATCACCGGTGAGCTTGGGGAAGTGATGTAAGGACTAAGGAGGCTCGGCGGTCCCCACTGCCTCCACTCTGGTAAGAGCCATCACTGGCAAGATCCATCCATCGATGCAGCATCTTTTGGAGAGAGAAAAAACAGGAGACATATAAAGAAGATACACGTGAAATTACCTAACTACCCTTCTTCTTCAGTACCTATCTTATATAAAATCATGTAGACAGTAGTACTAGGTACAACTCCTTCTCACCCGTTAGGTCAAATGAAATTGATGGCTCAGATTACACGTACCGGGAGGTACCAAGGTACCTGCTGGACAGTAAAAATTCTCTTAGGATTATGCAGTGAAGGACAAAGAGACGGTTTAGGATTGCACGTAAAACGAGAAAGCTATTAACACATGATTGGTTAAGTTTTAATTGTTTTAAAATTAAAAATGGATTTATCTAATATCTTAAAACAATTTCTACATAAAAGTTTTCACATGAAATGTACCTTTCTAGCCATTTGAAAAAAGGTGCTAACGAAAATCGAGATAAAATATGTATCTCGATCAGAAATTGCTTGTCTGATTTACTATTGGACTTTATGTAACACCCAGAAAAATTGACCAACAAAATCAAAACCCTAAAAATACGGACTTTCAAAAACTTTTTAAATAAATTGCATCATGCCGGATTTATTCACCTATTTTATTTGGATTTTATTGCAGAGTTCAATTAATCGAGAGTAAGAATAATTAATTAGGAATAAACCACTAGAAAAGAAATTGACAAGTAAATAATTGAAATATAATTTAAAATAAAGATTAGGTGAGGATAGAAATAAGTAAAATAATATCGCGACAATTAAATTTAATTACGATGGAATAAGAATAGGCTCTAATTAAAATATAAATATAAATATGGGTGGTAATAATTTTGGATGAATCTTCATGAGGGTTTAGTGCTTAAATTTAGTTAACATGTAACTAAGTAAAAAAGTTGAATTTATAGGATTAAAATTGTACAGGGAATAGGCTAAAATAGAGTTAAATAGGATCTGGCACTGTTCATTGCACAGTGGGTGCTCGATGAGGTTCCCTAGCCCTGCCCCCTTCTCTGCCGCACGCGCCTGGCCGCCCCGAGCCCCGCGCCGCCGTCGCGTCGCCGTCGCGCCGTCGCCGCTGCGTGCCTCGCGCCGTTCGGTCGCCGTCGCGTCCCGTCGCTGCTGCCACGCGCGCGCCGTCGCATCGTTGCCGCGCCGCCCTAGCTGGCCCGTGCCCCCCGAGCCGCCATCGCCATCCATCGCCGTCGACGTCCCATCCCGGCACGCCCGCCGCCTCGCGCGCCGCTCGCATCGCGCTCGTCGCCCTGTGCCTACGCCCCACGCGCGGCGTCTCGTCGCCGTTGCCCTGCGTCCTGCCGCGCCGCCGTCCCATCGCCTCGAGCCCCGCGCACCGCGCCGTCCCATTGCCTGTTTAAGGCCAGCCCCCTCCCCGCGCCCTATAAAATCCCTCCCCCCCCGGTCGCCCTTCCACCCCTCACCACCCACTCCCTTTCCCCCATTTCCCCTCTTCCCACCGCTGCCGGCTGCGCCGCCCGCCTCTGTGCCACCACGCCGGGTGCCTTTGCGTCGTCGCGCACCCCTCTGCCACTGCGTCGTCGTCGCCGGTAAGCCGCCGCCCCCCTTCCCTTGTTTGGTCGCCGCCGCCGCCCGGGTAGGCGGAGAGCCGAGAGAGAGGAAGAAGAAGCCGGGAGAGAGAGAAAAAGAGAGAAGAAGAAAAGAAAAGAAAGAGGGAAGGAAAGAAGAGAGAGAAAAAGAGAGAAAAAGAAAGAAAAGAAAATTGAAAAAGAAAAGGAAAAGTAAAAGAGAAATTACGGAGAGATTAAGGAGGTTTAGGAATTTAAAATAAATAGAATTTAATTGTAGATTATTTGTAGTCGTAGAATTGCAAAGTTTTATATAATCATAGATTATTTTGGAGATTTTTAGGAGTAATCGGTTCGCGGTAGATATTGGATTTAATTATTAAGAATTGTATTTTTCGTTGAGTTTTGAAGAAGATACTTTTAAATCGCAAAATGACTTAGGTTGAATAAGCTTAAAATTGGAATAACGTGGTTTCGCAAACTTTGTAGTCAATATAGAAAGATCGATTCGCGTTCGACTTTTATTTGAATTTATTTGGATTTTATTTGAATTCTAATTAAATTCAAATCGTTTCTCCGCACGTACTTTTAGACCCTGAGGGAGTTGCGGATCCGAGCGAGGATCAAGACCCGCATGACTACGAGCAAGGCAAGTCATCACTATTCCTTGAACATGTTGATCCCAATTGAGAAATTATTTTGTTTATAAATAAAATTGCATGCAATGATAAACATACTACTTGTGATTATGCCATGCCTTGATTATTGTTTACCCCTTATTCCTTCGTAACCATGTTTACGTATGAGTCCCTAGTCAATTATAACAAATGCTTAGAAATGTTATTCTAGAATCATGCATATTTATATTTATCAAATGCTATATGCTTGGGCAATTACCTTTGGGAAGGTAATTGAGATGCGGCATGTGGAGACATTAGCGCCACATTGCCATTATATTGATGACATGATTTGTGAAAGGAAAAAAAAACTAAACAACTATTTTCGACTGGGGCGGATGGAGGATTTGGGTGGTATCCGGAAAATGCTAGTGCCGTCCTTGGTCAATTAAGGATCGAGCTATGAAGTTAAGCATGAAACGACCCCCGTACAACCGCACTTCTCGTATGGGTATAGACCTAGCGGAGTAGATAGCTGAGTGGAGGCAGTATCCATGCATAGTGGTTTCTCATTGAGTAAGGCAGATGCGCTACGGTGGGGCAGCCGTTGAGGTAGGGCCACGAGGCATGCCCTACATCGGTGTCGCCATTGGTAGGACTGCCACGAGTGTGGGAGAGAGAACTTAACTTTAAACCATAACTTAATATGTGTGTGAGACTTCTTACCCCGGGAGCGCCAGAACTCCTCACACTACTAGAAACATGGACACCTAGAGTGTATGAGGATGTAAAGTTCATGGAGCGGGTACTGCAAATGCAAGGTTATCGAAAGGCTTTGCCGCGGCGCGTCTCATGTGTTAGGACGAGGCTCATGTGTTGGGCAGTTACGAAGTGCGGGTAAAGTATACATCCACTGCAGTGTGAGTAAACCAAATCTATTCGAATAGCCGTGCTCGCGGTTATTGAGCACCGGGACGTGTATTACACTTGGCTAGACTCAAAATTCTTAACTTGTGTGGGATGGGATATTGCATAATGATTTTTATGCTGTTGGAGCCACTTCCTGAGAGGAGGGAAGGTGGACGTCCTCAGAAAACCATGACGATTCAATGACGGGAAGCTATCTTTGGGATCACAATGGATGGTGGACAGAACCATCGTTGTTTAATGTAAACACTGGTACTAAAATTTGATCAGTCTATGCTAGGTCTTAGGCTTGTGAAAAGACTTGTAAAACTTGCTTTGCGCAAAAGAACCATAGCTATTCCTTGAATACCCTCTATCATGTGCATTGTTGCTGTGATGGCTTGCTGAGTACGATTGGTACTCACCCTTGCAATATACAAACTTAATCAGAGGTCGGAGATGAAGCTTCGGAGGATCCCTACGCTTATTACCAGGAGGGTGATGAAGACGATGGCGCTCAGTAGGTATTAGTTACGGTCGTTGCCTGTGACAATGGCGTGCCACATCCTTATCTACTTCTGCTTTTGGAATGTATTCTGGACCGTTCGGTCCTATGTTTTACGACTATGCCTGCGGGCCTATGATGTAATAATTCGCACTATACTCTCGTGCATGTGCACTTGGTATTTTAGCTATGAACTCGTGTGTATCAGACTACTTGATCCAGGAAAATTATATTGTTTACACGATTGAATCATGTTATAAAAACGGGGGTCCACACTTTACCGTTGTATTGTTGCAACTAATTCATTTAAGCAAGCGGTTGGCTCCACCCGTGGCTATATATAGTCCATTTCCATACGCGGTGCTGCACAATCATCTAAAAAATCTATTCCGTCAGCATTTTTATAGTAGTATTTTTTAAAAACAAGATATTAGATGATTACACTGTAATGAAAAAAATTAGGGACTGTCTATGTGTCACCCTAGTGAAGAAATTTGTAAACGCACTAGATTTTCTGTCCGTCCGATGGAAATCCTCACCAGCGATGCGAGCGCACATGCCGCATGGATCTTGCCATCCTCGCACTTTGCCAGGTGGATCGGATCTCCCTCCTGGACCCGTTTTGTTCTTCTTCTCTTTTTTTATTTTGCGATAGAACCCGTTTTGTTCTGTGGGCTATCATTTGGCCCATTTTGTTCTGTGGGTTAACGTTTTGACCTGTTTTGTTTAGTATTGTGGGCTAGCATTTGGCCCATAGGCTATAGAGAAAAAAATCACTCCTCGTCAACTCAGGGATGTAGTTTTCATGCAAACTGAATTCGCCACTTGGTTGTACCTGATTGTTGGAAATTCAATGTAATTTTACATGTGGATGAATAGTAGTGGAGCATGGGATTCTGCAGATTAACAAAAAATAGCTTTCTGTTAGTCTTGGAGCATGCAGATTGGGTGGAAAAAAAGAACACTTGGTGTGCCTACCTTCTTCGATTAGTTGAAGAAAATCGTGGGTTCATGTTATCACCTTTTACCTAAATGACAAAAAAATGCTTAGCGTTTGAACCGAGCAAAAAACATGCAGTTAACTGAACATTTTTTGGGAGATGATATTTGCTGAAATATTTACTAAACTTTGCACTAAACAAAACCACTTGAACTTTGCCATCACATCCACGTCTGAAAAATTTACTGAACTTTGCACTAAACAGAATCACTAAACCTGCATCACAACACATCATTAGGCGCCCTAGGAGCCATTGCTCTGGTAGGACCCCTTCATTCTGCAAACATGGGCTCTCAGCAAAAAAATTGTCCACAAAATGAGACTACTTCTTCAGTCCAAAAATTGGCAACTCAATTTCACCCGTTCCCTATCAAAATATTGCAAGAACTCAGTTTACACATCACTAGCAGAGTACAGTTCTACAGAGAGCACAACTTGTGATTTCAAAAATTAGCAGAAGTCAAAACTAACAAAACTAGGTGTCATTAAAAGCATGGAGATCACGCCGAAGATGGAGGAGAAGAAGGAGAGTCAAACAAATAGATATATTGGTGCACAACATCTTAATTTTTGATCATAATAGGGCATAAGAACAGAGCCAACTGATGCCATGCCCATAAACCAGAAAAGGAGAAAAAAATGGAATTGATGCGCTAATGATGTCCAGAAAATGAAAACATCATCTATGATCAACAAGGATAATCTTAAAAATGCACCCATGGAGGCCTTGACACCTAGTATTTCAGATAACACAAGCTTTTACACTGCTTCTTCGCCACGCTCCACGCACGCCGTCGCTCTCCATCAAATTTTTTAGCCATGGCCAGTATATTGATTGCAGGTAGATGATACAACGTAGCCGCCTGTGCAAATTCATTTCGCAGGCAGCTACCTTACGAAAACCACCAGCGCAAATACCATATTATCACTCCTCTGTCTTGGTGGTGCCATTAGCCGCTTGTGAAAAACTATTTTGGCTATCATGAAAAATCGTTTTTTATAGTGATAACTAAAACAACAATTAAATAAAATGGTGTCAATTGATTTCCAAGTATAAACTTATAACTTTTAAGGATACAAAGGTGGGAACCATTGAGACACCAGAAACAATGAGGCTAGGAGCACTTATGAGGCTCTACGTCGGAGTGCGCCGCGCGCGCCCACACACAACATATATAAGTATAAGGCCGAGTTTAGTTTTAAATTTTTCTCAACTTCAACTTTTTCATCACATCAAAACTTTCCTACACACACAAACTTCCAACTTTTTCATCACATCGTTCCAATTTTAACAAACTTCAATTTTGGGTGAGCTAAACACACCCTAACTAGTGTGTGACGACTGGCACAGCCTCAAAGGGGTAGCAAGCACGTTAGCAGTGGCAAACTTCTCGTCATGTCCATGTCATCAGGCACATGCCGTCCGGAAGCCGCCACTCGAACGCGTGCAGCAGGGACGCCAGTATGAAGGGCACGGCGCGCTCTGCCAGTGGCAGGCCGGGGCACAACCTCCTGCCGGACCCGAACGGGATGTACTCGTAGTCTTTCCCTCGCAATTCCGGCGGAGGTGATGACTCCTCCTTGTGCAAGAAGCGCTCCGTAGGAATTGGTCGGGGCTCTCCCACGCCGCCGGGTCGCGCATGATCGCCCCACGCGTTGAGATCACCGTGTCCCTTGGGCACGGCGTAGCCACCGATCTCGACGCCGTCCTGCACCGCCAGGTGAGGGACTAGTATCGAGCCACGGGTGCAGCCGCATCGCCTCCTTGAACACGCACTGGAGGTACGTGAGGCTCGCCGCGTCGCCCTCGCCGAAGCTCTTCCTCGCCGCGAGCGCGTCCATCACCTCCGCCCGCACCTTGGCCATCACGCCGGGATGCGAAGCAGCTCGGCCATCGCCCACTCCACGGTGGTCGTCATCGTGTCGCGCCAGCCGCAAAGACGCGAAAAGAAGGTACGTGATGTGGTAGCGTGGATCTTGCCGGCGGAGGCGAGGCTGATGAGCGCGTCCAGGAAGTCGCCGTGCCGCTGCTTGTCAGGGTGGTCACGGGTTTCGGCCATGCGCGATCGATTATGTCGTCCAACAACCCGAAAACGATGCCAAGATGGCTGCCCGTTTGTCGACGCAAGCCCTGCAGGTCGAGCTGCCGGAGAGAGAGGGAAAAAGTCGGACACGTTGGGGCCCCGCGACGGTTGCGATGATGTCCTCTATCAGCCCGCGTAGCCCGCGCGCCGACTCCGAGCGCACGTCAGCCATGTCCATGGAGAAGAAGGAGGTGGATATGAGGTTGAGCACGCCTTGTGCACGACCTCGCGACCACACATCTCCTCCCCGCGACCGTGCGGATGTAGCCGACGAATCCCGCACCTTGCGCTCGCGGATGCCGCGCAGCGCCGCGAGGGCTCTAGGGGAGAAGAGTGCGTCGCGTGGATGCCCCGCAGGTTCTCCACTGCGGATCGGAGCTCGGCGAGAACACGATGGACCGCTCGGAGAAGCCGTTCGCGCGGAAGGCGTCCGGGACCGGCCGCGCGGCGAGCCGCTGGTCGTGCTTCGTGTAGGCCCTCCCTCGCGGCCTCGGCCGACGACACGACCACGGCCGTGGTGAGGCCTAGCTTCAGCGTCATGACAGGGCCATGGACGCGCGCCAGTTTCGCGAGGGTTTGGTGGAAGATGCCGCCAAGGCAGAGTAGTGCCGATGAGCGGGAGTGGCGTGGCCCCGGCGCAATGCTAGTGATCTGCCGCCGCTCGCGTGGCCCGGCTCAGGATGGTGAGGTACAACAAGAGCGACATGCAGGTGGCCACCGCTGTCATCCATAGCTCGCTCTTCAGCTTCTCCATTGGTCGATGACTATTTAATTTCCTGCTGGCTGGTGTACGTTCTTGGTTGCCGCGTTCGTGCCTGCGGGCCTCCGCATTATACAGGGCATGCAGGAATATATTGTATTAATTAATTTGCAGCTGTTGAATATATTTATTTCCTAGCTTTACTAATTAAAACAAGCATTGTCTTTGTTCTTTCTACCTTACGGGACTAACACACTACTTGAGAAACCATCTTTGCTAGGTTAGACAAAAATCACATTAACCCCGGTTCGAATAGGAACCGCGAACTAAAAAGATCTTTAACCCCGGTTCTAAACCGCACGATACTTTATGAATTTTAGTCATGGTTCAAAAGGTGGTTAGGCCGTATCAGACCCCCTGCTATCTTTAGTCCCGGTTGTTGGACCAAAATTCAAAAGAAAAAACTGCAGCCCGCACATCTCCCCCTCGCTATCTCCTCGGTAACCGGTGCCTCTCCACTCTCTTCTTATCCCTACGCTTCTTATCCCTTCTCATCCCTTAGCGCTTCTTACTGGCGCCCTCCCCTCTCCTCTCGATTTTCTCTCCTTCCTCTCTTCTTTCTTGGCGTTGGGCGCGCGTGGCAGGCGGTGCGGACGGTGTGCACGGCGGAGCGCCATGAGCCGTGGAGGGCGGAGCGAGCAGCGCAGCGGTGGCAGTGAGGCGCCCGCGCGGCGGTGGAGGGAGGTGGCGGCCGAGCGGCGACGGCGAGGCGGTGGATGCGGTGGGCAACCGGGAGGAGTGGCGGCGGGAGGGAGGAGGGGCGGGCGCGCCGGAGGAGTGTGCGGCGCGGTGGCGCACACGGAGGAGAGTGGCAGGCAGCGGCAATCCGGAGGCGACGACGTGCGATGATTTTGGGGATAATTTTGTGATGTAAATTTGTGGGTGATTTTTACATGTTTTTTGAATCTGTGGGATGATTTTGGGATGTAAATTTTGGATGATTTCTAGATGTTTCTATGAAGTTGCAGATGAACATGTGATGTCAATTTGCTGATGATTTTGTCTGTGTGATTGATGATTTTGTCTTGTGTGGTTGAGTTCGGTGCGAAATTAATATGAAAGTAGCAAAAAAAAATAAAAAAAGAAAAGAAAAGAAAAAAAGAAGAAGAGTTAATTGCATATTGGACCGGCTTTCTTTACCATGGTCGCAGCTTGGACTAGGAACAAGCATTATTTTCACTTTGGGCTAATAATTTTTACAAAATGTTACACTTAGGACCAGTGTTCTTCTTCAACTCTGCTTCCTCACTCTCTCTACCTTCAGTTTGAGATTCACATACCTGGCTAGTTGGTTTTAGTAGAGATAGAGCTCAAGCTCCACCAGTACAGTCATGCTCGAGCTCTACTCAGCCTTCGCTGCCCCTGCCACATTCATTCGTGCTCAAGATTTAATGTGCAGCGTTTATTAAGTGCCCTAGCTCCAATTAAGCTAGTGCTGCCATGGATGAACTTGGGCTAGAATGGGACCTATTGACTAGTTGGTGAGCAGAAGTGTGGAGTGATAATATATCGTGTTAGAATTTCCCACCGTGCCACCGTGATTCATTGGCTATGTGCTTGAGCTCAAGCTGGAGCTCTGCCGTGTGCCGTTTGAGCTCAAGACGGAGACTACCACACACTCAAGCTCAGGCGCTGACGTAGGTCAAGCATGTAGATGGAACCTGAGGAAGTGTGGTGAGCTCGAACCAAAACAGGGAGAGAAGAGAAGAGGGGGAGATCTAGAGGAAGAAGAAGACTGGTTCAATATGAAAATTTTTGCAAAGATTTCTGGTTCAAACTGAAAAGAATGTCCTACCTCTAGTCCAACTTGCAACAATGGTCATAAAAGTGGCCCAGGATGCAATTTACTCAAAACAAAAGGCGTCACGTGGCACTTTTATTTTTACACCCGGTGGACTCAAGATGGTTCTTTAGTCCGGATATTCTAACCGGGACTAAAAATCGTCATCTTTAGTCCTGGATTCCCTCTCCCGGTTCGTTACATGGGAGTAAAGGGTTGTGAACCGGGAGAGATGTGGGGTTCCCAGTAGTGACATGACACACGGGAACATCTTGGCTGATAAATTCGCATGTGTGCCCGAGACTTGCGTATGTATGTTCCGGTGTTCGATGTTATGCATTTCGTGCCGGCTTGATCGATGTTGAGTAAATGGATACGGAATATTAATTATAGTCAAGGGAGGAGTACTACTAGACCACGTATCCCGCTAAAC
>CM020182.1:9749212-9773490 GCA_009805545.1 Oryza longistaminata | reverse complement strand
AAATTACTCTACATGATTGAAGTTTGCTTACAAAACTACTCATTTTAGTACATACATACATAGCTAGTTTTCAAGACTGTCTAACTGATTTGGTCAAAAAAATGTATTATCAGGAGCTGACCAAAACTAAACATTGTTAGAGGTAGACAAAAACTAAGTGCATTTAACAAAAAAATGAAAAAAACTAGTAGATAACAAAACTTGTAGCTCACAGAAGTTAGTATATATGTGAATAGCAAAGTTAAGCTGAACACATCATTGATCCCCCCTACCCCCATTGCAGATTGAATATTTTGCTGAAAAAAAGAGAGGTTCTAGCTGTCAGTATATCAGTGGAGAATATTAAAATTACAGAACAGACCTATAGTGCGCATACTATAAATCACTATAGATGTGAGAAACATGTCTTTTCTAACAAGAAAGAGATCAAGACAAAGCTAACCAAATGCCATTTCAGCCATCTAACTATGTGCGTAGTCCAACAAGATAGATAAAAGAAGCAAGCAGAAGAACTCCGCAAAACTAATTGCTGACAAAGCAGAACTAATACCCATTTTGAACTGCAAAAACTAGGAATTCTAATGGCAAACAAAACTACTAATTGTAATATTTCTGACAAAACTTGAAAAGTAGAGTTAAAGTATTTCTGATTGAACTAGCAAACTAGGAATTCTAATGGTAACAAAACTACTAATTGCTGTATTTCTGACAGAAGTTGAAGTAGAGGTTAAAGTATGTCTGACTGAACCAAAAAAACTAGGAATTCTATGGCAAACAAAACTACCAATTGCAATATTTCTGACAAAACTTGAAAGTAGAGTTAAAGTATTTCTGACTGAACTAGCAAAACTAGGAATTCTAATGGCTAACAAACTACTAATTGTTGTATTCTGACAGAACTTTGAAAGTAGAGGTTAAAGTATTTCTGACTGAACTAACAAAAACTATGAATTCTAATAGCCAACAAAACTAATCTCTTTTCTTACAAAACTATGTTTGTTAAATGCAATCATTCCTTTTACCTAACTAGTACATAACTAATGCACACTGATCACCCACAAGAAATATTTTAGTTTACCAAATTTAGTTAAAACTATATACCTTTATTAACTAATTGCTTACAAAACTATATATACTTGCAAGCAAGGGACATGCATGGGGAGAGCAAACATGGGTATCCTCCTAACCAACAGTGCCTCACAAGGCTACATGCCACTGCCAGGACAATACCAACCTCCTTGTGGGCATACCTAATTCCTCATAGGAATTACCCTCTACAACTACACTAGGCCAATTTAGAACTAGACAGATTTCATTTCAATATATTCCAGCTAGTAAAATAAAACTAAACTAATAAACTCTTTAACAAAATTGTACGTGCATGTAACCCACATCCCCCCTGAACAATACAAGAAAAAGTCCTCGGCAAAATGGGTTGTGGGGAAGAGGATGCAATAAGGAACAAATGTATTCAGGTGAGCAGAAAAGAAAATCTGGATCTTAATTCTAGTTCTCATGCGTCCACAATAATCCAAAGAGATAATCCAAGAAATGCATTCACAAGCGTCTAAGTCCAGAAATGCATCGACAAGTGTGAGTTCAAAGAAACCATCTACATACACGATTTTGTCCCAAAATGCCATCGCCGTTAGGGTCCGTCCATTTTGCCCGCCGCAGCTTAACCCTACACTGTTTACGGGATAGATTATGATGAGTTAATAACGACTCATTGCCGCCACTAACCACGCCCATGTGTCCTCACGCGTCCGCATCGCTCTCCCAAACCCCTCACGTGTTCGTTGCGCTCCTCCGCATGTCCATGCGCTCGTATTAGTTCCCCATGCAACTTGTGAGTAAAGATCATTTAAAGATAAAGAGATAAATGTGCATGGGTGAAAAAAGTGCTACTAACCCCATGCATGCATGGCAGTGAGTAAGAAAATATCATTATGAGGTTGGATCGTCCAATAGTTTACACGAGGCAGAGCGATTTCTCTCAAGCACTACTAGAAAACTCATTTTCGGCGTCGTAGGGGATCGATTTTCGCAGGTGGACATGTAATTCGGAGCCAAAACCCCGCCAGCAAAAAAAAGTACCCAGGGTGGAGGGGGCGGTCCGCCTGCAAAGATTAATCTTTGCAGGCGGACCATATAAGTGTCGCCTGCGAAGATCGTTCTTCGCAAGCGGCAGACGTCATGCGCCTGTGAAGATCGATCTTCGCAGGCGACGCTTATGTGGTTCACCTGCGAAGATCAATCTTCGCAGGCGACGCTTATATGGCCCGCCTGAAAAGATGCCCCTATATAGTCTTCTTCTTCCCCGAGCCCTGTTCATTCTCCCCGAAGTTTCTCTCTCCTAAAGTGACTTAAATATAGGGAGGAGGTTTTGAACTTCAAATCTTCGGGTGATTTTTCTACGGTACTTAGATCTACTCATTTCCACACTAGGCATGCAATTTTTTAAGCTTTTAGACCTTAATTTGTGATGGATTTATGCATGCAAAATTGTGAAGGAAGAGCTCCATGTTTTTTAATTTTATTTCTTTTGATATGTTGATGTTAGATGTATGTGTAATACTTGATGCCTCTTATTGTAGTGGTTTAATGTGGTAACATAAATTCTCTTTTTTTTTATTTTTGCTATCACATCCACCTCCTAATTCTAGATCTAGATCTTGTCATATATAGAGAGAATAAAATTTTTAATGTCTATTTATTCGGTGTAATAAAAAATAGTTATAGCTTAAGCTTGGGATTTCTCACCCCTATTTTTCTCACTTGTTTGTTTGAGGGCGCTACGTCGACGTCCGGACACTTGTGCTAGATGATATTGATGTACACCATATGGAAGTAGTATACGTTTTTTCAAAGTCTTTACGTTGAAAACATTGAAGAAAAATAAACCAGCATGAGGCTGTCGATCGACTGTTATCAAATCCTCACGGAGCGGACGCGGACGTTCCGACTTTAATTAACGAGAAAGGAAAAAAATTGCGGTCCGTCCGCATCCACGTATCATCCAATTGAATCCCAGAGGCTCTAGTAGGATTGAAGTAATTACCTGATGATAGATCGATCAGTCCGGGGCACATGTAATCCGAGCCAAATGCCTATTTCAATATTGATGGCGTTGTATCTTAATTTTCTCCTTCATGCAGCAGCTAGCGACTAGGAAAAGTAGTTGTGTCATTCTCGGGAGTATCTTCTGGTCTCGAGCATGCGTCTACACAAGGTACACAGGCCAGTTTCTGGTCGGCTCAGCTATCGCTGATAAGAAGTAGTAACAAAATACCTTACTATATTTTGTTACATGCAAAATTTATATGCTATTATCTGCTATTTAAAAGCTAAGGTTCCAAAATAGTCAAAGATAAAAAAAAACCCAAAGAAAAAGATAACTTTATACTCCCTCCGTTACGAAATGTTTGACACCGTTGACTTTTTAGCACATGTTTGACCGTTCGTCTTATTCAAAAACTTTTGTGAAATATGTAAAATTATATGCCTACATAAAAATATATTTAACAATGAATCAAATGATAGAAAAAGAATTAATAATTACTTAAATTTTTTAAATAAGACGAACGGTCAAACATGTGCTAAAAAGTCAACGGCGTCAAACATTTCGAAACGGAGGGAGTATGTCGGAAGGTTTTACCAAGCCACCCTGGTTGGTTGAAGCGGCGGGCAAGAAGAACATGCTCCTTGTTCGGTTAATCTCTCCAGATTGAGGGGATTTATTCCACATCTAATGTGGTGTGGAATTAATCTCCTCGATCCCCCTCAATCCCTCATTCTTGGGGATTAACCGAACAAGGCTTCAGGTGTGGTGGCACCGGATTGTGCTGCTTCAAGGTGGCTGACGTCATCTGACGGTGACAGGTCCATCTCCTCTTGGTTGTGACTTTTTTTTTTCCTTTTGCAAATCAGTCAGCACTAGTTGTGGGTATGGATTGTTGGGCGAAATATGCTGACATTTGATCATGATTTTTGGATTTATTATTATTATTTTATTTATTGCGTACAAGTGGAAGTATGCATCAGTACTACTGACTTCTCTAACAGTATTAGAGACTCTAGAATTTAGCTGATATATATGAACGCATTACAGATTGTGGCAAACACATCATCATTTGGAGACCACTAGTCCACTAGTATGGGTCTTTTAATTTTGCCTATAATGCAAGTTTGATACACTTTCTTGACTGACCAAAGGCTTTAATTAATCAATTAATATGTGGAAAGGCACTGTTTTAATATAATATGAAAGGACGATAATGGAGCGGAGAGTCATAGAAGAAGAGGCCAGCATATGGTGACTTCCAGTTTCATCTTACTTGCTCGATGTAGTCTGGTGTAACAAGCAACCCCAATGACTGGCCACGCGTGAATTAGGATTATATACATTTAACAATTATTTTATGGTAATGGTAAATCATTCTATATCTATATCATGTTGAGGGAATTCCAAAAAAGAAATCATTGTATTAACCACCATGAAATAGTGTCCTTTTTGTGGTGCAAAAGGTCACCTTGAACCATGATGTTAGTCGTATAGTGTAGAATAATATTTTCATGCTTTTGTTTTAGCAATGCTTCATCCTATGCTAGTTCTGTAAATGTATTTATTTTTTGGTCAATATATTTTAATATTGGGGCAGAAATTTGTCAGTACATGTTAACCATTAAGCAGGAACTTACACCGAAACTGAACTCGCACTTTCACTTCTACTTTTTCAATGGAATATGCTACTTATTAAATCATTATTAGATTCACTCGATTTTATTGCAGTTGCTATCAAAATTGTGCTAGTATGGAGTAGTTTAATTCAATATTTTGGCTGGAATATACTTTCGGAGTCTCAGTCCAGCTCACCTGCATATTAAAACCTATCAACTTGCGATTACCAGTAGACAATGTTTTGCTTGTTTATGTCTATCCAAAATAAACGCCATTGACCTGCATACTGCACTTGGGACTTCTGTCTCACTAGAGTGTCCAAGGCTCCAAGCATATCACAGTTCTCTTATCTGTGGCAGTTCGTAGAGTTCTGCCTTTCGTTTGCTCTGCAACACAAGGCTCCTCTCTGACTCTGGTAACCATGCAGTCCTCTCTTCGTGTTTATTTACTTCATGCTTGCTTGTCCCTTTTTAAGTTTTCCTTCCTTTGGTCCCTTCATGCATTAATTCCTTCTTCCTCTGTTTCCCACAATCATTTCCATAATTGTTCACAATAAACATGAAAAATAAGGTTGTTTAGATAATTCTATTGTTATCGTGCTCATAAGGAAAACAATTTCAACCCCTTCTGATACCTCCTGCTTCCGTTAGTTCACTTATTCATAGCTAGAAACTAAGTTTTCATAGTTCTGATGAAATTTCTTTGGTGTCCACTATCCATATTGTAATTCATGCACACAAAGAAAAAGAACTTCTAGTAGAGTCATATTTCTTATCTCCATTCCAGTGCATCATTTGATTTATGCATGCCTGCACAAATAGCCCTCAGTTCCCCATTTCTTACTAGTTCATATTGTCACAAGTTTTCCAGCTAGTTATCTCACTCATATGTTCCCCTCCCTTCAAATCATTCAATTATACTTCAATGTAGTGGTGGACGCAGGATTTTAAGATGGCGTATTCACTCAACCATTACAAGCGTCATGTCCCTAGTGTTGTAGTGGGATAGAGTTAGGGCATTTGAGATTGTTGGAAGTGGTGTGAGCTAGGAGTAAAAAAAATGGATTTATCGAGAAAAAAGATTGGGAATGAAGTATTAGATCTAATTAAATATATACAAATGTGATATACCTATATATATTAATTTTATTACACAAATTTTTAGGTATCCCCAGGAATACCCAGGATCTTCATTGCGTCTGACACTGCTTCAATGAGCTCCACTTTTGCCTGATGTAAAAGAGAATATAGTATTGAAAGAAGAAAGAAAATAACACACAGAAAATAACTAGTGCTGTTCCATGGCGGAGGTGGTGCTGGCTGGCTTACATTTGGCAGCATCGCCAACCTTCATGAAGCTCCTCACTGACCCTTCAATGTGCCTTGGCGTGGACATGAAGCGTGAGCTCCATGAACTAGAGACCGCCATCATGCCGCAGTTTGAGCTGATGATTGAAGCAGCTGATAAGTTTAACCACAGATCCAAGCTGGACAAATGGCTGGGGGAACTCAAGGAAGCCTTGTACAACGCTGAGGATCTGCTCGACGAGCACGAGTACAATGTCCTCAAGTGCAAAGCGAAGCGTGGGAGTGATTCCTCTGTGGCGCATGTCTCCTCCATCAATAACACTTTGAAGAAGCCTCTGCATGCTGCATTGAGCAGGGTGTCCAATCTGCGCCCAGAGAACAGAAAGCTACTTCGCCAGCTGAATGAACTGAAGGGCATCCTGGCGAAAGCCAGGGAGTTCCGTGAACTGCTTGGTTTACCAGTTGGCAATAGTGCAGAGGTCTCCAGCCTACCAAAAACTGCCGGTGTCGCTCCGGCTACATCACTGCCACCACCAAAAGTGTTTGGTCGGGACATGGACCGCAACCGTATAGTAGATTTTCTTATTAAGAAGAGTGCCTTTGAGGCTAGCTACATGGTTTTGGCCATTGTTGGACAAGGGGGCATGGGAAAATCCACCTTGGCACAGTATGTTTATAATGATGATAGGGTGAAAGAACATTTTGATGTAAGGATGTGGGTCTGCATCTCACGCAAACTTGATGTCCATCGGCATACACGGGAGATTATCGAGTCTGCAGAAAAGGGTGAGTGCCCACGTGTTGATAATCTTGACACTCTTCAGTGCAAACTAAGGGAAATCCTGCATGAAAAAGAGAAATTCCTCCTTGTGTTGGATGATGTTTGGTTTGATAAATCTAACAACCAGAGTGAATGGGACTTACTGCTCAATCCTCTGCTAGCTTCTCAGAAAGGGGGAAGCAAAGTTTTGGTAACTTCTCGGTCAAAGACACTTCCAGCTGCTCTTTTCTGTGAAGAGGTCATTGATTTGGAAAACATGAAAGATAATGATTTCTTGGCACTCTTCAAACACTATGCTTTCTCTGGAGCTGTCATCCGAGACCTGCAGTTGCATGGGAAGCTAGAAGAGATTGCAGAGAGGATTTGTAAAAGGCTTGGAAAATCTCCTCTGGCTGCAAAAGTTGTGGGTTCCCAGTTGAAAGGGAAAATTGATAGCACTGCATGGAAGGATGCTCTAGCTATAAATATTGACAACCTGAGAGAGCCAATGGAAGCTCTGTCATGGAGCTACCAAAAGTTACATCCATATCTGCAGAGGTGCTTTCTGTATTGCAGCTTATTTCCAAAAGGTTTCAAGTATAAAATTGATGAGTTGGTCCACCTTTGGGTGGCAGAGGGATTAGTTGATTCAGGCAACCTGAATAAGAGTATGGAAGACACTGGCCGGGATTACTTCAATGAGATGGTGTCTGTATCTTTCTTTCAACCCATATCTGAAATGCATGTCAGTAAACGGTACAGCATGCATGATCTTCTCCATGAGTTTGCAGAGTCACTTTCAAAAGAAGACTGCTTTAGATTAGAAGATGATAGTGAGAAAGTAATACCATGCACGGTTCGTCATTTATCTGTTTGTATTGAGAGTGTGAAACTGCATAAGCAAAGTATCTGCAAGTTACATCATTTACGCACTGTTATCTGCACTGAACCACTAGTGGATGATGGAAACGATCTCTTCAATCAGGTATTGCAGAATCTGAAGAAGTTGCGTGTACTCCATTTGTCATTTTACAACACAAGCAAGTTGCCTGAATCTATTGGTCAGCTGAAGCACCTTCGGTATTTGAACATTATCAAAACATTGATTTCTGAATTGCCGAGATCATTGTGTACTCTTTACCACCTACAGTTACTTCAGTTAAACAACAAATTTGAGAGTTTGCCTGAGAAACTCTGCAATTTAAGTAAGTTGTGGCATCTTGAAGGGTACAATGATTTAATGTATAGTATGCGTGAAGAAGCAGTACCTCAAATTCCGAACATAGGCAAGTTAACTTCTCTACAACATATTGATGATTTTTGCGTGCAAAAGCAGAAGGGTTATGAGTTATGGCAACTGAGGGACATGAACGAGCTTGGCGGAAGTTTGAGTATCACAAATCTCGAGAATGTCACTGGAAAGGATGAAGCCTTGGAGTCAAAGCTACATGAAAAAAGTCATCTTAAAACATTGAAGCTTGTCTGGAGTTGCAATAACATGGATGCAGAAGATAGTTTTTATTTGGACATTCTAGAAGGTTTGATGCCACCACCCAAAATTGAGGGCCTTACAATCAATGGTTACAGACCTGCCACATATCCAAGCTGGCTCCTTAAGGGTTCCTATTTTCAGAATTTGGAGTCTCTTGAGCTTGTTAATTGCAGTTCATTGGAAAGCCTACCACCCAATACCAAACTCCTAAGGCACTGTGATAAACTTACACTTAGAAATGTTCCAAACCTGAAGACGTTAACATGTCTTCCAGGAGGCCTTACATGCCTGTCGATTGAAGAATGCCCGCTGCTTATGTTTATTTCCAACGATGAGGTTGAACAGCATGTTCAGAGGGAGAACAACATGATGAGGGCAGACCACTTGGCATCACACCTTGCTTTGATCTGGGATGTGGATTTAGGATCAGATATAATGAATGCACTATCTGATGAACATTCATCATTGAAGCACTTGTCAACATGGATGGATGCTGACATAATGGAAAATCTTCAAACCATTGAAAGCGCTCTAGAAAGAGGAGGAGATGAAAAAGAAAACATCATCCAGGCATGGGTATGTTGCCATGAGCACAGGATTAGACTCCTTTACAAAAGGAACGTCGGTCTGCCATTAGTTCCACCATCAGGACTTTGCCGACTTCATCTCTCTTCATGCAGTATTACGGATGGAGCTTTATCTAACTGCCTTGGTAGCCTCATTTCACTGAAAAGATTGTCGCTAATAAACATCATGACTTTGACCACACTTCCGTCAGATGGGGTCCTTCAACATTCGAGAAAGCTTGAATTCCTATTCATTAAATATTGCTGGTGTCTCAGATCATTAGGAGGCTTGCGAGCAGCTACATCTCTTTTCGAAGCCAGGTTTATCTCCTGCCCTTCTTTAGAGCTGGCACATGGAGCAGAATCTATGCCATCTTCCCTTCGGAAGCTATTAATAAGTCGCTGTGTGATCACAGCTGACCTCTTCTGTACTGACTTGCCAAACCTCGAAGAACTTGGACTGCATTCTTGCAGAAGCTCTGCATCCATGTCTGTTGGTCGTCTAACCTCCCTCAAGTCATTCTCACTATATCGTTCACCAGATTTATGCGTGCTGGAAGACTTGTCTTCTCTGCAACTTCATCACGTGCATTTGATAGATGTTCCGAAGCTTACTACAGAGTGCATCTCACAGTTTCGTGTCCAATATTCACTCTATGTTAGCAGTTTTGAGATGCTCAACCACATGCTCTCCGCTGAAGGCTTCAAAGTTCCAGCATTTCTCTCTCTTGAAGATTGCAAGGAGCCATCCATTGCAATTGAAGAATCTGCAGCACATTTTGCAATGGTCAGGTGCCTGAGGTTTCGTGACTGTGAAATGAGGTCCCTAGAAGGAAACATGAAGTGCCTCTCAAGTCTAAATAAACTCGATATGCATTTTTGCCCAAACATTTCATCTTTACCAGACCTGCCGTCCTCCCTCCAGCATTTATCCATCTGGGGCTGTGAACTCTTGAAGGAGAACTGCAGAGCACCTGACGGAGAAAGCTGGCCAAAGATTGCGCATATCCGCTGGAAGGATTACCAATGAATTGTGCTTCAGAATCACGACTAGAGAGAAACAGAAAGGTGAATGTTCCATAATTGCATTCTCCGAAGTATTTGCTGTAAGATTTATTCCATTCACCTACGAGCTTTCAAACATGGCATTCACTTCAATATTTCCTTGTTTTTGAACAGGCACACCAAGATTTGTCCCCCTCAAGTAGCCTCGTCTCCGCACTCCGCTGCCTGTTACAACTTACAAGGTACCTCAAGCTCATATGGCAGTTCAGCTCTCTCCTGTGGCCTGTGCTGTCTGCTCTGCTTGGCTCCCTGCTTTCACCAATGGCCGCATAAGTTGCACAGCCGCCTTCGACAGGCCCATCACCTCCTCATCCGGTTTCCCTAAATGAAGGCTTAAATGGAGTCTTGTTTGGTTCTTCGGTCTAGGAAAAGACCATGAATTATGAGGCAAATCTCTGTTTCTCTTGATTCTTGAAGACTCAACTCTGTCTCGCATATATTGAAGTACTTGGATTTTATACTTCCCACAAATATACAGTATGCTACCGGTGTTTGTCTATGTAGTTTTCATTAAGCTTGTATAGATATCAACGATCTGTGTTTTGAGCATGATAGTTTTCACCTCACATCAAATGTCTCCTTGTTGAGCTGCATGGCACAATTTGATCAGTCACATTGTTTCTGTTGCATTCTATGGCGCTTGGACAGTTTAACCCTTATTAGTTCTCTCTTTATCTTGTTTTATCCTCTGTTTTTTAAGAGTAAATTTCACATAACCCCTAGGTATTATGACTTAAGTTGCACAAAAACACAGAGGTTTCGGCACGTGCCACATAACCCCAGATATTATGGTTACAAAATTTCACAAAACTATACTATTGATAATTTTGACTTTGATCTATCACACTTTCAAGTTCTGTAATCATACATCAAATTTATGAATTCTTTATCCATCATATAAACATTACATCCATGTAGATAAAGTTTTTTAAAATTTTGATATAGGAGTACATCAATTTGATTAATGTCATGTTTATGTGAAACTTTCACATGTCAAAATTCCCGTGGTTATGTGCAACTTGAGCCATAATAGATAAGGTTTTATGAAATTTACTCATTTTTTTAAACACAGTAAAAACGTAGGCGCTTAAAGCATGCGTACACTTGCCTCTATGCCCCCTATAAACACCTTAAAGAAAACTTTATGGTGCACTCTATGACTTGAATAGTTTGGACCTTTATTAGCTCTTTCTTTATCGGTCTGTTTTTTTAGAAACACAATACAAACGCCTTTATTAGTTCTCTCTTTATTCTTGTGTTTTTTTTAAGAAACACGGTACAAATACAAGCGCTCACAACACACATATACTCATCCCTATGCTCCAACCCTATAAGCATCTTCGAAAGTCTTTTTGTTGCACTATGGCGCTTGGATAGTTTGACCCTTATTGGAATCCTAACTGGCACAGACGTGCCAACTGCATTGTGGGCCTACGTTTGACACATCTTAGCGCTATTCTATGTGATTAACTTTTTTTTTGCTTTATTTTCCTATAAAAAATACATTACAGCTAATGGGCAATAAAGTCATTGAGCTAGTTTTCTAATACTTGTGCACAAGGGAGTATATAAATTTCTCCCATAAGGAAAAACGATGGACCTCGGAAGGATCGCAACCGGCGGCTGCCGCCTCGCCGGAGCGCGTGGCTTGAATGAATGTGTGTACATGGTTTGTTGATTTTGCTTCTTGCTCTTATGAATTTCTGAGCGCCTCACAATCTATCTATGGACATAATAATGTTTCTGCAAGATTGCAACCGAATTATAAATACACTGGTAACTGATGCTCTGAACTTCTGATGACAACAGACAAAACAATACGACACGGTTTACAAAAACCAACAACCAAAAATAGTCCAGGTAGTCTTATATGGTGATGAACTGCCAATAGATAATACAGTATGTAACACAGTTAACAACCAAACAGTACACACGATGTTCTGATGATACTCTGTAAACGATCTCTCAGGTGAAAGACTGAAAGGGAACAATCAGTTGTGGCCCATCAGTTGGCTTCATCTTCGGTTTCACCGATGCCAAGAGCCTTCTATAGCTTCTGCTTCAGTTAGCATCTCGCTGCTCCCATGGCTGAGCTCTCCTTCATTCTCCTGATCATCTTAAGGCGTTCAGCCACTTCCTCCATCGTCGGCCTTCCATCGATTTCCAAGCTGACGCACTCCATTGCCAGCCTCCCAATCTCTTCAAGGACAGCGATATCTTCTTCAGCCATGATCCCTTCATCAAACATTGCCTTCCCACTCTTGGCTGTCTCGTAAGCTCTGATGAATTCAGGGATGAGTCGACGATTCTTGTCATGACAATGATATACAGGTTTCTTCCTGCTGATGAGTTCCAAGAGAACAACACCGAAGCTGTACACATCATTTTTTACTGTGAAATGCCCAGACTGAATATGAATCGGGTCCATGTAGTGTATATGCGCGAATTCCATAGACGCGACCTGATCATTGTTGTTTTGAACAATCCTCCTTGATGAAGTAAAACCTGCAACCTTTGGCATTAAGTTACTGTCAAGAAGTATATTGCTTGGCTTGATGTTACCATGTCGGATGACACAAGATGCTGAGGAGTGAAGGAATTCTAATGCTTCTGCAGTTTTTACTGCAATCTTCAGACGTAACTCTAGTGGGAAATCTTCTTTAGAGTACAGAATGTCATTGAGGCTCCCTTTAGCAGCATACTCATATATGAGAATAGGAAGATGATCAGCATCGGAACAATGACCCAAAAGTTTGATGATGTACCTGTGGGCGATTTTAGACATGATGGTTATGCTAGTGCTAATACTGTTTCTTAGATTCTCATCACAAGAACACTCAGAATAAGTTTTCACTGCCACCAACGTATTGTCATCTAGTATTCCTTTATAGACATTACAAAATGTACTTTTACCAAGAAGATGAGAGGAGTTATTTGTGATCCCACTGAGATCTTCCTTTGTGAAAATTCTAACATCATTGCTCCTGAAAATACCAAAATTCTGCTTTTTAGGATTTGACAAGCTGAAAATGCCAGCGCTTTTCTTCACCGCATCGTGTATTATGGAAGTTAATCCCCAAGCTGTTTTTTCATGTCCACCATTCCGGACTTGAAAAATCCAAGTCCGAAGGTATTCAGCCACATCATTCATTTGAGGACGTTTTTTAATATTGTCGACTATCATGCACTTAGTTGCCAATTTTGCTATTTCTTCAAGAATATTCATATTGCATTCTTCTGCTATTTCTATATCCAACAGTTCCCTCAATCCTTTTCCCTTTGCACAAGCTTGACGAAAAGCTTCGCAACTTATGCCCCCTTCTTTCATGCTTTTTCGAGCTATAAGTTCCAGCAGAACAGCTCCAAAGCTATAGACATCACTCTTCGAGGTAACACGACCTTCTCTATAATATATAGGATCCATGTAAGCTATACTTCCTTTAACATTAGAAGTCCATCGGGTGATGCCTCCTGAGAGAGACTTTGAGATTCCAAAATCTGAAACTTTTGCTGTAAGATTGGCATCAAGAAGAATGTTTGCAGGCTTAATATCGCCATGACATATAAGGCTGCTACTTGATAAATGCATCGAATGCATGTAACTCAATGCTTCTGCACATCCTATAGCAATGCCCAAGCGTGTACTCAAAGGGATGAAGATATCACTGTTGTGAAGAGCATCTTCAAGATTCCCATTTGAGATAAACTCAGTTACCATCATCAGCCTATTTTTTCCTATACAGCAGCCTATAAGCTTCACTATATTCTTATGGCTCATTTGTGCATGGATTCTTATCTCTTCCATGAACTCTTCTCTTAAATCTCCACGGATATATCTCTTCACTGCAACTACGTCATCTTCATCAGCAAGAACCCCTCTAAATACTTCTCCAAATCCACCCTTTCCAATTAGAGTGCTATAGTTGCTAGTGATTTTCTCAATGTCATGTTCTGTGAAACTCCTAATATTACTATAGTTATCAATTATCAACTTTGCCTTGTCATCCCTTTGGCTGACATGTATGTTCTTCTCTTCCAAAAGTTCCATCTTTTACAACAATAAAAATCCCACTATTATCTTAAAAAAAAAACTACTATTTGAAGATGTTGATGAACTCACTCTGCAAAAGACCAGTGAAATTTTATTAAAAAGTAATAAATATCCTCTGTGAGGCACTACATAGCTTGTTTTTATCCGCTTCTTTATGCAAGGAGAACTTAATTTATTCTACACTATATCAATCGCAATTTCTTGTTTCATTTGAAAACAAAATGATTGATAACTATATATATATCGATAGCTCCTTCAATCTGTACTTTTAAGTTTTTAACAATTTGGTGGGGTGTATGGAGTTTTCTTCTAATTAAATGCATAGTTCAGCACTTTCTCAGAACTCAACAAACACCATAACTATATTATTGAAACAAGATGAAAAGGAGTACACACTTGATGCATGAAAATTTATCACACTAATTAGAGCAAAAAAATCACACCATTGGTTTGTGATTTGTGTACAGAATTTAATTACTGGTACAGAACAAATCATATCTTGAGTCCACATCAAATACGATCAATGATTTAATGAAACTCAAATTGAAAAATGCTAAAAACAAAAGTTGGCGTAAAAATACTAGAGCAGAACAACAGAAATTCTGAAATTAAAACTAAACTTTAAATCAACCATCATGGCTGTTATTTTACCATTTACTAGTAGCTAGAAACAACCGCATAAGAGATCGAAATCCTAGTAAAAAAAATGCGACAAAGCTGACGCCCTGGCATGGAAAGATCATGCCTACAGCAGGAAGAACGGCCTTGAAAAGTTGGTCCAATCGGTTCAACCCATCTACCACCTACTTCCTCCATCCTAAAATATAGTCATTTTTTAATATTGGCACGGGTATTAAGAAAGAGGTGAGAATAATTGGAGGAAGTGTGTGATTGGTTGAAAAGAGAAAGCAGGTGAAAAAGAATGGTTGTGATTGGTTGAGAGGAGGAGGTAGGTAGAGAAATAGCTTCATTTGGAACAAGACACTGTGCTAGAAATAGCTATATTTTGAGACGGATATAGTAACAAGCTCTATTGACAAGATGCGACACAAATTCCTATGCGCAGGAGGAGATGACAAATTCCTATGTGCAGGAGGAGATGGCATCTCGGAGAAAAAGTATGAGCTGGGACAAGGTGTGCAGGCCTGGCCTCCAGGAGGAAGAACAGGATAGACGTGCTCACTAAAGACAACTGGATTCACTATAGACATGCCCAAAAGAAGCCCCTAAAATCATTAATCATCCTTGTTGCCTAGGAGCTATAGTATGAGCGTAACGCGAGAATCTTCCGCCGTACTGTCACAACCCCAATCACCACTATAGCAAGGATAAAAGAAGATGCAAGAACTAGGGTCAAGGCAGGGGCGGTGAAGCTTTGAGAGATATCCTCTTTGGGAGATATCATCTAGGGAGCTCGGTTCTACGGACATGGACATCTCCATGCCCTATATATATATATTGTTTTAGATCTTGTAAAACTCTTGCTCTATTGATATAAAAAAGGCAAAGCTTTTGCCCTTTCTTCAAAAGAAAAAGGAAACGCATATTACTATCATTAATTGCAAGCATGTCTGATGTCTCATAAACACTACCACAATTGAGGAGAAATCAAGCGATGAGCCGATGATTGAGTGATGGAATCGAACAGATACGATGATCTTCTACATACCTGTGGCCTAGCTATATGCAATGGGATGTCACCGGCGAAAGTTGCTGCGCCAACGACGTATGGCCACCACACCCACAAGATCCTATCAATATAGAGCTCCCCGTTGTAATATACCGCGTTTCCTAAGTCTTTCCTAGTGATTAATAATTATACAGATCATACAATTTGTTAGTTTGATACTCCAGAAATGCAGAAATCGTCTCATCCACCTAATCTACAAGGAGTTTGGTTGGTCAGCTAATTGGAATAGATATACTGCAAATCATCTAGTCGCAAGTACTATTGATATGTTATTAATATGCATTGGTTGGTCATGCGTGTGGTTTGATTCTTATGAATAGTAAGTACCATATGATCATTATAGGTAAATAGTTGTCTAAATATACTTATGTACTGCTACCGTTGTTAATTCATCCATATACTTCTTGGGGAATAATATTTGAGTAAATTTCACTTTGGGCCGCATTTTACTACCGATGTTTTGCTTTGGACCACCATTTAACTAATGTTTTCACTTTGAACCGGAAAATCTTACCTTTCTATCACTTTGGAGAACACTCAACTCTTTTATCTATCTACATCAAACTTGTCATATGTCAAATAAATTGTGTGGTATAAAGTGGTGGGAGTTCACTGATGAATCGGAGCCGTCGTACTCGAAATCGTCCGTATGCTTAAGAAGAGAGTTAGGGTAAATCCAAAATGCAACAAAGATAAAATTATCTGATCCAAAGTGAATACGTTGATTAAAGGGTGGTCGAAAGCAAAACACCGGTAATAAAAAGTGGTCCAAAGTGAAATTTACTCTAAATATTTGATGTTGTTAACATTATAACCATGAAGTTTGGCTATTCATCTTACCATAAAATTTTGTAATTACTATTAATTTCATCGTGGTGATCTGTTTTATTATTAAAGATACTCTAAGTATTATTTATATTTTTCATATTTATATTATTTTTTAATAAGACGAATGGTTGACTCCATAGTCAAGATCAATTGCGTCGAATATTTACAACAGAGTACTACCTCCGTTTCAGGTTATAAGACTTTCTAGCATTGCCCACATTCATATAGATATTAATGAATCTAGGCACACATATATGTCTAGATATATATGAATGTGGACAATGCTAGAAAATCTTATAACATAAAACGGAGGAAGTAACTTTTAGCACTACAAAGTGTTGCCGTCAGCATCTGAAATAGCGACAATTTGGGCATGCGGATTTTCTCATGCGGACGGCTCAGCCACGTGGGAAACACATTATCACAAACGGGTCTCTTAAGCTGGCCCTTGCAAAAAATACATTATCGCAGAGAGCCATGTTAAGAGGCCCGCCTACCCTAACTACTTTCACCTGCGGCCTTAATACATTGGCCTTTTAATTTGGAAGATTGCGCCTGCTATCTAATTAAATATGTCCCAAATTTTTTAATCAAAATTTTAAATGTTTTCTAAATTTCCCCTTTTATAGTTGCTCTATTTTCTACTAACGCATTCTGTAGTGGTGTGACTCCAAATTCCATAAAACGGATCAAAGATTGCGAGAGAGTGCTTCGAATCGAAGGCAACAACTCACCGGAGTTGGACGAGGAATACCGCTCAGCGGCGCCGCAACGCAGGTATTCTCCATCGGCGGCGGCGGCGGCGATAGCGACGGCGACGTCTCCATGCCCGGGATGCGACGGAGCTCGATCGGGCCACCGGCGAGGGAACTGTAGTGATCCAATTTGGCCCATGTAAATTTTGGGCCTCCGGGGCAAGCTCCGCTGACGAAGCTGGCCCACACAAACTGGGCCGCAGCAATTTCCGCTGGAAAGCCTGTAGGCCCAAGAAAGGATGCGCTGCTTGTGCATGCATCTCTTGCGCCCATGGCCGCCGACCCGGCGAAAGGCGATGAGCTCCGGCAAGCCGGCGGCCGGCGGCGACCCGGCCGAGCTGTCTATCTTGCCATCGCTCCACGTACAACTGCAGCTACATTTTTTCTCCACACCATTTTGTGTCCATGAAAACAACACACAAATTAAGCCCGTGTTTAGTTCCCAAGTTTGAACCCCAAAAATATCACATCGAACTTTTCTGCACCACAAACTTTCAACTTTTCCGTCACATCGTTCCAATTTCAATCAAACTTCTAATTTTAGCGTGGAACTAAACACATACCCAATGCACATTGGCTCAGGTAACATCACGCGTTTTTGCAACATGTCGATGTTTCTCGACTGTGACGACAACAATACAACATCGAACGAAGAACACTCAATCCATCCGGCAGGTATAAGGCCAGAAGGAGAATTTTTTTTTCAAGATAATGAAAATGGTTTACATATCTAGTCTCTTCCAACATACACACAACCATTGAGTCAAGAAAAGATAATAAAAAATAACTCGAGGTTATGCGACAAACCTCTCATATTCATTCTGAAGATATCCAACTGAAATACCGAATAGCAAACGCGTTGAATCTATAATCAGCCAAGAGGGGATCTCATTTAACCTTGACTAACTCGACCTCCATCAATGGCTGTGAGCCGTTTCCAAGATCCCTAAGCATATCCAACACTACTTAAAAAACGATTTTTTATAACGTCACCTTATAATTTTCGCTGGCGGACATGTTAAGAGGTCCGTCATAAAAAATAACTCTATTTTTCGAGACGAACCTTTTTAAGTGGCGGTAGGTAAAGAGGACCGCTAAAAAAAATTTGAGGCGAATAAAATCCACCGGCCACCATCGCCTCTCTCCCTTCCCTTGGTCTCTCCACCTCTCTGCCATCTCCCTGTCCTCTCCCAGATCCAAAATCGCTCTCCCCCCCTCCCCATTCTCTCTCGATTCGCGGCACGGAGTGGCGGGGGAGGGGGTGGCTCGGCAGTAGTGCGGGGTGGCGGTGCTCGACCGCTGCGGCGCGGGGTGGCGGTGCTTGGCAGTGGCAGCGGCGCACACCTCACGCAAAAGCGGCGACGGCAACATCGGGGAAGGGGTGGCGGCTAGCTTCGGCAAAGGATGGGGGCGATGGGGGGCCGATGTGGCTCCGGATCTGAGGACCTGACAACCCGACAGCGCAGACGCAATGCTACCCTGTCGAGGCCGGTATGCAACGGCTCGTTTCTCTGCCTACTCCACCGCGGCAGATTAGCGACGACGACTACATTCTCACCTACTCCAACGACCGACAGGAGGAGGACCCGCGACGACTCGAGCCGACCCTAGATCTGCGTGTGGTGCTAGAGAACAGATCTAAGACAACAGCGGCAAAGGAGACAATGACCCTCGGTGACGATAGCTCCACGTGCAGCTCGGACGGTGCCCCTTTGTGAGGTTCCGCAGCTGGTGACGGCAGCCCTTGTGGCTTTGCCCGGCTCGGCTCGACGTTGACGACGTACAATGACGACGACCCCTCTGCTGATGATGTGAATTTGCGACAGGGATTTGGGGATTTGATTTTAATTTTTTCTCCTTAAACATTTTCCTGCGGGTCTCTTTAGGTGTCGTCGCGAAATGTATTTTCGCTAGTGGCTTTCTTAGCTTGCCACTTCGAAATTTTTTTCGCTGCGGCCGGACGTCCACCAACGAAATTCATTATTGTCACTGGCATGACGCCTGCTGCCAGCAAAAACTTATTAATGCTGCCAGGAAAAAGCTATTTGTATAGTTCATAATCGTCTCTGCACTTTTTGGTGTGCTCTTTCAGCTCTATAGGATTAGATTCTCTCGTTTTCGTAGATTCAACTACTAAACGGTATTATTTGCGAAAACTTTCTATAAATAAGCCTGTTTAAAAAAATCCAACAAATTCTATCTTCGAAATTATATATTAATATGATTATCATTATCATTTGTTAATTACTCTTATGTGCGGCAATCAGCCATCCTATTACTCAACGAGCCACCCTTCGTCCATCGCAGTCTCGGCTAACCACGGAAACGTCGTAGAACACTCCATGCTAAGCTCCATCTTTTCGAGAGGACAACAATCTTCTTTCCAAACTGTTCCGCTTCATTCAACATTTCCTGTCTTTTTTTTAAACGGACTCGCAACTGGGGCAGAACCGAAATTATTATTGTAGAGCAGGAAAAAAATTACAAACCTTAAACATCATAACCTAGAAAAAAAGAATTCATTACCACACATCCGATAACAACCAATTCATATTACCTAGGACAATTTTCCTTAGCACCGAACAAACCGCGGCTAGGCCACAAATTCTTACACCGAGATCTCCAAAACCCAACCCTTACAACCACATGAACCAGCTCTCCTATCTGATTAAGGAGGAGTGAGGAAGAATGGAACTGCTCTCCCACCCAACTGGCAAACTTGCAAAGCTAGGCACCACACAGAGATATGACTAGGCGCTGCTCACACCATGTTTGGAGGGCTCGCAAGGGGCGCCGTGCGACGTCTCAGAGAGAAGCCGAGACAGCACCCAGCCGCGTCCGTCGGTCTCAAAGAGAACCCAGACTGGGCTTTCACCCACACCCACTAGTGGGTATGACCGGCACACATCGCCTCAGATGGGAGTATGCTCGAACGCCACATTGTGCCCCACCCAAGCGGCTGCTTTCACACGCGCCCCCACCTGCCTATCCACGTGATCACCATTGCTCCACTGCCTCTGACCCCGCTAACGCATGGCACCACTGCACCGCGCCCCGTCGACTCAGCTCCGTGTGCGCTACCGGATTAAAATTCAATATATATGGCACCTGTTATAGTAAGAGAAATTCTGTTATGACGCACCTTGAGTTCGGGAAAGCTAACTCAATTTTACTCCCTCGTTTCAAATTTTACGCCTGCTTTTTTAACCGATTGCTGTGTCTTATTCCCCCCCCCCCCAAATTAAGTTTATTAATTCTTTTCTTCCATTTGTTCATTGTTAAATCTATCTTTTAGTGCATATAATTTACATATCTACAAAGTTTTAAATAAGACGACACGGTCAAATGTGCTAAAATCAACGGTTCAAATATTCAAACGGATGGTAATGACTTAGGAGTTTTCGAAATCTAGTCGAGTCGGGATCACTGTGGGGTGACAACCTTATGGTTAGTTTATGGCGGAGTTTTTAGCGCTTCTGAGCGGGTAATATTTTTTTCTTTTCTTAATATACTATTTCCATCGTTGACTTTTAAGCAAATATTTCTTGTTTTGAAAATTACACATCCGTTCTATTTAAGACGTTCTAGCACTACTCCTCGTTTTATATTAGATTCTAGGATTACCCACATTCATTAACACATATTATTGTTATTCATTAACATCTATATGATGTAGCAGTAGAAGGTCACCATTCTGACACGAGAATAACTATATATTTTTGTGTGACTTGTTTTTTCACTAAGTATTTACACCAGACTATGCTTTCAATTTGCATAAAAATTAAAATAAAACAAACTTACGGGGGTCGAATCCACAACGTCAACGCACAGGGTTTACAAAACGCCAGTTACACACCGTTACCTATTTACCCATGCGCGGTTACTTGGTACCACGGCGGTTACCTTTTTCGTTTAAAACCACGTACTATCTCCTTTACCGCCGGACCCTTCTGCCGGGTGACCTGCCAAAAGAGTAAGGGGACCCTGTCAATGCATCTATATTGAAAACACAGACACTATTAAAAAGAAGAAGAAATTGCCCATGCTGACAGACTCCAAACTTGGCGTTCATCCATGGACCATCCACCAACCGAACTAGCTCAGTCCTAAACTTATCGTAAAATGCCATGATAAGACAAAAAAAAAAAAGACAGATAACTTGAGTACTACTGGCCTCTGCAACCATAATAAATACAGACTAGTTAATAACTCTCTGGAATAAATATTATGCACACACGGACAAAAGCTCTCAATCCTGAAGACCAACAAGAACCAATCATTGAATCTATATTCAAAGACAATAACCATCACCCTTGAAGTAGTGTAACTGTAGCAATATATACTTTTTCATTCTTCAGAAAAAATTCTTAACATTGAACGTCTATCATGTGACAGACTCAGCGAATCTTACAGCCCCAACGATCGTGGTCTTAATTAGTAGGTCGTTCTCTCAGTTCAGCACTGCCAAAAGCTTCGCTTCATTAACTTTTAGCATTGTTATATTTATTTAGAAGTAATGAATCTAGACACTTTATATACTTATATTCATATATCTATATTAATGGGACCATATAGAAAAGTCTACATTATGACGAAAAGTCTCTCCTCCGTCTCGGTTCCAAGAGCTCCTTGCTCATCTCACTCCGCCACCTCCTTCATTGTTGTCTAGCGTTGGTTCCAACTGCTGCATCTCAATCCAACCTCCCAATTTCTTCAGGCGGAATGTTTTCTTGTTTCTGATTCTCTCATCAACATGGCTGTCCACTCCATCTCTAGACTCTATTGAATCAGGAACAGGCGATGTTCCTTCTGACTATACTGTTTCTCCTGCAATGAGTCAAGAGCACAAGCAAGTGGAACTCGTTTTGACCGTTAATTTTACATACTGAAACTTGGTCAAAGTGTTATATTGTACAGAAACCCAAAACTGCACCTCTTTCCCCTAGGGCTCCTGAGAGTGAAACCTGCTAGCTTGCACGAATTCTGCTAAAGTATATGAGGAGTTGTAACAACCTGCAGATATTGTTTGTCTGTACGAACCGTGTGGTGACACAGAATGATTGTGTGATATGCTCTGCACTAACTCATCTTCAGGCTGATTCCATGGAGTCTTCTCACCGCAGATGTAAAGATTCCCTTTACAGCTACTCATACACAGACTAGAAATTCATCTTCGAAGCAGTACCAACAGGTTTGAATTCTTGGGTGTTTAACTGACATTGTGCATTCAATATCCTTTCTCTTGATTCATCGTTGCCTCATGGACTTCATCACACACCAATTATTATCCCTCAAGTGTCTTATAGACATAGAGACACCTTACCAATGAGTATGATAGGCTCTGTGAACTCGTTACCTCTCCTTTGTCGATGTTTTCACATTCAGATTCTGGATTATCTATAATGCTGTTCCTCAAAGAAATGCCACGGCTAGCATGACTAGTGATCTGATACTGTTATGCCTTGCCCACTCCCTGTACCAATCATTTTCTGTTCTCCAAAGATGCCGCTTATTACTTCATCTCCTCCACGCGGCTTCCGAGCACCATACCTTTTGCCACTGCTCATTAGAGGACTTGATCAATGCTATGTTACACATTTTTTCAACTTTCCTTATACTCAAGGATCTTTGAATTGGCTCCTGTGCTATTTCTGCTAACATATCTTCCTTGACACCACTTTTCCTTGGGCAAGCTTTACTGAAAGTTTCGATCAAGCTTTCCCCCCGCTTTTACTTTTCCTGTATTAGTTCCAAAAACTATCCAAAACTATAGACACTCGCTCTTCCGGGTAATGCGCCCTGTAAAATACGGTCCATGCTAGTCCTATTCCTTCTTCATTATCGTAATCGAGGATGCCTCCCAAAAGAAGCCTGAGATCCAAAATCAGATAATTCCTGTAAATCTCCTTTGAAGTATGTTTGCGGCTTAATATCGCCATGACATTACATAGCTCGTCAAGTCCAACTATGAATGCATGGACATGCATGTAGCTCAAATGCTTCTGCGCACCGATAGCCAACTCCCATTTGTATTCAAAGAAGGAATATCGCTCTTTGAAGTGCATCTTCAAGTTTATGAGTAATCAGTTACCATCGTCAGGGAGTTTCCCCACTACGCTACGGCTTCACAACATTCTTTGTCAATTTCTTATGAATGCTTACTTCTCCATAAAATCCTCTCTCAATTCCTGAGCGGATATATCTCTTCTTACTGCACTGCTTCTCATCAGTCATCCATCAGGAATCCTTAAAACTTTCCAAATCTTCCTTTTCAATGGGGTCTATAGTTGCTCGTAATCTCTCAATATCTGTTCTGTAACATCCTAATCTTACTATTTGATCCAATTGCCACCTTGCTATCATTCCGCGACTAAGATCTCTGTTCATAGGCTTTGATCCATTGTATGTCTATAAAAAAAAACCCACTATTAGAAGACTCGATGGCCTAATACTCTGCAAAATAATTTAACATAAAATTTAGAGTACAAGGCCTTCTATTATAGAGCGCACATGTTATTTATTTTGCATCTAGACTATCACAATCTCTTCCGGAAACAGAGGACTTAGTCATATTCCTTCTCTACTGTAGAATTGGAAGTTATAACACAGACTTTTCTTTCAGTTAATCCACACAGGAGCAACATCAAACAAACATCGATTGAAACAAGATAAAAGGGCATTATCTTTTTGTCCTAGAAGGTATTTTTTGTCCCCTCTACACAATCTTGATGTATGCACCCTTTTAAAGTATAACTTAGCCGTCGATAGAGAACTTACTACTTAATAACTTAATTAAATTCATCCTATAACGCTTTACTCAAGACCTTGAGTGCCAAATTAGGTCACCTGAACCACTAGCTACGGGCCCTTTTCACAAAAGGTTTTAATCTACAATTAAACTAAATTATCCGACTACATATTTCGACTTGGGTATAGAACAAAACGAAGAGGAAATCTACCATGTGTGTGTTATCAAAGCTGATGCTGCACCACAGAAATTAGCATGGAACGAATTCGCCATGCACTTACCCGTTCCGCCGACCGCGGATGGTCCCGCCGGCCCCGATCCTTCTCTCATGGCAC
>CM020182.1:9718081-9749187 GCA_009805545.1 Oryza longistaminata | reverse complement strand
CCTCACGCTCCCCCTCTATTTATACATGAAAAACCCTCCTACTCAAAGTAAACGTAGGACTCCTATTCACAATAGGACTCAATCCCTCAATTTCCTTTTTCTCCAAAACCTGCAGCCGCAGACCGTTCGCACGTGGGCCAACGGCCTGTTCACCAAGCCGAGCCACCACATGCTGTACACATGCATGTACACGAGCTGCAGCCACACATGCACAGCACTGTACCTGCGTATATACCACACCCATATATATTGCTACAGTACCTCGCCGTACTGTAGCGCCATATACTCAACTCCAAATTCTTCCGATCTCCTTCGCGAACACCGATGCTTGCACGCACACCTCGTGAAGCCCGCTGCGAAGATCTCACCCACACAGTGTCCATCCACCGTGTGCCATCTTGTATCCAACTTCGTCACCCGGTATCCTTGACCATCTAGACCTCAACTCCTCCCTTAGTTTAGTCCTGATCCCCACCGTTGACCGAAGTTGACCTCCAAGAATCTTAACTCTAGTCACCTTCTCACATGGTATCCCGACCGCACTAGACCTCTGTTCCTCCTTGAACATAGTCCCGGTCCTCACCATTGACCAAGGCTGACTTCGAGTCACCTGCACACAATCAGACAAAACAACCGTTTCTGGGCACAGATATCACAATCTGACCCACATTAGTCACACGCACTCACACCAACATTCACACAAACTCTCAAACCAATTCTTCGAATAAATCATTTGCATAGCCAATTGTTCATAACAAATATTAATCATGACAATGATTTCACAAAAAGCTGATTTGTAGTAGCGCAATAACCGTTCTACAGGTGTGCTCGTTTCAGCTTATAGGATTAGATTCTCCTCGTTTTCCGTTAGCACGTTTTTCAAACTGCTAAACGGTGTATTTCGTGCGAAAACTTTCTATAAAGAAGCTGTTTAAAAAATCCAACAAATTTATTCATCAAAAAATTATATATTAATACTTAATTAATCATATGTTAATTACTTTATGTGCGGCTAATCAGCCCATCCTATCTACTGAAACGAGCGCACCCTTCGTCCATCGCCAGTCCCTGCTCAACCACTGAACATGTGAACTCCAGTGCTAAGCTTCCCATCTTTTCGAGGACAACAAATTCTTCTTCAAATGTGATCAGCCCATCAAACATTGCCTGTTTTTTTTTTTTAACGACTGGCCTGGGCAGAGCGAAGTTAATATTGATAAAACAGGAAAAAAATTACAACCTTAAAATATCATAACCAAGAAAACAAAAAAAAAGAATACCATCAGCCATACACCGATAACACCAATACATATACCTAGGACAAGGCTAGCACCGAACCAACCGCTGCTAGGCCAACAAAGGAACTACAACCGAGATCGCTCAAAACCCAACCCTTACAACCAACACGAAACCTAGCTCAATCCACATCTTTGGGATTAAAGGAGAGAGGGTGAGAGAAAGAATGGAACTGCTCTCCCCCTAGGCCCTCCAACGTGGCAAACTTGCATAAGCTAGGGCACCAACACAGGAGGATATGAATCTAGAGAGAGCTTACACCAGTTGTTTGGGAGGCTTCGGCAAGGGGGCGCGTAGCCGACGTCTCCAGGAAGAGAAGCGATGAAAGCACTGCCGCCGCTGTCCGTCGAGGTCTCAAAGAGAACTGAGACTAGGCTTTCACCCGACAACCCCACTAGTGGGGATGAGACGGCACGACAACACCCTCCGGGAGGGGAGTGATGCTCGAACGCCAACATTGTTGGCCCCACCAAGGCCGGGCTGGCTTTTCACACTCCGCCCGCCACGCTGCCCGCCACCTTCCTATCCACAGTTGATGCACCATTGCTCCACCGCCATCTAGACCCCCGCTAACGCATGGGCACCACTGCACCGGTGCCCTCATCGATCAGCCTCCGCGTGGCGCTACCGGGATGTAAAATTATAATTATATATGGCACCTGGATGGTTACGTAGTAAGAGAGAAATTCGGTGGTTTATGAAGCACCTTGAGTGCCGGGAATAGCGAACTCTAATTTATAGATGATTAGGAGTTTGGTCGGAAATCTAGGCGAGTCGGGAATCAGCTGTTGGAGTGACCGACCTATTGGGTTAGGTTTATGGGGAGTTTTTAGAGGGGCTTTTTGGAAGCAGAGGTAGAGATTTTTTTTCTTTTTTTAATATGACTATGCGATCGTTGACTTTTAAGCAAATATTTTACTTGTTTTGAAAAATATTCTCCCTCTGTTTCATATTATAAGACTTTCTAGCATTACCCACATTTATATAGACGCATATATATGCTTAGATTCATTAACATCTATATGAATATATGCAATGCTAGAAAGTCTTATATTCTGAAACGGAGGAAAGTAACTATTATATATTTTGTTGTGACTTGTTTTATCACTAAGGTATTTTACACCTGACTTAGCTTTTCATATTTGCATAAAATATTAAAATAAGATTTACGGTCGAATCCACAAGTCAACGCCAGGGTTTACAAAACCGCGCGGTTACCACGCTGTTACCGTGGTTACCACGCGCTGTAACCTTTTCAGTTTTTGAAACCACGGTATATCTCGCGGTAACCGCCTTACCGCGGAGTGCGGTAACCGCGCCAAAAACGGTAAGGGGAACCCTGGTCAACGCATCGTATATTAAAAAACACAGGCAATATTTAAAAATAAGAAGAAAATTGGCACCCAAATTCGTCTGGACAAGAACTCAAACTTGAGGCGTACATCCATGGACCATCCACCCACCGAACTAGCTCAGTTCCTAAATTATACGTAGAAGATGCCATGATAAAAGACAAAAAAAAAAAAAAAAAAAAAAAAAAAAAAAAGACAGAATAACAGCTTTGAAAGTACTGCGCCTCTGCAGCCAAATAATAAATACTACTCCAATAAATAATTCTGCACACAACGGGACAAAGCTCTGCAAATCCTATGAAGGGACCAACAATGAACAATCATATGGTACATGTAATATTCAAATGACAATAACCCAATATCCCTTGAAGTATGTGTAACTGTACGCAATATATACTTTTTCATTCTTCAGAAAAAAAAAGTTCTTACACAATATATATACGATATATCATGTGAAAGACTCCAAGCGAATCTACAGCCACCGAACCGATCGAGTGTCTTAGTATTAGCTTAGGTCGTTTCATCTTCAGTTTCATCATTTGCCAACAGCTTCGGCTTCAGTTAACTTGTCGTACTCCCTCCGTTTCAGATTGTAAGACTTTCTAGCATTATTCATATTCATTTAGAAGTTAATGAATCTAGACACATATATATGCCTAGATTCATTAACATCTATATAAATATGGACAATGCTAGAAAGTCTTACATTGTGAAAAGGAAGAAGTAGCTCTCATGGCCGTGCTCTGTTTCCAAGAGCTCCTGATCATCTCAAGGCGTCCAGCCACTTCCTTCATTGTTGGTCTAGCGTTGGTTTCCAAACTGCTGCATCTCAATCCCAACCTCCCAATTTCTTCAAGGGCAGGAATGTTTTCTTATGTTCTGGTTCTCTCATCAAACATTGCATGTCCACTTCCATCTCTATCGTAAGCTCTGATGAATTCAGAGACAAGGCGATTGTTCCCTTCTTGATATACTGGTTTCTTCCTGCTAATGAGTTCCAAGAGCACAAGACCAAAGCTGTACACGTCGGTTTTGACCGTTAATTTTACATACTTGGGAAAACTTGGGTCAAAGTAGTTCATATTGTCAGAACCAAAACTTGCACCGTCATTGTCCCCAATAGGGCTCCTTGAGAGTGAAAAACCTGCTAGCTTTGGCACGAAATTACTGTCTATAAGTATATTGGGTGTTGTAACAGAACCGTGCAGGATATTGTTTGTTGTAACAGAACCGTGTTGGATGACACAAGAATGATTGTGTGATAATGCTTCTGCAGTCTTAACTGCAATCTTCAGGCGTGATTCCAGTGGGAGATCTTCTTCACCGTGCAGAATGGTAGATAGATTCCCTTTAGCAGCATACTCATACACAAGAACTATAATGTCATCTTCGAAGCAGTAACCCAAAAGTTTGATGATATTCTTGTGGATGGTTTGAGACTGTACAATTGCTGCATTGCTAAAATCCTTTCTCTGATCATCGTTTGCCTCATGGGACTTCATCACAGCCACCAATGTATTATCCTCAAGTGTTCCTTTATAGACATCAGATGACCAACCTTTACCAATTAGGTATGAATAGTTCTCTGTGAACTCGATTACCTCTCCCTTTGTGAATGTTTTCACATTCCAGAGTTCTGGTATTATCTCATAATTGCTGGGTTTCCTCAAAGAAATGCCCAAACGGCGTAGCATTGAGCTAGTAGATCTGATACTGCTTATGCCTTGCCCACTCCCTGTATCCAAGTCATTTTCTGTTCTCCAAAAGAATCGCCGGCTTATACTTCTATCTCCTCCACGCAGAGCTTTCCAGAGCACCATAAGCCGTTTTGCCACATTGTTCATTTGAGGACGTTTATCAATGTCTAATGTTACACATTCTGTTGCCAACTTTCCTATTACTTCAAGGATCTTTGTATTGCTTCCTTGTGCTATTTCTGCATCAAATATCTCCCTTGACACCACTTTTCCTTTGGCAAAGGCTTTACTGAAAGTTTCGATCAAGTTGTTTCCCCCAGCTTTTACCCTTTTCCTGGTGATTAGTTCCAAAAGAACTATCCCAAAACTATAGACATCGCTCTAATGCGCCTTGTGTAAAGATATATGGGATCCATGTAGTCCATACTTCCTTTTACAGTATTCGTAGATCGAGTGATGCCTCCCAAAAGAAGCCTGGAGACCAAAATCAGATAATTTTGCTGTAAAATTCTCATTTAGAAGTATGTTTGCCGGCTTAATATCGCCATGACATACAAGGCTGTCAAGATCAACTAATGAATGCATGGAATGCATGTAGCTCAATGCTTCTGCGCACCCGATAGCAATGCCCAATCTTGTATTCAAAGAGATGGAAATATCGCTCTTGTGAAGTGCATCTTCAAGGTTTCCATTGGAGATAAACTCAGTTACCATCGTCAGGGTGTTTTCCCCTGCACTACAGCCTACGAGCTTCACAACATTCTTATGGTCAATTTTACTATGAATGCTTACTTCTTCCATAAACTCCTCTCTCAATTCTGAGCGGATATATCTCTTCACTGCAACTGCATCATCATAGTCATCATCATCAAGGAATCCTTTAAAGACTTCTCCAAATCCTCCTTTTCCAATGGGAGTGCTATAGTTGCTCGTAATTCTCTCAATATCATGTTCTGTGAAACTCCTAATCTTACTATTGTTATCAATTGCCCACCTTTGCTCATCATTCCCTTCGCTAAGATCTCTTGTTTTGATAGGGACATTTGGAAGTTCCATTGTATGTCTATAAAAAAAAACCCCACTATTTGAAGAAGACGTCGATGGCCTAATTACTCTGCAAAATAATTATAAAAATGAAATTTTAAAGAGTAAAAGCCATTTTATATATAGAGCACATGCTTATTTTATTTTGCAATTAGACTATCACAATCTCTTGTTTCCTTTGAAAACAGAGGAACTGATAGTCAATACTTCCTGCTCTACTGGTAGAATTTGGAGAGTTATAACACAGACTTTTCTTTCAGTTAAATCCACACAGAGCAACAGTCAACAAACATCGTATTGAAACAAGATAAAAAGGGGTCTTTATCTTTTTTGTTTAGAGAAGGGTATTTTTTTGTCCGGCCTCTACATCCAATCTGATGTATGCAACTTTTTTAAAGTAGGAACTTAGCCTATCGAATAGAGAACTTAGCTCTCAAATAACTCAATCTGAAATTCGCTCCTATAAAGATTTAAACTCAGGACCTTAAAGTGCTACTCAGGTCACTGCAACCATTAGCCTACGTGCCCTTTCACAAAAAGGGGGTCTTTATCTACAATTAAAACTAAAATTTATCCGACATACAGTATTTTCTACTTGGGTATAGAAAACAAAAGCAGAAGAGAAATCCTACCATGTGTTGTGTGTATCAAAGCTGATTGCTGCAACACAAAGAGAAATTAAGCGAT
Source organism: Oryza longistaminata (assembly GCA_009805545.1). NCBI lineage: Eukaryota > Viridiplantae > Streptophyta > Magnoliopsida > Poales > Poaceae > Oryza > Oryza longistaminata. The sequence continues at coordinate 9,743,111 of CM020182.1, read as the reverse complement.
GTGAACGAATTACGCACGATGACCACATACCCGTCCGCCGACGCGATGGTCGCCGACGTTCCGCGGCCGCCAGCCGGGATCCGATCAATTGGGAGGTATGGTTTAATTCCCCTATCTATCAACCTTAATTTCCTCTGACAAAATTGCTAGTAGTAGCTAGCGACTTAGCGAGATACAGTACATCATATGGAGTGAGCTGGCTAATCTCTACGCCGGCCGAGAAATGGAGTTGACTTTGAGGAGTTGGAAAGAATCACGCAACCATGGACACGATGGTTGATATACACTCCCTCCATCCCAAAATATTTGACACCGTTGACTTTTTTAAAAATGTTTGACCGTTCATCTTATTTAAAAAATTTAAGTAATTATTAATTCTTTTCCTATCATTTGATTTATTGTTAAATATACTTTATATATACATATAGTTTTACATATTTCACAAAAGTTTTTATTAAGATGAATGGTCAAACATGTTTAAAAAAGTCAACGGCGTCAAACATTTAAGGAATGAGGGAGTATATAATATATATGTAGTAGGTGCTGCATTGTTGCCTAGAAGAAGAAGAAGATTAAGATGAAGAAGAAGAAGACAATCTTGCTGAGCTCGTTGGGCTTTACTGGGCTTTCTTTGTTAAAAACGTACAGGGCTTTAATTTTGCGTTCACGAGGTTGGGGCTATGAATTATACTCCCTCTGTTTTTTAATATATGACGTTATTGACTTTTTAGTTACGTTTGAACATTCGTCTTGTTAAAAAATGTAATTATCATTTATTTTATTGTGACTTGATTTATCGTCAGATGTTCTTTTAAGCATGAGTTAATTTTTTTTATATTTGCACAAAATTTTTAAATAATAAGATGAACAGTCAAACGTTTGTTAAAAAGTCAAGGCATCATATATTAAAAAAATGGAGGTAGTACAACAGCATGGAAATATGCCCCCACTCTCCCTTGGGTTAAGCATTAACTATTAATAGAAAACATCGATTTAACTTATAATATATATTCTTTAAAAAATATATAGATGGTTTTTTGGAAAAAAAAAAAACTCACACCGTGTAAGAGTTTGAAAAGCATACGTTGTGATAAGCCGGGATAAGCTGGCCCAATAAGCCAAATTGAATACAGAACTACACTTCACTGTACTGCATGTAGGTAATTAAACTCCAATTGTGCCAATAGACACATCAACAGACACATACAACAACGGGTGTGTTTTCCTTTTTAGTCATATAGAATCCATATCAAGCTAACTAATGTTCTCATGACAACAATGCAACATGCAACACAACCAACAACAAAATAAAAATACATGTAAAAGAGTGTTCTGATGGAAAAAAAAGGATAATGTCTATCGTGAAGTGAGAGTGACTACAAGGGATTATGAATCTTCGACCTCTGGATGAGGTAGCGCATCGATCATCAGGTAGGTCCAGCTTCAGTCAACAAATTGTGAGCAACGAGACAATGCCATTGTGCATTCTGGTTGAATCAACATTCTGTAACCCTCATGGCCGTTACACCACCTTCTGATCTTCTTCAAGCGTTCTGCCACCTCCTTCATCGTCGGCCGTTTGCTCAATCTCAAATTGATGCAATGGAGTGCCAACTTTCCGATCTCTTCAAGGACAGGGATATTTTCTTCAGTTGCAATCCCCTCATCAAACATCGCTTTTCCACTTTTGTTCATCTTGTATGCTCTGGCGAATTCAGAGACTAGTCCATATTTCTCCGGACAATCTCCAGCTGGTTGCTTCCTTGTAATGAGTTCCAAAAGAACAACGCCAAAGCTGTAAACATCGCTTTTGAGTAGCACGAGATTAGTGTGCCTATAGTACGGGTCCATGTAGTTTCCATCGCCTTTAACCATAGACATTCTAGCTGCATTATCCTCGGTAAACCTTGTTGACAATGTAAAGGCTGTGACCTTTGGCACAAAACCATCGTCCAGAAGTATGTTGGATGGCATGACATCACCATGCCGGAGGGCGATACGCGACGAATGGAGGTGTTCTAATACTCGTGAAGTCTTACTTGCAATCTTCAGGCGTAGCTCTAGTGGGAAATCTTCTTTACAATGCAGAATGTCTGAGAGGTTTCTGGCAGCATACTCATATACTAGAGTTGGAGGATTGGCCTCCAAACAAATCCCCAGAAGTTTGGTGATGTTCTTATGGACAACCGGAGACATGCATGATGACCATTGCCACTCTGCTACAGAACTCCTCTTTTCCAGCCTCATATCTATCAAAATATTTCTTCACTGCAACCAAAGTATTGTCCTCAAGTGTTCCTTTGTAGATGTTATAAGATGAACCTGTAGCAAGATGACTCGAGTAGTTCTCTGTGACTTTCTTCAGTTCGCCTTCCCTGAAAATCCGGGCATTGCCGAGTTTGTTACTTGAGCTGGAGCTAATGATTTCTGGTGGTGATCTCCTGTATAATCGCCTGATTATGTTCTCCTCCTTTCCATGCTGAGCTGCCCAAAGCATCAGAAGACGTTTCTCCACATCATTAGCATTAGGACGTTTATTAGCGTCTATTGCAACGCATTCGACTGCCACTTACCTATTCCTTCAAGAATCTTCATATTGCATTCATTTGCTATTTCTGTATCCAACAGTCCCCTGAATCCTTTTCCATTTGCATATGCTTGATTGAAAGCGGCAATTAAGTTAATGCCCCCTTTTTCTTTTACTCTTTTTCGAGATATAAGTTCCAATAGAACAACTCCAAAGCTATAGATATCACTCTTTCGGGTAACACGCCCTGCCGAAAGATATATAGGATCCATGTAATCTATACTCCCTTTAACATTTTCAGTATATCGAGTGATGCCTCCAGAAAGAGACTTCGAGAGCCCAAAATCTGCAACTTTTGCTGTAAGAGTGCCATCTAGAAGAATATTTGCAGGTTTGATATCACCATGACATATAAGGTTGCCACTTGATAAATGCATTGAATGCATGTAACTCAAAGATTCTACACACCCTATAGCAATGCCCAAGCATGTACCCAAAGGGATGGAGATGCCACTGTTGTGAAGGGCATATTCAAGGTTCCCATTCGAGATAAACTCAGTCACCATCATTAGAGATTTTTTTCCTATACAATAGCCTATAACCTTCACTATGTTCTTATGGGTAACTTGAGCATGGATTCTTACCTCTTCCATAAACTCATCTCTTAAATCTCCACGTATATATCTCTTTACTGCAACCATGTCATCTTCATCGTCAAGGACCCCTCTAAAAATTTCTCCAAATCCACCTTTTCCAATGAGAGTACTATAGTTGTTTGTAATTCTTTCATTATCACCTTCTGTGAAAATCCTAATATTAGGATTGTCATGGACCGTACGCATTGTCATCCCTTGCCCTTGGATAAGATTATTCTCCCCTAACAATATATATTGAGATTCGAAGAAATTGTTGACACCTGCTTAAACATAAATAATGATATCAATTTATTAATGCCTTTTGTGAGGGAATAACACAGTTTAATCCTCCAATCTTTGAATAAAGAGGATGAGTTCCCTTTAGTCGGCAGGGGATATTAGGAGGAAAAGTATAATCTTGTGTTAATTTCAGATAATATATTATGCGGTAAATTAATACAAATATTCATCTACCTCTAACTAGGGCTGGCCGGAGGGAAGGTGAGCACCAAAAAAACAAACAAGACGGGGGATTTTCCATTGAAACCATTCAAATGCAATCAAATTGAAAACAAGAAACATTCCGTGGAGATTCTCCATCTAGGTGGAGAATGAGCCAACTCGGCTTGTTGAGGTCGGCGGCTTGGTTTGTTAACATTAACGAGCTAGAAGGCTAGCTTGGCTCGACCACTAGCTAGCTCTTAACGAGCTATACTCATTTATATCATATTAACAATTTCAAAATTTAATCATTATCATACATTAACATGATAATAAGCACTAACTAGTAAAGAACCTCCAAATACTGAATACGAATAGTTTTAATGTAATTAACAGATATAAGCGCTAGTGAAAAACACTAAATATAGCCAAACACAAGCATCGTCACGTACGCGCCTGCTTGGCTAGTTGGCTCCCACCACAAGCAACTATTTAGTTTTATAAGCAGACACAGCCGCAACAAAGAGGGTTCTTGTAACGACTCCTGCCTTAGGGCTACAATGCTGAAATCACTGGTGAGCCTGGAAATGACCTCATAAAGTGTGCCAAAAGTGCAAAACAAAACAGAACACTATTAATGCCTGAAAAGAGATGTCCGTCAGAATGAATGGCGAAACAGAAAGTGAGTGCTGGGTACGGTGCTTGTGTGATCTGCAACGCAAAATAAAAATCCAAAAATAAAACAAAAAGTCACAACCTAGACCTTAGAATCAAGCCGCCGCCTCGTCGTCGATGGTTGCCGGCCTCATCTCCTCCTCCTCGCAGGCGTGGGCTAGCGGGGATCCGCACGGGGGAGGAAAGGGACCGCCGTGTCCGCTCCCTCAGTCGTCCTGACGCTTGTCATCGTTGCGCCGCGATGCTGGGGGCGGATCGCACTGCTCCCAACCCTCCCACCGCCAGATCTGTGCGCAAAGCTCCTACCGCCCGATATGCCGCTTCCAATATAGCCTCCCACCGCAGCTCGCGCTCCCGCCCACCACTCGTACCCTTCTCCCTAGACACCCGTCGGATCTGCCCCCCTCAAGGCCAGCCAGTTGCGGATCCCGCGAGGAGGCGGAGAGGCCCCGCCACCTCGTCGTCGACGGACTTCCTCTGCCCACCAGCGCGCCTCCAATCGCACAAGCTGCGGCCCGCTGATCGTGCGCCTTCCGAGAGAGAGAGAGGGCTGAGAGAGAGAGGAGAGAAGTGGGAGATCGAAGGAGAGGAGTGAGGGAGAGAGAAGAAAGGAGAGGAGAGGGAGTGGGGGGCGATAGATTTTTATGGTGGAGGGAAGCCGGCTGGACTTTTTTCAGGCATGCCTCTTAGCAGGCCCGCATGTGAAAATAATCATATTTTCGCATGCGAACATGTTAAGAGGCCCACCTACAAAAATCAATTTTTGCATACGGGTCTCTTAAAGAGTCGTATGCAAAAATACTGGTCGATTTTTCTGCAAACTAAATAGGATCTCGTCCAGAAAAATCATTTTGGTACTAACGAGCTAAACGACCAGCTCGTGAACGACAAGGCTAGCTCGGATTAACACTACAAATTTGAGCCGATCCGAGCCACGAGCTTGGAGCTTTTTTTTCCACCCCTACTCCCATTACATGAACACCAATATACCGTCTTAAAAACCAAAATCTTAAGAAAAAAAACTGAACAGACCACCTGAATAATAATAAAAAAAAGAACATGACATGACGATGCGCTGCATACAGCCATACCGGTAGCCTGTAGGCGATGGTCGCCGGCCGGCACACACCAACCGACTTCAGGACACGCCGCTGCCGCCGACGATGTACGGCCGGCCGCCGCCGGTCGCCGGGATTCCCGATCGAGCGCCGCGTTTTAATTTGTAGCTATATATCCCTGTACACTCGCGGAGGAATGGAGTAGTGGAGGAATATAATAGAGCGAGGCATCGCATGGACGACGACTCAGCCAGCGCTGGATACATATGGATGCTGTAGCCTCGAATGCAATATGATGAAGAAGACAACTACTGTAGTAAATAGTAATCATAAAGTGGAGATGTGGACTGCGGAGCCGCCGCGATGACACCCACCTACTCGCTGCCGAGACGTGTGATGAAGAAGAAGAGCAATGGCGGATGGCGAGAGATGCGAGAGACGGGAAGGATTGCGATTGGACTACCCCATTCTACCACTGATGACATTTTTTTTTCTTGAGAGGGTATAACGCAGGACGCACACGAACACACACCACACACTCACCATAACACACGTTAGGATTGAGATTGGAGGCACTAGATCTTAGTGCGCACGAGAAACGTGCAGTTCCACTGATCGCGCATGAGAAACGTGCAGTACCAACTGAAGTTAGTCCCGGGAAAGAGGGGGAAAAACCCCCCGGGTGAGCCGTGAGCAGACAATGTGCAGGGCTTTAATTTTGCGTTCACGAGGTTGGGGCTATGAATTATACTCCCTATGTTTTTTAATATATGACGTTATTGAATTTTTAGTTACATTTGAACATTCGTCTTGTTAAAAAAAATGTAATTATCATTTATTTCATTGTGACTTGATTTATCGTCGAATGTTCTTTTAAGCATGACTTAATTTTTTTTTATATTTGCTCAGAATTTTTGATTTATAAGATGAACAGTCCAACGTTTGTTAAAAAGTCAAGGCGGCATATATTGAAAAATAGAGGTAGTACGAAACAACATGGAAGTATGCCCCATTCTCCCTAGGGCTAAGCATTAACTATTAATAGAAACATCAATTTAACTCATATTTTTTTTTAAAAAAAACTTATATAGATGGTTTTTTGAGAAAAAAAAAACTCACACCACGTAAGAGTTTGAAAAGCATATGTTGTGATAAGCCCGGTGATCGATAAGCTGGCCCAATAAGCCAAATTGAATACAGAACTACACTTCACTGTACTGCATGTAGGTAATTAAACTCCAATTGTGCCAATAGACACATCAACAGACACATACAACAACGGTGTGTTTTCCTTTTTAGTCATATAGAATCCATATCAAGCTAACTAATGTTCTCATGACAACAATGCAACATGCAACACAACCAACAACAAAATAAAAATACATGTAAAAGAGTGTTCTGATGGAGAAAACGACAATGTCTGTCGTGAAGTGAGAGTGACTACAAGGGATTATGAATCTTCGACCTCTGAATGAGGTAGCGCATTGATCAGGTATGTCCAGCTTCAGTCAACAAATTGTGACCAACGAGACAATATAATGCCATTGTGCATTCAGGTTGAATCAACATTTTGTAACCCTCCTGGCCGTTACACCACCTTCTGATCTTCTTCAAGCGTTCTGCCACCTCCACTGATGGAGAAACCATCTTTGGTCGGTCTGGCAAATTCCACAATAGTCCCAGTTCTTTTTGGGACTAAAGATTGTTTTTAGTCCCGGTTATAAAAATTTTAATCTTAAGTCCCGGTTGATGTTACCAACCGGGACTAAAGATGATCTTAAGACCCGGTTCGTGGCCTGTCAGAGACATGTTAGGGGGCCGAGGATCTTTAGTCCCGGTTGGTAGTACCAACCGGGACTAAAGATTATCACTTTAGTCCCGGTTGGTAACACCAACCGGGAGTAATCTTTGCTCCCGATTGGTGTTATCAACCGGGACTAAAGAGATCTTTAGTCCCGGTTAAAAACTCCAACCGGGAGTAAATATTTCTCTCTCACATCTAATCGGTTAAGTCCCAAACCAACTTCCTCCTCATTAGATTCTCCTCCTATCTCTCAGATCAGATCTAGCTCCTTCCTCTCCCCTTCCTCCTCCTCCCCCCTCCTCCCCTTCCTCATCCTCCCCTCTCCTCCTCACATCCGAGGGCCGGCGTCGGTGGGCGGCGGGGCCGCACACGGCGCGGCGGCGCGCGTCGGCGGGCGGCGACCGTGACAAGCAGTGGTAGGCGTGTGGCAGCGCGCCGGTTCTCCCTTTTTTATATAATTTGTGATTTGAGAGATGTATAATTTCTTCTATTACAATTTGTGATTCATTGCATGGATCTGAGATGTATAATCGATCTGTGATGCATTTCATTTGTGTGTAATTTGTTTAAGATTTGTGATGTTTTGTAAAATTTAGGATTTGTATTTGTGATGTGAATGATTTGGGATGTTACATTGATTTGGGGATTTGATATTTGATTTGGCCGGGTATATACATCCAACTCGATTTGGGAGAAAATAAAAAGAAAATGGACTGCCCAGGACTGCCCTATCGTCTCTTTAGTCCCGGTTGGTGAGGATCGATATTTACTCCTGGTTATTTCATCCGGAACTAAAGATAGCGATCTTTAGTCCCGGACTACAGGGGGTTATGACCCGGACTAAAAAGCAATTCTCCACCAGTACTCCTTCATCGACGGTCGTTTGCTCAATTTCAAACTGATGCAATGGAGTGACAACTCTCCGATCTCTTCAAGGACAGGGATATTTTCTTCAGTTGCAATCCCCTCATCAAACATCCATTTTCCACTTTTATTCATCTTGTATGCTCTGGCGAATTCGGAGACTAGTCCATATTTCTCCGGACAATCTCCAACTGGTTGCTTCCTTGTAATGAGTTCCAAAAGAGCAACGCCAAAGCGGTGAACATCGCTTTTTGAGTAGCAATTAGTGTGCCTACAGTACGGGTCGATGTAGTTTCTATCGCCTTTAACCATAGACATTTTAGTTGCATTATCCTCAGTAAACCTTGTTGATAATTAATGTAAAGGCTGTGACCTTTGTCATAAAACCATCGTCCAGAAGTATGTTGGATGGAATGACATGATCACCATGCCGAAGAGCGATACGCGACGAATGGAGGTGTTCTAATGCTCGTGAAGTCTTACTTGCAATCTTCAAGCGTCTCTAGTGGGAAATCTTCTTTACAACGCAGAATATCGGAGTGGTTTCTGGCAGCATACTCAGATTATCCATTGTTGTGCTTTGTGCGGAATCCTGTCAATGCAACACGCTCGGCTGTGAATCACCTGCAAAGGGATGAGAGTGACTTTCGGGAATAGGTTCATTTTGCTTCCTTATACTCCCTACGTCCCTAAATATTTTGCCGTTGACTTTTTTAAATATGTTTGACTGTTCGTCTTATTAAAAAAAATTAAGTAATTATTAGTTCTTTTTCTATCATTTGATTTATTGTTAAATATGTATTTATGTATACATATAGTTTTACATATTTCACAAAAGTTTTTAAATAAAACGAACAGTCAAATATGTTTAAAAAAAGTTAACGTCGTCAAATATTTAGGGACGGAGGGATATATGTTTTGAGATGTTGAACTTTTGTGTGCGTGTGTGTGTTGTTGACTCGTGTAATGACACGATCTAAGTACTCGTTTGTATTTTGTGGGATGGGCACAGCCATGTGGGATATAGGGCATGTTCGGCTGCAATACTTGCTGCAGCTGTGCTGCTGCAGCTGCTGCCTTAGCAAATGAGATTATATGTGCAATACTGTTACGGCTGGCTGTATTGCAGCCATATTTAGGCCTACCGAACAGGCCCTGTAGAAAAATAAAGGGACAATTGTGTTCTTGTCCTTGCTCTACAGTTTAATTATGATTTTACCCCTGATTTTTAGGGTTTACGATTTTGCCCATATTTTTTTAAATGAAGTAGCCGCCTGCCCTTACTCTGTTAACTCATGGTAACGGTATTAAATGTGTGGTGAATAGACAAATATGCCCCTGCTATTGAGATCAACGACATGGCGGCTGCGGCAGTGTGGCGGCGGCGCACGAGCGAGTAGCAAGCGCAAGTGGCACGCCGATTGGGCGAGGTGAGGAGCAGAAGACGCCCGGGCTACTCTAGGCGGGCCGGTACACCGAGCATCATCAGGCGTCGATCGGGCGCGGCTTCGCGAAGCAGCCCAGCACGGAAAGCAGCAGGCGACGGTGCCAGCCGGTGAAGCTTCAGCTTCAGCTCCGGCGGCAGCGCGTGAGCAGGTGGGGGCGGAGCCCGTGACCCCGGCAGGATCGGAGCAGTTCCAACGGCAGTGCGTGAGCTCGCGGCGTCGGCATCCCTGGCAGCAGCACGCGATCGAGCAAGCGATGATTTGGGCGGCGAGCATCTCGTCCATGGGCAGCTAGCAACTTCTCTCTTGTTTCTCCTTTTCCTTTTCCATATAGGCTTTCATTGATGTGCTAGACAAAAAAGCTGAATTTTCAGTTCTCTCAACAGCGGAATTAGCTTCTTTGAAGCAAGCCAAAAATGACTTGGCAAAGCTGCTACGGGAGGAAGAGCTATATTGGTACCAACGATCCAAAGCTAAACACCTGCTCGAGGGAGATAGTAATACAAAATATTATCATCTTTTAGCCAATGGTAAGCATCGTAAACAAATGATCTTTCAATTGGAGCAGGATGGGGCTATAATAACCGGTGATAAAAATCTCAAAGAGTACATCACAAATTATTATAAAGGTTTATTTGGGCCAACGGAAGTGAATCATGTTTCTTTGATGGAGGAACAGATTCAGGATATCCCACAGGTATCAAACCTTGAAAATAACATCCTTACTGCTGAATTTTCAGAAAAGGAAGTCAAACAAGCAGTTTTTGAAATGGAACATAATTCGGCCCCGGGTCCAGATGGTTTTCCTGCAGAGTTCTATCAAGTTCTTTGGGAGGTCATCAAGGATGATCTTATGACTCTGTTCAAGGAATTTCATAATGGGAGCGCAATGGTGCTACACTCTTGGAATCGGTAGCCAAGGGTCTCTTATTCCACTATGGGTGGCGTAGTTTCATAAGAATTGCTAGCTAAAATATTTTATGAGATTTAACGCTAGTCAATAATAAAGGTGAGTTGGGATTTGTCCCATCACCTTATTTCTCATTTTGATTTACTTTTATCTTACCTTTTTATTACTATTAAACTTATGGCTGTGTGTCTTATGACAGAAGCTGGAGATGTAATCAATTTCCATTATCTAAAAATATATATATATGTTCCTCTTTTTCTTCTTCCCCATCTTTGCAAGGAATTCATTTGGTGATCAAATATTTTCCTGGTGAATGTGATGAATTCCCTGCTCGCTGCTCGCTGGCCGACGGAGCCGCTGATCCTCTTCGCCGCGCGCGAGGATGCTGCTCCTCTCCACCGCAGACCGCCAGCCGCCTCAATTTGGGGAAATCGTTCCCAACAAGTGGTTGGCCCTTTCAGTAAACCAAGGGTAGGATAGTCATTCACAAATTATAATATTATTTTCTTTCTTTGTTTAATTGGGAAATTCTGGGCCTACCAAACTACCGTCAAAACAGGGGCAAACGGCTGTTTCATTTCAAAAAGAGCAGGGGCAAAATCACAAACCCTAAAAAATAGGGGTAAAATCATAATTGAACTTCGAAGTAAGGGCAAAAACACAATTGCTCCAAAAATAAATGAATATAAGATTGTTGTTTTTAAACAGTTGCCATCTAGTACTCCCTCCGATGGACGAAAAAAATGTTGGTTTTACTTAAAGAAAATCAGAATGAATATAAGATGTGTCACACGTATTTAAAACTTTGTGTTGTGAGAATATATTTCCATGTCCCTAAGGCAGGGACTGCGATTACCATGTCTCCATGTTCAAGGCCAGCTAATGGGTTGGACTGAAATGGGTGGGTTAATGGATTGGTTTCACATCTGGATGGCCTTTGGATGGATGGAAACGAACTATTGGGCTGGGCTGGTTTGGGTGGAGGTAAAAAGGTTTGGATCGGTTTGGTTTTTGGTTATAGATTTTTGGATCCAAATTGGATTTAGTGGAAACCTGAAAACTACTATTGAATTGAAATTTATATGTCTGGGATTTACCCACATCATAACGAGTAAAAATTTTACTCGCAGATTTATTCATGGTGACTTGTACGAATTTAGAACATTCATTTTTTGATCCAACGATAGTTTCCAGCTTTTCACTGCATATGCATTTTCCACATATTTTCATACCCAACCCATGGGCCATCTTCCGTCGCTGCCCCAGCTGGGCTCTGGCCAGGGTCATCACCCAGGATATGTCGCCATCGACGGGAGGATTCAGTTAGGGTAGGCATGAAGTTCAGTTCATATTTTCCCTGAATCTTGTTTTTATTGAGAGACAGAGGATTTGGTCATATAGCTGAAATTACTTGTGTTGAACATGTACAATTGTTTATTTTAAATACCATCGCAGCCATGTAATCAAGCAATGCTTGTGAGGCTGGATACATTGGTCGCTAAAAATCAGAGTGCGTTTGTTAAGAAGCGTTGTATCCAGGTCAACTTCATGCTTGTGAGGCAATCGGCTAAACGCTTGCACGACAGGAAGGTTCCATCGGTGCTGCTCAAGCTTGATATTGCCCAAGCATTTGATTCCATCTCTTGGCAATTCATCCTAGAAGTGTTGGAGCACAAAGGCTACGGCTGCCGGTGGCGTTCATGGATTGCCATGCTTTTTCGAACAGCTAGCTCCCATGTTCTGATCAATGGCGAGCCGGGCTGTCCAATTTTGCATCGGTAGGGAGTACGCCAGGGAGACCCAATTTGATGACATCTTTTGGTCGGGCCACCATGGTAAACGTTGTGTTGAGCTCAATTCCTATTTACCTGCTTATGGCCATCAACGCACCGATATGGGTGATCAAAGGGATTGACAAAATTCGCCACGGCTTTCTTTGGGCCAGCAAAGCAATTGCGAACGGCGGAGTCTGTCGGGTCGCTTGGGCCCGAGTTTGTGCTCCCAAGGAGTATGGTGGACTGGGGATTCCAGACTTGGAAAGAATGGGAATTGCACTGCGGTCCTGCTAGCTATGGCAGCAGAGAACATCGCCAGACAAGCCATGGCAAGGGCTTAATATCCCAATCTCACAGAAGGAACGCAACCGGTCTCGGTTTCCACTGTGTGCATGGTGAGCGATGGGAATTCGGCGCTGTTCACCATTGAAGACTCAACTCTTCTATTTCATCTTCAACGAATGCTTGAGATAAACATATGGATGCAGTTTTCTAATGAATAGTGAACCAAAGTTTTTTCATCTTCAAAACCAAATTGTAACGGTAAGATACTGAAATTCTATTTGGCCAAAATGGGCTGACAATCATTGAGGATATCAACACTTTTTTTTCTAAAAGAATTACATGTATCATTGTTATGAGACGAGCGTGATTTGGGCCAGCGATCACAGCCTGTCCTCTGACTCAGCTAGGAGCATGGGAAATGACGGAAATATCCTTCCAAGTCAATGGAGTAAATGAACTCCATATCTCTCACCCCGCTCGCTCGCACTCTCAAAAAAAAAAAAAACTGCTGGTCTTCCTACCCACTCGAAAAAAAAAGATAACTCCGGATAAAAAGCAGTTGGTTAAAAAAATTCGTGCATTAGGTGAGATCCACACTATATACGCCCATTTACAGTGATATGGACCCGTTTCAATGCATGAGCGGATAACTAGTATGGATAAAACCAGAATAATGACAGCGTTAGACGTAATGTCTCTGCAATCATATCATAGATACATACAAACTGATGTTGTTGTCATGACAACATACAATGTGACATCACAACACAACCAACAATAGGAATTGGCAACTACTACCAAGCACAACACAAACAATCAAGAAGATATGCCCCATACAGGTCAAATCCACCAGATAAATGAATTAGCTACTACCAAGCACGCATAATAGTGCAATACAAATGTGTGAACGAATATCAAACCGGCTGCCACATCTTCATCTCTTCTCTTCTTCTTCTTCTTCTTCATAGATGCCAACAGCATGTGCATCCATGCCCCTGTGGTGCATGCTGTTTCCAAGCCCTTCGGATCATCCCAAGTTGTTCAGCCACATCCTTCATTGTCGGCCTTATTTCCATGCTAAGGCACCTCAGTGACAACCTCCCGATGTTTTCAAGAACCGCGATATCTTTTTTGGCTGTAATTCCTTTATCAAACATTGCATTCCCACTACCTTCTGTTTTATAAGCTTTGATGAATTCAGGGATGAGGCGAACCGGGCGGTGTTTCTTGTCCTGGTATAAAAGTTTCTTCCTGCTAATGAGTTCGAGCAAAATAATACCAAAACCGTAGACATCACTTTCAGTTGTCAGGACATCAGACTGTAGAAATTTTGGGTCGATGTAGCTCGGATCATCCCTTATTATTTTTTTTGGCATAAGATCACAGTACTTTTCAACGTTATCAAAAGATAAATTGCCCTTGGTAAGCCTTCTTGATGATGTAAAACCTGAGATTTTTGGCATTAGGTTTTTGTCTAAGAGTATGTTGGTCGACCTGACATCACCGTGTCTCATACAGAATGGTGACGAGTGAAGGTGATCTAATGCTTCTGCAGTCTTAACCGCGATCTTCAGGCGTAACCCTAGTGGGATATCTTGTGCACTGTTCAGAATGTCGTATAGACTCCCTCGATCAGCGTACTCATATACTAGCATGGGAAAATCAGCATCAAAGCAATACCCCAAAAGTTTTATGATGCCCTCGTGAACGATCTGGGACACAATGGATGCTTCATAAAAAATCATGAAGACATCCTCATCTGAAAGGTGACTTTTCACTACCACCAACATATTGTCCTCTAGTGTTCCTTTATTGTACCTACCAATGCCAGACCCTTTGTCACCAAGAGGAGATTTGTAACGCCCCATGACTTCAAATAGATTCTCCTTTGTGAAACTTCTAAAATTGTGTTGTTTAGCCATCTCATATTTTATTTCTGAAATGGCATTCCGCCTATGGTTGGCCGTAGGAGTAGAGATGAAAATGCTTGTGCTTTGCTTGTACCCTTTCCTTAACGCGTTCAGCATTCGTGAGGAAGAAGATTTCCGAGCTGCACTTTCCTGCCCCTCCCTATGAGTTTGAAGGGTCCGAAGGCGTTGAGCCACATCATTAATTTTAGGGCGTTCTTCAATGTCCAATGTCAAACATTCAATTGCCAATTTTGCTATTTCTTCAAGAACATTCATATTGCATTCCTCTGTTATTTCTGCATCGAACAGTTCCCTCAGCCCTTTTCCGTTTGCACAAGCTTGACCAAAGGATATAATTAAGTTAACGCCATCCTGTTTTATTCTTCTTCGAGCTATGAGTTCCAAAAGAACTATCCCAAAGCTATAAACATCACTCTTTGGGGTAAGACGGCCGTCTCTGACATATAAAGGGTCCACGTAATCTTCACACCCCATAATATGTAAAGTATATCGAGTGAGGCCTCCAGAAAGAGATTTCGAGATGCCAAAATCTGAAACTTTGGGAGTAAGATTGGCATCTAGGAGAATGTTTCCAGGTTTAATATCACCATGATATACAAGGCTGTCACTTGATAAATGCATGTAGCTCAATGCTTCTGCACACCCTACAGCAATGCCCAAGCGTGTATTCAAAGGGATGGAAATTTCCTTGTTGCAAAGTACATCTTCAAGGCTACCATTCAAGATAAACTCAGTTACCATCATTAGAGTGTTTTCTCCAATACAATAGCCTATAAGTTTCACTATATTCTTATGTCTCATTTGGGCATGGATTCTTACCTCTTCCATGAACTCTTCTCTTAAATCCCCACGGATATATCTCTTTACCGCAACTTGACCGTCATCATCATCAAGGTCACCGCTAAAGACTTCTCCAAATCCACCTTTTCCAATGAGAGTTCTATAGTTTTTTGTAATTCCTTTTATTTCATCTTCTGTGAAAATCCGAACATTATTATTATCGTGGACTTTCCTCATTGTCTTGCTTTTCCCTTGGATAATATCCATGCTATAAGTTTGTTCTCTAGAGAAACGCACCAACAATATTATATGCCCCGATTCAAAGAAAATGTTGACACCTGTCTCTACAAAAATAATAGTAATATAAATTTGTTGATGACCGTTGTAAGGCACCATATAGTTTAAGTAATTTACTCCAATCTTTTAATAAAGAGCATGTAACATCCACACATTTAACACTGAAGTTAGCAGTGCTAGCTAGTAGATTATCATTTGACAAATACTCCCTCCGTTTTTAAAAATAAAATTGTTTGCTTTCAAACATGACATTTAACTATTTATTTTATTCAAAATTTTAGTATAATACGCAGAAAAAAAATATAAGTTACCTTTAAGATAAAGCAAGGCACAACAAAATTACAAGAAATTTATGATGTTTTTTGAACAAGACAAATGGTTAAAGCGTCATGTCTAAAAGTTAACGTCATCATATATTATATATTAAAAATTAGAGGTAGTACTTGTTTATCAAATACTAACAGCCTTCGTTGGAGATTGCAGCAGAGAAACAGCTAGAAACTACCATTAATTCATACTTGAAATTCTTAAGAACACATCTTTACATCGTCTTTTACTAGCTTGTAAGTCTTAAGTACTTAGCAAGTGAACAATACAAAATACGATGCATGACTATTAAGCTAATAATATGAGGACTTTTACGGTACAATATACTGCTAGTCAGGGGCGGAGCCACGTGTGGGGCAGCTTGGGCTTGGGCCCCACACGTGGCCAAAAAATTTCAAAGGAAAAACACTAAATTTCAGATGAAATTTGAACAAAATGAATGAAACTACATGGTTGAGCCCTACTCGTAATAACTTCCTGCCTCCGCCCCTGGACACATGTATTTCCATCAGAGTAAACTTGTGGTCGCGGCCGTTGCGCTGGCCCCAGAAGTAGAACCTCTTTACAGCGATCAAACCCCACGCCCAAAATGCCGCAAGAACACTAATAAGCACATCACGATTAAACTTCGGGATGGAAGTTCCGATGACCACCACAAGCCCAACAGTGACCACCGTGAACATGATGACCAGCGTCTCCAGAACTTGACCATCGGCGTCGTCCATTCTAGGCTCTCTGTTACGTGCCTAAACTAGTCTGGGGATTCGAAATTTCAAAGGAAAAACACTAAATTTCAGATGAAATTTGAACAAAATGAATGAAACTACATGGTTGAGCCCTACTCGTAATAACTTCCTGCCTCTGCCCCTGCTGCTAGTATATACTGCAAGTATATATGATCTAACGGTGTAGATTGATTTAATTCTTTAATTAATTAGATTGCAGTATAAAATTTGAAAGGGTAATTTTGTCTTTTCTTCGTTATTCTATCATCAAATCGTACTATCGTCACGTGCTTTGTCATCAAATGGCGCTCAGGATGCTCCTCCCCTAGTGTACGATAAGATCCAGGACTGGGTACTCTCAATTAGATTCATTTTGAACCAAAAATTACTAAAGTGTTGTTTTATTTTCTATCAAATTCCTAATATGCCCTTTTATATACTACCAGTATATACTGGCAGTATATTGTACCGTAAAAGTTCTCAATAATATATATTCTTCACTTTATATCTTACACCACAATCATTCGTGATCAAGTCAAGTGTATTATATAAAATGATTTTCTTGGAAAATGGAATAATAAATCTAATTTACACTTAAAACATATTGAACAGAGTTAATAATAACTTTTCTTTGAGAGACAAGAATCACAATTTAGTTTAGAATTGTCCATGCTTGTACCAATTTACCCTAGTTACTTTGAATTTAATTAATGTCATTTGCATTCCATGTGATTGTTAGGCTTCTCAAAGTATAGGATGTTTTCCCTCATTTCCATTTACTACACTCCACTTAGGCCTAGAAACCCTTCACACCACCACGCTAATATATGCACTTGGAACACACTTTATTAGCATTAGATGGGTTCTATATCATCGCCCATCCTAGGCCTACTATTACCCATGTAGAGCGTAATAAAATTAAGAGTAAATTACAGATCGGGCCATATATCTTTAACAAAGTTTCATTTTGGACCACTATATACTCAATGTTTCACTTTGAACTGGGCATAGTGTGTTTTTTTTCGAATAGTTCAATGTTTTTTTTATAATTACAAGGATACAAATAAATCAATTAGATATTATAAAGTTAAAAGATATATTTAAATAGATTTTCAAGGAATTTATGTGTAGAATGTCATTTTTTTTCGAAAATCATACCATTAGCTCGGTCGGGAAGCAAGTATCTTTATGCCCAGTTCCTATTCCTTGGGGAAGAAAAAGCCTATTAGCCGTCTTTTTCTTTCACGCGCACGCAAAAATCTTACACGTTAAAAAGTATGTATATATTAGATAAGTAATATATCGGTACTGCTATTGTGGTAGCCGCACGTATATATGGCATGCACATGGATTCGATGATCTGCTCGCCCCTTTGCTGTCAAAGTCCGAGGGAAAAACTCTGACGCTATGAACCGAAGGGACTAGAAAAAACTTTTTGGGCGTAGTCATGGTGAGTAAGCATGAAAGAGTATAAGCGCGAGCTGACCGTGATCAGTACCGGTACTATATCTTCCGTCGCTTTCTCGAATAGGACCTTAGAAGAAAAAAAATTTCAGGGACAGATTAGGATTAGGATTAGGATTATGCAGTGAAGGACAGAGAGAAGGGTTAATTAGGATTGCATGTAAAACGAGAAAGCTATTAACACATAATTGGTTAAGTTTTAAAATTGAAAAATGGATTTATCTAATATCTTAAAATAATTTCTATATAAAAAGTTTTCACACGAAATATACCTCTTTTCAGCCGTTTGAAAAAAACGTGCTAACAAAAATCGAGGTAAAATCTGAAACTTGATCAGAAATTGCTTGTCTGATTTACGACTGGACTTTACCGTTGTATTGTTGCAATTAATTCATTTAAGCAAGCGGTCGGCTCCACCCGTGGATATACAGAGTTCATTTTCATAGGCGGTGCTGCACAATCACCTACAAAAATCTATTTGTCAGCATTTTAATTTGCTACTGGACACACAAAAATTGTGTAATTAGCTGAGGGACACCACAAAAACATGACACTACCCCAAGACACTACAAAAAACTGTGAAATTTGCTGTAGGACACCGGGCACATTATTTTATCATTTTCCAGCTGAAAGTGCTGAGAATATTTTTTAAATGCCCAGATTGCCCCCGCACGTAATACGTATAGGAGAGGGAGAGGGGGGCGTGCCACGGGCGATCGCTAGGGGCGATCGATCGCCCGTTAGCCATCTCGGTAGTATATATCGCCATCGGTAATACCTCGAGACGGTTACGGAGACAAGAGGGGTATAGTGTCTCACGCAATCGCTAGCTAAACTCAATGCGCCCCTCCCGTCTCTGAAGTCTAAACTCTAGTCCAAAGGTCATTGGATCGTCATGCACAAACGACCGTGCATCTAAGAGTAAGTTTAATAGTATAGCCAACTACTAGCTCTAAATCATCCATAATCAATTTAATACCCAATTCATACGATAGTTACCTATAAATATATATACTGCACTATTAATATTTGGTCCCACCTATCATACGCATATCGCGCCTTGGAGAGTATGTGCTGTAACTGGCTACAAATCTATAGCCCGCTGCTCATTTTCCTTTTCTTTCATCTCCTCGATATGTGTTTATAGTTAGTTTAGGGCACCCACAATAGTTATCTATAAGCTCTCTACAAGAGATCCATGTCAGTATATTTTCCTATTTAGAAGATATTAAATGAAGAGAGAGAGCAAAGCTATCTACTAACTTAGATATAGTCTATAGAGAAAAATGAGGCAATGCATGAGAGAGCTATAGATAAACTATGTAAGAACCATACTATGAGATGGGTTTACTATTAATCTAAGTTTCTATTTGCTGGAGAGTACATGTTTTATAGATAGCACCTTACTTTTACCATTCGTGCTCTTATAGTTTGCTAGGCTATAAGACCAGTATATTTGAATGAAGCTAATAGTGCTATACTATTAACTTGCGCTCTAAGCGATACATATGGGCAGATTATATCGAATTAATGTCAGGCCGGGTTTAGTTTCTAAACTTTTTCTTTTAAACTTTCAACTTTCATCACATCGGAAACTTTCCTACACGCGTAACTTTCAACTTTTTCCTTCGAATTTCTAAATTTTTGGCGTGGAACTAAACAAACACCCTAAAATAACATTCTCTAATGTACCTGGAAACGACGGACGTACGACGATCGACCCCACGTACGGCGCGCGGCGCGCTGGGATCCGATCGATCCGAAAGGTGGGTAGGGGGCGCGCGGAATGGACGACGTGGCTGCGTGCGGTTGCTCGAAAACGGCAGACTTCTCCATGAAACTTGCATGCACTTGGTAATCGGATCAGAAATTTTAGTGGCGGATATATATACACAACACTGCAAGTGCGCAGGGCATTCACACCTCGCAACGACTTGCCCGGGCCCAAACCGGGCTACAGTCAACCGATATATCGCGTGACAAAGCAGCGAGCCCATTCAACGACATTTTTGTGGTAGCCGCACGTAAATATGGCATGCACATGGATTCGATGATCTGCTCGCCCTTTGCTTCAAAGTGCCGAGGGGAAAAATCTGACGCTATGAACCGAAGGACTAGAAAAACTTTTGGGCGTTAGTCATGGTGAGTAAGCATGAAAAAGTATAAGCGCGACTGACGTTATCATACCGGTACTAATATCTTCCGTCGCTTTTCTCGAATAGGACCTTAAGAGAAAAAAAATTTCAGGGACATTAGGATTAGGATAGGATTATGCAGTGAAGACAGAGAGAAGGGTTAATTAAGATATGCATGTAAAACGAGGAAAGCTATAACACATTAATTGGTTAAGTTTAAAAATTGAAAAATGGATATTCTAATATCTTAAAATTAATTCTATATAAAATTTCCACACAAAAATCAAGGTAAAATCTGAAACTTGATCAAGATTGCTTGTTCGATTTACGAATGGACTTTACCGGTTGTATTGTTGCAATTAATCATTTAAGCAAGTGTCGCTCCACCGGTGGATATACGCAGATTCATTTTCATAGGCGGGCTGCACAATCACCTACAAAAATCATTTTCGTCAGCATTTTTAATTTGCTACTGGACACGTAAAATGTTTAATTAGCTAAGGACACCGCAAAAACATGACCACTACCCCAAGGCACTAAAAAAAACTGTGAAAATTTACGTGTAGGACACTGGGCACTTTATCATTTTTCCACCTGAAAGTGGTGAGAATATTTTTGAAATCCCAGATTGCCCCCACACGTCACCCAACAACACAGACACAAAAAACAAATCTTCATTAGGAGGCCAGAGGGCGGGCGCGAGCGGCGACGGCAAAACCCGTGCGGCGGGCATGGCCTGGCGGCAACGCCGGTGAGATGGGGGCTCAGCCGAGCGGAAAAAGAGCTCGACCCTGGCGTTGGCACTGGGCACGGTGAACGAGGATGCGTGGCGACGCGGCGCAGTCTGTGCGATGCCGGGCGGCTGGGGCGGAAGCGGGGGCGTTTACGGGCATGGACCCGAAGCGACGACA
Organism: Oryza longistaminata; assembly: GCA_009805545.1. Classification (NCBI taxonomy): domain Eukaryota; kingdom Viridiplantae; phylum Streptophyta; class Magnoliopsida; order Poales; family Poaceae; genus Oryza; species Oryza longistaminata. Next base: position 9,722,122 of record CM020182.1, on the reverse strand, counting down.
TCGACATTGAGGGCATGGCGCTGCTACAGGCCCCTGTTCTGGGCGCGCCGGTGGCTGCTGTCGGGAGGGAGGCCAGCCAGCGTGATGAGCCACTAATGCTCCACCCGCCGGACAGGCTAGACGCGCTCGGGCCGTACGTGACGGGGGGCCGGCGCCGCCCAAGCAACCGACGGCCCCAGATCGACCCTTTCCCGCCGAGGACGTTGTCTCCTTGTCCATGCCACCGCGCGCGTTGGTCGCCGTCCGCGAGAAAGACGTACTGATGAACGCGGGCTGCTTAGTACCTGAGTGAACGCGGCCCCTCGTTGAAGAAAAAAAGCAAAACGGAAAAGAGAGGAAAGAATGGAGAGAAGAGGAGAAAAATAAGGAAGTAAAGAAAAAGGGAAAAAAAATGAAGGGTAGGAAATTGTACTTAACAAGGTGGTTCTCTCCTTCCAATTCCTCCGATATAAGTAAAAAAATCCGAGGGTGTCCACAGCTAATTACAGGTTTGTGGTTTTGCCTTTAGCAAAATGCGTTCTTGCGATGTCCACCGGCGATATTAAAATGTTTGTAATGTCCTGTAGAAATTTTGCCTTTTTTATAAGTATATTTTTTTAAAAAAAAAACAAGATCTTTAGATGACTAACCAATGATGAAAAAAAATATGTGTTTTAATCATTGAAAATTCAATATTTCATAGGAAAGTGAATGAGTTTAACGTAAAAATTCGGACCATCCGCGAATATTTTTAGTTTTGATTTTGGCATTTTTTTCAATGCTTAATTTGTTGGAAACTCGAATTATTCATCAGGAAGTACAATCTGTTTCATTTCATTTAAAAATGCGTGTCTATGAAACATTTCATTCAAGTGCAAAACATTGTTAATTAAGTAAGTGATAATAAAATAACTTTCCACTTGTAATAAAATGGAACATGAGCCTGGAAACTTTTCTCGGAAAAAAAAATCGGGCCCTCCACACCCCGTTACCTTCGTCGGGCTTTTTTCATTTACGCTGTTTATCCACTGGTGGAGAAACCCTTTTAGTCCCGTTGTAACCCCCTTTAGTCCCGGTTCCAAACCGGGGATACCAATCCGGGACTAAAGATCGCTATCTTTAGTCCCGGGTGAAAAAACCGGGACTAAAGATCGAGCTGACCTTTTTTTTTCATTGGCCCTGTTGCTGCATGGTTTAATATTATATTAAAAAACCATGCATATATATGTCATAATAATAATATGCAATATATTTTAAATATTTATCATATATATATATAATATTATATTTATTTTATTATATTGTTTCAATACAATATTACATGGCATTTTAATATATATGTATTTATACATATATATGTTATGCAAATGCATATGTATATAGATATATATATGACTAAAATATATTTACATTATAGAAAATGTGTACACTTGCATATAGAAACATATGTAGTCATGTATTAATTACAATCCATTATATGTCCTAGCTAGCTACGATTTCGACGTAGTAGTAGTCGCTGCTAGCTCAGAAGCTAAGGACCGGTGAATTGTGTTTCCGTTGTAGTAGAATTCACCCTTGGGATCAAGGATTTCTTCGTTGATGAATCCCATGAGTTGTTCTTGAACCGCCGCGATAAATTCCTTGTGTGTGGTCAGGTTATCCCTCATGCGAATAAACTATATGAATGTATGAAATTGATCAGTAATTAAACAACAAATCGATACGTAATGAAATTTTGAATTTATTTGTACGTACATTGAGCTCTCTTGTGGTGATGATTTGGTCTGCAAGGCAGTGGCAATACTCGCACACGTAGTAGCCGCACAAGTTAGTTCCCTGCTTTTGCTTTGCACACTACAAATAAATGACAAATTAACGGCGTGAGATCTAATTAATATACACTTGTATGTATTAATTTGAATCGGAGAAATATAAATGTAGAGCATGTGTACTAGCTCACAGGAAATTTGAACTTCCGCCTAAGTCTTTCTCTCCAGTTGCCGCGGACCAAATGACGGAACCGATACCAAGCCCTACATGGAGTTTAAAGCTATGATTCGTAGTAGCAATTAACTATAACAAGATTCTTAATTAACATAGGAACTTATGACAGTACCTGTCTATAAGTTCGAAGACCTTGTCAAACGTAGACTCTTTTTTATCCATTGAGTCATATACGTTGACGGTGCAGGCCGACAGGTCGAAGAGTAAAAGCACCCAGTGGAATCTGCAATGTGCGTGGGATGCATTACATATATGAAACACTTAGCAAGTTCGTACGGGAATGAATTTGGTATGTAGGAAGACAGTAAAATTAAACTAACTCTGTGTTGTACGGCAACAGTATGAACGTCTTGTAATGCTGCGCCTTCAGGAGATGGACGAGATTGTCCTCTGTGGCTTGCGGATATTGGTCGAGCATTGTGATGTTTACTTTCTGAGGGTCGATGAATCCAGTATCGAAAACCCCCCGCCGTCGGGCCCTTTGAATCTCCATTCTACAACGATAAAAGGGAGTATATTATTTTCTATAGTCTACTTATATACAAGGACCTAATTAATTAAAGGAGACGTAGTAAGAAATCTAACTGAACGATATACTTACAAAATCCAGCAACTCATAATAGAGACGTCAAGGGCGTCCAGCTGGTATAGTTCGTAGATTCCCTTGAAATTGATCCAGAAAATGTCATCTCCTTGCAAGAAGTCCGGGTCCCTGATCCTCGCTCCGATCATCTCTCTACCGGTGGCGCTCATCTCCCTGTACAGCTGATGGAACTTGTACATTTGCGTGGGTAGGGACTGCAGCAGCTCAGGCTTGACAAGCGGTTTACCGAGTTCGTACATGTATTTCACTTCCGCCTTTTCGATTGGTGCGACTCCTAGCAATTGATCCGTAGTTAGACCGGTGTCAGTAATAAATTCTTCTATCGTCATTTCTTTACCGGTCACCAACGGCTCGATCTCCTGGTTTGGTTGCTCTCCAAGCTGAGGGACTGGTTTGGACTTTCCAGAAGATGCTTTCTTCAGCGTTCGCTCATAGTCCGATAGCTTAATGGCCTCCTTGGCAGGTGCAGACATACCCCTGAAGAAGTTCATGACACTCGGGTCTATAGGAATCTTCTTTTCTGGACTTCGAGGCTTCAATTGTCTCTTGACTTCTGATGCCACGTAAGCGTCAAGCTCCTCTTGCGTGCAATCGTACACCGGGTCCTTGTTCTTGGCGGCGTCAACTTTCACCTTCTTTGTTGCCCTTGTGTGGGCAGGCGGTGGAGCTGGGGGGGCCCTTGACTTTGAAGGTGCCGGAAGAGGAGCTTGCGGAGGAGTCGGTGTAGGAGACCGAGGAGGAGTCGGTGCAGGAGCCTGAGGAGGAGTCGGTGCAGGAGCCTGAGGAGGAGTCGGTGCAGGAGCCTGAGGAGGAGTCGGTGCAGGAGCCTGAGGAGGAGTCGGTGCAGGAGCCTGAGGAGGAGTCGGTGCAGGAGCCTGAGGAGGAGTCGGTGCAGGAGCCTGAGGAGGAGTCGGTGCAGGAGCCTGAGGAGGAGTCGGTGCAGGAGCCTGAGGAGGAGTCGGTGCAGGAGCCTGAGGAGGAGTCGGTGCAGGAGCCTGAGGAGGAGTCGGTGCAGGAGCCTGAGGAGGAGTCGGTGCAGGAGCCTGAGGAGGAGTCGGTGCAGGAGCCTGAGGAGGAGTCGGTGCAGGAGCCTGAGGAGGAGTCGGTGCAGGAGCCTGAGGAGGAGTCGGTGCAGGAGCCTGAGGAGGAGTCGGTGCAGGAGCCTGAGGAGGAGTCGGTGCAGGAGCCTGAGGAGGAGTCGGTGCTGGAGCCTGAGGTGGAGACGGTGCTGGCGGAGCATGAGGAGGAGACGGTGCAGGATCCTGAGGAGGAGATGGCGGAGCCGGAGGAGATGGTGCACGAGACGCCGCTTGTCGCCCAGGGAGGATGATGTACCGCCTGCGCCATAGAATAATGGCATGGCTTGTGTCTCGTAGATGCGTCTCACCGTCTCCTCCAGGGTAATCCAGCTCGAGGTCCTCGTACGCGCCTTCGACCAACTCAACTTCGACCTT
>CM020182.1:9670716-9708361 GCA_009805545.1 Oryza longistaminata | reverse complement strand
CCGCCTTCACGCAACACACGCGAAATCAATCTAGGGTTTGCCTCCTCCTCTGTGCTGCGTCGTCGCTCGTAGACTACTCCATCCCGCTCGCCGGCGTGCACCGGCGATCGGGAGAGCAGGTCTCCGGAACCTCTGCCTTCGACGTCCTGCACCGGGAGAAGGCGGCAATAAGGTTTTTGGGAAGCGCTTCGCACGACTGCTTCCTGTTTGTCCGCGACGGCTCGCCTTCCTCTCCACTCGCGTGCTGCGCGCCTTCGTCGACGCTCGCAACCGCGAGTAGTTCCTGCCGAGCAACCGGTCTTTCCGCCACCTCGGTACGTGTTCGACATGTTGCGCATATTTGATATGTTCATGTTTTACAACTTAGTTTACATGTGTAGATCTAATGATGCGTTAATGCTAGTATACATCTGTAATATCATGATTTATTTATGGAATATATTAAATCATTATATACCTATATTCTCAACAGTTCTCCCACTGCCAGTAGCCGGTCCGGGAGAGGCGGCAGAGGAAGGGGAGATCGAAGATGACGGCGCCGCCGATGTGGCTGCCGTTTGGCGGGGCAGAGCTGCGGGAGACCGCGGTGGCGGAGCTGGAGCCACACGTGCGACGGCTCCCTGGCCAACTTGCGCAGCCGCGAACAAGGAGAGCCACGCCTTCACCGCCGCCTCGCGATGACGATGGCGATGAGTTCAATCTCCGGCCGCCGCCCAGCCGCGTGCATGAGCTGGAGGAGGTGCCCGGCAAGTTTCGGCGGTGAGTTTCGTCTGTGCTTGGAGGGGTGATGGTGTGAGTTTCTGCACTTGCTTGCGACGGCGAGATTCTCCTTGGCTTGGAGCTGGCAGCGGAGGTCGTGCCACACATGCATGCTCCAGTCGATCCACTACCAGCTGCATGCATGCACAAATTAAGCTAACCAACCGATAGACTTGCTCCACTAGCTCATGCAACACATGCACGTACTAGCATAGCACAAAGCCTTAGCTAACTATGCATGCAGCGTTGGCGATGCCGTCGTGCGTGACGACGCCAATAGCACGAGGCGGATGACAGTCAGCCTGATGGCGCCGTCGTTCTTGGCGAGGCGGCACGCGAACGCCACCGACTCCCTATCATCGGGGCCGCCAAGGAAGACGGCGGCGATCTGGGTCCCCACCTTCTGGTCGCCTTGGTTCCTCGCCGCCGCCGTCTCTTCGCGTGTTGATATCTTGGTCGGCAGCTGGAAGCTGGCGCCGACGGTGCACGGGGCAAGCTCGAGCACCTTGCGGTTCAGCTCGTGGCAATGGTGCTCGCGGGCACCCCGTTGAACCCGGCGTGCTCTGGTAAGTTGTCGACGAAGAAGACGGCGACGAGCAGTAGCACCAGCCATCGGCTTCGTCGCCGGCAACAACCTCACCGTCCCGCTCCGCTGCGCCTGCCCCTCGCTGCCGCTGGTCGCAGTGGTGGTGGCCGCGGCACTCGACGCGTGTCACGGCATGACCTGCCCATTAGGAGAGAAGTGAGAGAGGGAGAGAGAGGAGGAAGGGAGGGATGACGTGGCATCCTGACACGTGGGGCCCACGTGGGTCCCACGCTAAGTCAACCGCCACGTGGGATAAAACCGGTGTCAAAACCGCCGAGGGATCTATTATGACCGGTTTTGTAAGTTGGGGGACGCCGGATGTCCGGTTTTGCAGTTGGGGGACGATTTTGTATCTGGCTAACAAGTTGAGGGACCTTCGGTGTACTTTTTCCTAAATGGGGAGATCAGAGGCCATTGTGTATGGTTAATCCACTTATTCTCCTCTTAATTCTCTTTCAATTCATCCACGTTTGTCATTGTGTAATTGCATGAGGTTACAAAAATGCCAGAGATCAGCCAAGGCCATTTGAGAGGTTGCTGTCCGCCTTGTCATCTCTCCTCGGAGCTGACGGCATAGAGCGCGTGTATTGACCACCGTCGACTATCGTTCAGGAGCTTCCCTGTAGCGGCCATATCGTCATGGATACCGTCTAAGTAATATCTGTACTTTACTCCCTGATTTGCCATCCGTTGATTTGGGCGTTGTGATCATGTATCGAGTTTTTTTTCAGCGGCAGCCGGTCCAAATGACCTCCACGGTGGCTGTCATGCGTTATGTTCATTAGTCTTTCTCTGTCGAGCTGAACTGAATCTATGCAGCATGCTTCTCCTTTGCTTCTTATTGTGCTTCCTATGGACCATTCGATCGACATCAGGTTTGAATTATCAAACTTTAGTTTCACCCACCCCCTAATTGTATGCAGTATTTTCTCTTATAGATGCAATGTTATGTCCTGATCAACAAATTATATTTGTCCTATGTGTTCTTTTCGAGGTATATGTCCTATGTTAGCTTTGTAAATCTCGAGTAATACAGTACAAGGCTGTGCTCTTATGTGTTGTGCTTTGCCTTCCCTTTTTGGCATAAACAGTAATGTTCTCTGATTTCTTTACTTGTATATAAACTCCTTATAGCTCACGGTGTGCAGATGGCTCTCCATCGCACATCCAGAGTGCATGTTGCCTATGATGCCTTCCTATGTTTCGGTTCTTTGCAGCGATACGTCTGTTTTTATCTGTTTTACTGCTATGTGCTCTCAACATTTCTCTTCCAGTTTCTCTCATTAGTTCATCAATTATGGTTTGGTAAATGGAACATTCAGTTATTGCTGCTTGATTTATGCCATGGGTCAATGACCATCGTTTATGGTGCTTATCCTGAACAAAAAAAAAATCTGTACGTTTATGTTTATGTTTTACACGATCTTTATGTTTTATATGGTTAGATAATAATCTGTCCATCTCTTTGTTTTGAATATTAATTAGTCAAATAAATCTTCTGTTTTGGTGTGTTTCCTGTTTCATGTGTGCAAGTCACTGAAACAGCTCCGAGGAGTTGAAGTTTATTGTGGAACAAACATGATCAAGGTGAACAGAAGCAATTTCTAGAAGACCAAGATTTGTCTAGGATCAATCATTCAATATTGTTTGTACATTTTGTAGGCATGATTTTACATGAGTTAGAGTTATTTGGTCCGATCAAATACCTTGGCACATTTTAGTTGCCAAGTGTAATTTTTTACTACGGGGCTTTACTTTATATGCACCATTGTCTTTGCTTAAAACATCATCCAAAAATTTTCATCCAAATCACTCCAACCAAATCTCGCAGCGTATGGGGTATCATCTAGTATCAAAAGATTTTGTTACCCATAGTACTATATGTCTGTTGACGGTGTGTGCATTTCTTTTCTTACACGGAAGAATGAAAATGAGTTCAAATAATTAAAGAGTGTGGTCCATATCAATCCACTTTAAACCAACTTTTTGTCAAAATATATAATGCTCAGATTAGCCGTGAATAACAATAAATATTTCATGCAAAACCACAAGCAAATTACTCATGCCAGTCATGCAAAACCCCAAGAGCATACTAACCACGCATGAACAGCTAAAACAATTTTGTGGCCGTTCTTCAAAGTTGAATCACTTTAATTAGTCTTTCTATAGCCACATATAGCATTTATTTTCTTCCACGCAAGGATCAAACAAGTTCAAATAATTAAAGAGTGTAGTACATATCAATCCACTTTAACCAACTGTTGTCCATATGATGCCCCAGATTAGGCGTGTGAATAACAATAAATGTTTCATAAAGAACCACAAGCAAATCCATAAATAGCTCATGAACAGCCAAAAAATTTGTATCCGTTCTTGAATCACTTTGGTCTTTATAGCTATATATAAAACCACCCATAGGCAAAGAGCCTAGCTATCACAGTTAAGACTTTTCACAAACAAAACAAAATATGGCTTCCAACAAGGTAGTGTTCTCGGCATTGCTCCTTGTCGTTCTCTCCGTGCTCGCGGCGACGGCGACCATGGCGGACCACCACCAAGTCTACAGCCCCGGTGAGCAATGTCGGCCAGGAATAAGCTATCCGGCATACTCGCTCCCGCAATGCCGAACATTGGTGAAGCGCCAATGCGTTGGCCGTGGCGCGGCCAGCGCCGCGGGCGGACGAGCAAGTCTGGCAAGACTGCTGCCGGCAGCTCGCCGCCGTCGACGACGGCTGGTGCAGGTGCGGGGCGCTGGATCACATGCTGTCAGGCATCTACAGGGAGCTCGGCGCCACCGAGGCCGGGCACCCCATGGCCGAGGTGTTCCCCGGCTGCCGGAGAGGGGACTTGGAGCTCGCGGCGGCGAGCCTCCCGGCGTTCTGCAACGTGGACATCCCCAATGGGCCTGGTGGTGTCTGCTACTGGCTTGGTTATCCTAGGACCCCAATAACCGGTCACTAGGCTACTATAGCTAGCCGTGTGTGTGACTATGTGGGGTTGCTAAATAATTAGTGTTTTCTTTTGTCAGGAAGCATCTATATATATGTGGTGAATAAATGATGAACTTGAATGTTCTTCTGAATATACCTTGCTGGTTTGCTAGCTAGCCTTCGTTGTTCTTTAATTTCATGATGGAAAAAGGGAATTTCTTGTTGAGGAGAGCGCCCATGTCGGCCGAATCGCAGCCTAAAGGTGCCCTCTATAATAAGCTGCCGTATTTTTTTGTGATCTGACAATTAATAGTAACATCTATAATATTTGAATGTTGCATTTCTTATTCACTCCCTCCATTCTTTGGTACCACACTATAAGTATTCATGCACTGATTACTTTGATTCCCATCATTTCAGTGATTGCATAGGTAATCAGATTCTTGTAAATGATATCTAAATAATTCAAAATTCAAAAATTGACAACTGAAGTGACTAAAAATGAATCTTTGATATAAGTATTCGACAAACACCTGATAAACAACATAGACACATCCTTATATTCAAAACGAAGGTTGTACATAAAAGTCCCTAGATGTGGTGGTAGTGAATCTGCCACCCCCACTGTTTTCCAAATAGGCTCCTGTTTTTTTATATTATGGAATAATCCAAATATATGGTTCAAACAAGTAAATACTGTATATTCAAACAAGTAAGCAAGTGGCATTAATATATTCGATAATTTTTAATATCTATTACATATTATAATATATTTTCTTTTATCCATAGCAAGAAATAAGAGTACTCCCTTTGTTTCTGATTATAAGTCGTTTTAGTTTTGGTCAAAATCAAACTAGTTTAAATTTGACTAAGTTTGTATACAAATATAGTAATATTTACAACAGTAATTTAGTTTTTGGACCGTCACAGGTGACTAGTTACCTGTGACGGGCTTACCTGTGACGGGCTAAATATTTTTGGCCCGTCACAGGTAATTTTACCTCACCTTTGACGGGTTTCATTTTTGAACCGTCACAGGTGACTAGTTACCTGTGACAGGTCACCGCCGGATGGCTCACCGATGACGGCATCCCGTAGGACCCGTCAAAGGTGACCCTCATCACTGACCAGCACTTATGCCCGTCACAGGTGCGAGAATCTGGCGTAGTGCGTGGACGAGCAAGTCCGGCAAGACTGCTGCCGACAGCTCGCCGCCATCGACAACAGCTTCTGTAGGTGCCCCGCGCTGAGCCACATGTTGGTTGGAATGTACAAGGAGCTCGGTGCGCCCGCTGATGGGCAACCCATGGACGAGGTGTTCCCTGGCTGCCGGAGAGGCGACATGAAACGCGTGGCGGCGAGCCTCCCGGCGTTTTGCAACGTAGACATTCCCATTGGCATCGGTGGTGTTTGCTACTGGCTGAGTTATCCTATGAACCCCGCGACTGGCCACTAAGAAATAGCTACCTTGTGTGTCTTGTGTGGTACCTATATAATTAGTGTTTCCTTTTGCTTGGAAACATATATATGTGGTGAATAAATGATGAACTCTGATAGTCTTATGATGATTCGCTAGCCGGCTCGGATTGTTCTTTAGAGGGAATACTGAAATTTATAATTACTAGGCTAAAAAATAAGCAACCAACCAAATATATATTACAGTTAATTTGGAATAAGTTCATCTGAGGTTCCTTAACTTGTCAACGAATCCGATTTTCGTCCTTCAACCGGAAAACCAAATACAACATATCCCTCAACTATTAAAACCGATACAAAATAAGTCCCAAGACGGTTTGATGGCAGCTTATTTTGCAGGAGGAGGAGGAGGAGATAAGGAAGAGAGAAAGAACAGATGCCGTAGGAGAGAGACAATTAGCCTCGGTTGGTATCCCCAACCGGGACTAAAGTTTGTTGAGGGTCTAACAGCTATTGAACTAGGAGTAAAGATTAAAAAGTACCCCTGGGTTTTTGAACCGGGACTAAAGAATATCTTTAGTCTCGGTTCCTACTCGAACCGGGACTATGTGATTTTTGTATGACTCAGCAAAGATCACTTCTCCAGTAGCGTACGCTCTAACATATCACCAAATGCAGGATTTTTACTGGAAAAAGAAACAACTGGCCACCGGATCTGCAAGTTCCTTGGTCACCGCTGCTGGAGCGATGGAAGAATCGATGGGAAATGGCCTCTGCAAAAACCCTAGGCTAGCAGTGAGGAGGAGGAGGAAGAAGTGGTCTCATTTTCACTAATGCGGTGATTTTACTCAGGCAGGTGGAGCGAGATAGCATGGCTTGCTCAGGCAAGATTCATCATGCTAGAATCCTAAGGGTAGCAACCAAACAGATGCTAGGCAAGTTACAGGCTTGACCTTAGGCCTGGCTTGTTTGCTCAGGGTAGCAACCAAACAGGCCCTAAATCTGACCCTTTAGTGGTTGGGATATATTTTCCCCAACCTATTTGCCAGACAAACCCTTAGTATACATTATTACTCTAAACAGTGTTTATACATAGTTTAAAATGCCTGAAGAAAATTCCTTATACATATCAGGCATATTTTAAAGTGCCGAAAGAATGCCTCTACGAGATAAGAATTAACAAAATATGTTGAAAATATATAAAAAGTGTCTCTAGAGTAAAAGGTTTTCTGGGCAGTTTTTAAAGTACAAAGTGCCTCTACGTTATAGAACTCATGATTTTAGAGGTAATTTACAAACTCCTCTAGAAAAGTCCTATATAAGGTTTTTGTTGTAAACTCCTCTAGAAAAGTCCCATATGAGGTTTTTGTTGTAGTGACATATGATTTGTAACAAAACTAAAACAACAAATAATTTAAAACGGAGGGAGTAGTTTATTTTGCAATGATTAAGATAATTGATATGGTAAAACCAAGATTTAAAAATAAATTAATACATTTCCGATAGATATTAAACTCACTCCCCAAGCTAACAACGCTCTTTTTATTCCTTCGCAAATTGACAAACCTACCACACTTCAGACCTATTTCTTGTGCTCTCCTTACTCTTTACTTAAAACATTTCTATGCAAATTGCAATACGACAAGGTTATTACACACAATATCTCTAGCCTTTAATTTGTCATGTTTTTTTTTTTGACAAAGTGATTATGCGTACGTGCTTCCCTATATTATTCCGTGGCTTGTTAAAATAACTCTGTTACTTAGATCCAACTGCCCAGTCCTCTCAAGATTAGAGCACACAATAAAAGGAAATTAAGTGAACGCGCGCGTCTTGTGTTTCAGAATACTCCAATATATAAATGCTTTATCAGGGACGCCACATATATTAACTAATTAAACACACGTTTCTTAATTTTCTGAATCTAGTGTTGCATCTTTCTTTACTTCATGCTTTTAGCTTCCAGAGCATTCCTCTTAACAATATTTGTTCTGAAGTATTATCTTTTTTCTTGTTTATCAAATTGGATCAACTATATATAGAAAAAGCCATGCAAATAAAGATCAAAAGATTTTGTTACCTTCCAAAACTATATATCTGTTGGCAGTTTGTGCATTTGTTTTCTTGCACGGAAGAATGAAAATGAGTTTAAGCAATTAAAGAGTGTGGTCCATATAAAACGAAGGGTTTTTTTTTTCGAAATGATGCCTAGATTAGCTTTGAACCACAATAAATATTACATGCAAAACCGTAAGCTACTCACTCATGATAAAAATTGTGTCCGTTCTGGAATCACTTTAGTATTTGTAGCTACATATAAAACCACCATTGATGTAGCGCTTACCTGTACACCCTCTCATACAATTTGAGACTAACTAAAATTTTCTGCAACACAAAGAAAAACAAAATGGCACCAAATTAACAAGGTAGTGTTCTCGGCAGGATTTGAAACTTCGGTTGCCACTGAAATTTCAGGGGTTACCGAATATGGTGTGATTTCCGGGTTTTTCTGACCGAAATTAATTGAATTTTTAACATATTTTGACTGAATTTAAATAAATTTTGACAAAAAAATAAAAAATTCGGGGAGATTTGCGCTTGCCAGTGGAGACTGAAATTTCAAACTATACCATGGTTCTTAGTGTTGCTCTCGATAGTTGTCTCCATGCTTGTGGCAACGACAACAATGGCAGACCACCACTGCTAGGTGGTGTATACCCCCAGCCAGCTTTGCCAGCCAAGAATAGACTACTCGATGTGTACCCACTCCCATGCTGCCGAACAATGGTGAAGGGCCAGTGCATTGGCGGTGGCGCAGCCGGTAACGTGGATGAGCAAGTCTGGCGAGACTGCTGTAGGCAGCTCGCCACCATCAACAACAACTTATGTAGGTGTCCGGTGCTCAGCCACAAGTTGGTAGGCATGTACAAGGAGCTCGGCGCGGCGGCTCACGGGCAACCCATGGACGAGGTGTTCCCTGGCTGCCGGAGAGGCGACATGAAACGCGTGGCGGCGAGCCTCCCGGCGTTTTGCAACGTAGACATTCCCATTGGCATCGGTGGTGTTTGCTACTGGCTGAGTTATCCTATGAACCCCGCGACTGGCCACTAAGAAATAGCTACCTTGTGTGTCTTGTGTGGTACCTATATAATTAGTGTTTCCTTTTGCTTGGAAACATATATATGTGGTGAATAAATGATGAACTCTGATAGTCTTATGATGATTCGCTAGCCGGCTCGGATTGTTCTTTAGAGGGAATACTGAAATTTATAATTACTAGGCTAAAAAATAAGCAACCAACCAAATATATATTACAGTTAATTTGGAATAAGTTCATCTGAGGTTCCTTAACTTGTCAACGAATCCGATTTTCGTCCTTCAACCGGAAAACCAAATACAACATATCCCTCAACTATTAAAACCGATACAAAATAAGTCCCAAGACGGTTTGATGGCAGCTTATTTTGCAGGAGGAGGAGGAGGAGATAAGGAAGAGAGAAAGAACAGATGCCGTAGGAGAGAGACAATTAGCCTCGGTTGGTATCCCCAACCGGGACTAAAGTTTGTTGAGGGTCTAACAGCTATTGAACTAGGAGTAAAGATTAAAAAGTACCCCTGGGTTTTTGAACCGGGACTAAAGAATATCTTTAGTCTCGGTTCCTACTCGAACCGGGACTATGTGATTTTTGTATGACTCAGCAAAGATCACTTCTCCAGTAGCGTACGCTCTAACATATCACCAAATGCAGGATTTTTACTGGAAAAAGAAACAACTGGCCACCGGATCTGCAAGTTCCTTGGTCACCGCTGCTGGAGCGATGGAAGAATCGATGGGAAATGGCCTCTGCAAAAACCCTAGGCTAGCAGTGAGGAGGAGGAGGAAGAAGTGGTCTCATTTTCACTAATGCGGTGATTTTACTCAGGCAGGTGGAGCGAGATAGCATGGCTTGCTCAGGCAAGATTCATCATGCTAGAATCCTAAGGGTAGCAACCAAACAGATGCTAGGCAAGTTACAGGCTTGACCTTAGGCCTGGCTTGTTTGCTCAGGGTAGCAACCAAACAGGCCCTAAATCTGACCCTTTAGTGGTTGGGATATATTTTCCCCAACCTATTTGCCAGACAAACCCTTAGTATACATTATTACTCTAAACAGTGTTTATACATAGTTTAAAATGCCTGAAGAAAATTCCTTATACATATCAGGCATATTTTAAAGTGCCGAAAGAATGCCTCTACGAGATAAGAATTAACAAAATATGTTGAAAATATATAAAAAGTGTCTCTAGAGTAAAAGGTTTTCTGGGCAGTTTTTAAAGTACAAAGTGCCTCTACGTTATAGAACTCATGATTTTAGAGGTAATTTACAAACTCCTCTAGAAAAGTCCTATATAAGGTTTTTGTTGTAAACTCCTCTAGAAAAGTCCCATATGAGGTTTTTGTTGTAGTGACATATGATTTGTAACAAAACTAAAACAACAAATAATTTAAAACGGAGGGAGTAGTTTATTTTGCAATGATTAAGATAATTGATATGGTAAAACCAAGATTTAAAAATAAATTAATACATTTCCGATAGATATTAAACTCACTCCCCAAGCTAACAACGCTCTTTTTATTCCTTCGCAAATTGACAAACCTACCACACTTCAGACCTATTTCTTGTGCTCTCCTTACTCTTTACTTAAAACATTTCTATGCAAATTGCAATACGACAAGGTTATTACACACAATATCTCTAGCCTTTAATTTGTCATGTTTTTTTTTTTGACAAAGTGATTATGCGTACGTGCTTCCCTATATTATTCCGTGGCTTGTTAAAATAACTCTGTTACTTAGATCCAACTGCCCAGTCCTCTCAAGATTAGAGCACACAATAAAAGGAAATTAAGTGAACGCGCGCGTCTTGTGTTTCAGAATACTCCAATATATAAATGCTTTATCAGGGACGCCACATATATTAACTAATTAAACACACGTTTCTTAATTTTCTGAATCTAGTGTTGCATCTTTCTTTACTTCATGCTTTTTAGCTTCCAGAGCATTCCTCTTAACAATATTTGTTCTGAAGTATTATCTTTTTTCTTGTTTATCAAATTGGATCAACTATATATAGAAAAAGCCATGCAAATAAAGATCAAAAGATTTTGTTACCTTCCAAAACTATATATCTGTTGGCAGTTTGTGCATTTGTTTTCTTGCACGGAAGAATGAAAATGAGTTTAAGCAATTAAAGAGTGTGGTCCATATAAAACGAAGGGTTTTTTTTTTCGAAATGATGCCTAGATTAGCTTTGAACCACAATAAATATTACATGCAAAACCGTAAGCTACTCACTCATGATAAAAATTGTGTCCGTTCTGGAATCACTTTAGTATTTGTAGCTACATATAAAACCACCATTGATGTAGCGCTTACCTGTACACCCTCTCATACAATTTGAGACTAACTAAAATTTTCTGCAACACAAAGAAAAACAAAATGGCACCAAATTAACAAGGTAGTGTTCTCGGCAGGATTTGAAACTTCGGTTGCCACTGAAATTTCAGGGGTTACCGAATATGGTGTGATTTCCGGGTTTTTCTGACCGAAATTAATTGAATTTTTAACATATTTTGACTGAATTTAAATAAATTTTGACAAAAAAATAAAAAATTCGGGGAGATTTGCGCTTGCCAGTGGAGACTGAAATTTCAAACTATACCATGGTTCTTAGTGTTGCTCTCGATAGTTGTCTCCATGCTTGTGGCAACGACAACAATGGCAGACCACCACTGCTAGGTGGTGTATACCCCCAGCCAGCTTTGCCAGCCAAGAATAGACTACTCGATGTGTACCCACTCCCATGCTGCCGAACAATGGTGAAGGGCCAGTGCATTGGCGGTGGCGCAGCCGGTAACGTGGATGAGCAAGTCTGGCGAGACTGCTGTAGGCAGCTCGCCACCATCAACAACAACTTATGTAGGTGTCCGGTGCTCAGCCACAAGTTGGTAGGCATGTACAAGGAGCTCGGCGCGGCGGCTCACGGGCAACCCATGGACGAGGTATTCCCTGGCTGCCGGAGAGACAACATGAAATGCATGGTGGTGGCGAGCCTCCTGGCATTATGCGGTGTGGATATCCCTATCGGCATCGGTGGTGTTTGCTAATGGCTGGGTTATCTTAGGAACCCGGCGACTGGCCACTAGGCTATAGCTACTTTGTGTGGTGTGGTGTAGTTACTATAATTACTGTTTCCATTTGCATGGAAACGTATATGTATGTGGTGAATAAATGATGAACTTCGATGTTCTTATGTTGATTCACTAGCCCGCTCGAATTGTTCTTTAATTCCTTTGTGCAAGAGGGACACTGAAATATATAATATAATTACTAGTTCCTAGGGACAACATGCAATCAGAAAAAGGTAAAAGAAAAAACAGCCAACCATATATAGAGGAAACTTTTAGATAATACGTACCAAGTAAACTTTCAGATAATATGGTTCAGGGGCCTTGAAATAAATTGCATATTTGCCATTGTTGACCCTTTTTTCAGGGACCAATCACCACGATGTATCACCGAGAGCCTTAGGATATGAATATAATCGCTAATAACCGTGATCTAGAAAAACTCCTAACCAAGATGATAATTGAGATCAAAATCGGCTAGCATATTAAATTTAGACAAATTGGGGTAAACACCCATCATACAACAGGATTAACAGATTCGCACTTTTACAGCAAGCTAGGATGGATGGTTAATTTACAATGCAAGCCAATAAAAATGGACGAACTAGGGTAAAAGGTAGTTACAGTACGAAAAAGACGATTCCAAGGGCTAGTACGTATTGATTTTTAGGTTAATTGGATCCATGCCATTATAAATATGTTGATTTAGATAAATGCTACTACAATTCATCTATTTGTAACCATGCCATTGAAAATTTACAAAATTGGTACCACCACTGCCATCACATTTTCCATCCATCTCCTTCCTTCTCCGTCTTCTTCCTCATCTACTCATGGAACCCACCGGTCAGATCAATCTTCTTCCTCCATCCACCCCTTTTCTTCGTGAGGCAAATTGAAACCGAAGTATTAGTCCTTCACGCCAAAGTTAACTATTTTTACAATAACCTTTTTATAGAAACTTTTATTAAAAAAACACATCATTTAGTGGTTCGGTAAGTGTGCGTGCAGAAAACGAGAGAATAGAGGTTGACAACTTGGACATTAGAAGTCACATAAATTGCTTTACATGGTCTCAATGATAAGTATATTTTAGTACAAATGAATAAATGCTATAGTAAATAGTATACTGATGAAATGGCGGTATTTTTATAGGCGGGGTGAGTGGAAACACAAAGGGAGAGGTAGTATGCGGGCCCAGTAGTAAGTAAACCCTTCCGGAGCCATCGTTTCGCTGAATAAGCGAAACGACATATTTGCAAACGAAAAGTAATTTGCGAATTAAACTTTTATATACGTGTTCTTAGCGATTTAAAAGCAAAGATTGAAAAATAAACTTCGATGAAAAAATCTTAAAATCAAATCCAAATTTAAGTTTGAAAATTCAAATTTTGTCTGATAAGAATAAGTATAAGCGAAAAGATGAGACCCTTTGTCCGATCGAGTTGAGATTCGTGCAGGTCCCCTTTCACGGCCCATTAAGCAAGTAGGCAGCCCGGCCGTGGAAATGCACTGATGAATTCGTTTTGTTTAATTTGGACGCTAATCCCTTTCGCCCACTGACAATTCCCGCGCGCGCCATGCACGACGCCCTCTCCACGTAGCTTCGCTTCCCGGCAAATTCAAAAAAACAAAAAAAGCAACTGTTCGTCTTCCTCCCCACGCTTCCATTTCTCTCCCTTTTTCCAACCATCTAAAATCTCACCCCCCCCAACCCAAGAGCTCATCGATTTCTCTTCCTTTTCTCGATCTCCTCCTCTTGCGACAATGGCGTCGAAGAACAGCAAGCTCTCGGTGTCGGTGGCGCTGGCGCTGGTGGCGCTGGTGGTGGTGGTCGGCGCCGTCGTCGCGGCGCTGCGGGCCGGCGAGGAGTACTACGGCGGCCGTCGCGCGCGCGCGGATGGGGTGCGAGGCGGGGCAGGGCGTGGTGCCCAAGGACCCGCTGCCGGGGTGCCGGGCGTACCTGCTGCGGCGGTGCGGCGGCGGCGACCCGCCGGGGGTGCGGGCTCGGTGCTGCCACCAGCTGAGGGAGGTGGCGGCGCGCTGCCGCTGCGACGCGCTGCGCGCCATGGTGGAGGTGCTCGTCGAGGAGGAGGAGGCGCCGCTGGCGTGCAAGAAGGGGGCCATGGCCGCCATCGCCGAGGGGCTCCCGGGGCGCGACGAGTGCGACCTCGACACGCGCGCCGGCGCCGACGACGGCGGATCGCGCCGTTGCCACTTGGTGATTAACTGATATCTGATGCTGTTTAATGATAATAATAATAATAATCACCATTGTTATATTCTAGATTATTTATTTATTAAACGAATAAAAATGATTATGGTCGCGTGCTAGCGATCATCTATATATAGATCCTTGTTCTTGCAACGATGTGTAATTATCATGTGATGGGCAATAAAGAGCAGGTGATGCAGACATGCAGTTCCAATTCCAATTAATGAGTAGTATTTCATTTTTTTTTTACCTTGTTTGAACAGGTTGAAACAACGAACCGGACACAATTTTCTTTTCTATTTTTCTTTTCAAAGATCACCATAATTTTCTTTTCAAGTGTAAATTTGATGATAAGTCACAAATAATATATAAAGTGGTGGATCAAAAGAAAATCGATTCGCTGGTATCGTAACAAAGTAATAGCACGTTAGTTATACCTTATTTCTAGAAGAAAAATAAACTTATTGGTCATGCTTAAACCATGATATTACCTTTCTAAGCACACATATACTCATTTAAATGAAACAACTAGGTGTGATGAAGTGAATCCGCCTCCATCACTCACACCACACCATTGATATCAACTCTCTACACACTGTTGTGAAGGGCAAAAAAATGCAGTGTGTGGGTGGGGGCCAAAGGACCTGCCTATATGTGCCAACAACGTATTTAGTATGCTAGTAAATATGAATAGTATAGTGACTCCGACCCGAGCACTCCAGATCCACTTGACTTTTACATATAGTTCAGTCACTTGGAAAAAAAATTACTCCCTTCATCCCTAAATGTTCGACAACGTTGACTTTTCTAAACATGTTTGACTGTTCGTCTTATTCAAAAAATTTAAGCAATTATTAATTCTTTTCCTACTATTTGATTCATTGTTAAATATACTTTTATGTATACATATAGTTTTACATATTTTACAAAAGTTTTTGAATAAGACGAACGATCAAACATGTTTAATAAAGTCAACGGCGTCAAACATTTAGGGAAGGAGGGAGTAATAAATAGCATTTGTAGCTGCCGTAATGGCGACCGCTACAATAGTAGTAATTCTCTTATGCTACCACTACAAAGGTAGCGGACCCTACATAGTATGTTGGAGCTTACCAGCCGCTATATATATAGCGCTCTCTATACGCAATCCGCTATCAAGAGATTAATTCACGACAAACCCACTATATGTTTTCTATCACATTGCTTGAAATCCAGAAAATAATCCTAGGAGACCTTGTTTGAAGCATAACCCACCTGGTCCCCAAATTATTTTCCTAATGACTAGGGAGGGACCTAATAAGGCCTGGGCCACTGGATCATGACTTGTGGCCTAGTAACAGCAGGCCGACCCATAGCCTGGCCCAAATCTGAATGAGTCTCTGACCCAACAATCCAGAGAACTTTTCTTTTTCTAATAAAGATCTAGAGAACTTATTTACTTTTCGATATTCAAGATGATGGAAAATCAACTCAAATCTTATAAGCTGGCAAAAATCGGGGGCGATTTGGATGGATGAACCGGCTTAGGGAAGCAAACACAATATAGTGGTGTTTGAATCTCCTGAAGATAAAGATTAAGTGTTTCACGCAAAACGAGGTGGTAATAACATGTGATTAATTGAGTTTTAATTATTGCGAACTTGAAAAATGGATTAATCTGATGTTTTAGAAAAACTTTCATATAGAAAGTTTTCGCACGAAACGCACCGTTTAGCAGTTTGAAAAGCGTGCCACGAATATCCAAAACTTCATCCACTTTTTTAAGTTGAAACGATCGGAGCCTATACATGAGAAATGAAAAAAAAACACTCACATGCAAAAAAAGTCAACAAGATATTATTGGGCTAGAAAAAAAACGATGAAAAAAAATGCTTACAACAATTTAAGATTGGGTTTGAAAATCTCAACAAGCCAATGGCTTATATTCTGACAACTGTTGATGGAGTCGAAGATCGATTAATTTTTTTTAGTGGTAGACGATGTACCAGTCCACAATAAGATGTTCGTGTGTGCGTTCAGAGGGTGAGTGCATGTTATGAGCCTGTATGTACTGTATTTCTTTGAAAGAAAATGATTAATCAGCATTTACTTAGCAGTAGAATTTTTCCTGTTCAATGTACTGTGCTGACCTGGACGACAGGTGTTTTTTGACGAAATGAAGATGAGACAAGAATACTTGTATACTTGTCCAAATCCCCTGTCTAATCTTCTAACCAAACAGATAAAATACGATTGGATAAACCAATTTGGATGAGGATCTCCTCCAAAATTCCTGGTCAGAGACTCCTATGTGGCAGTCTCCAGTTGGTTCTTGTGCAGGTTGGTCCTAGGTGTTTCTTGAATTTGCTCAGTTGGGTCAGTTTGACAGCGACAGGTGAAAGGCAAGAGTTTGGGGAAAGCAAGCAAGAAACTTGATGGTGTATTTTCTAAAAAAATTTATTTTTCCTGTCTTATCTCTTCTTGATTCCGTCTTAATTTAAGGATCTATCCGTCCATGGTTTGGTAGAATCTGAGGGCGGAAGCAAAGGGGGAAACAGTCCCACTCTGAAGAGTCTGAAGATTCCCCAAGGTCTATTTGGTTTTCAATCTTATAGAAGCAGGAGAAGAATTGGAAGTGCTTGGGTGGTGAAACACAAGATCCTGATTCAATCACTGCCATGGTCGAAGGATTCTTGCAAACTGGAGTCGATTCAGTTGTTGCATGGTGAGGTGAATTTGCCATCTCAGGATTATACAGAGGTAATTGTTCTGTGCCTTGTCAATCCCATCGATTAGAAGATGGCATCAATTATTGGAGAACTAGATAGATCTAATCTTTGTTCACCGCCATGGCATCTTGTCGGCTCACTCATGATTGGGGGGCAAACTGTTGGGGGTTCCTTGTGGGCTTGCAGGCTAGGTGTTTGTGGAATTGCCTCCCTGGAAGCAGCTGTAGGGAAAGGCTGGAGTGGAGAGGAAATTGAGGGAGAAGAGTGCGAGGATGACGATGTCGTGGGGGCTTGCGGCTCACATTGTGGACATGGTGTGGATGGTGCTCGCCGGCTGGGTGTCGACGTGCCTGGTGATCGCCGGTGAGATAGCCCGCGGCATGCGCAACGGGGAGATCAGCCCCTTTGCTGTTGGCTGAATCCTCCTGGGCCATTCTTCCTTCATTCATTGATGCAGGTGATTGCCTCAGGTCCTTCTCTTGGTTGTTTCTTGTTGCTCAATAGCCATGGATGTTGAGGAATTTGCACAGCACAATGCTTTCCCTTAAAGAAAATAGATTCAGTGCTATCTTTCTCACCTTTTGTGTTTTGTACTTTTCACTGCTAAGCAATGTGAGTACTCACTCTGTCCCAATATGTAGCAAGATGGGTCTAATCCCATCCTACGACTACGAATTTGGACATACCCTAGTCTTAGGATGGGTCTAATCCTATCCTAGGTTGCTACTTATTGGGACGGAGGGAGTATTTCGCTGACAACATTTCAAATTTTCGATTGTTCAATCTAAAATTTCAGCTATTTGTAGTTTGCAATGAGATATAGGTTTGGCTATTCTCTTTTATTAAGAAAGAGGCAGCTTAATCATGATCCTTCAGACATATGCCTCATGGTTCTAAGGCAATAGCCACTTACTAAGCTAAAGTGTCATTTCTTCATAGAGTAGCTTTGACTGACCTGCACAATGAATGAGTGGGAGTAACTGATACAATTTCGCTATACACTTTTAAATTTAAACATGTTGTTGAGTATGTTAATTTTTTGTAGTCATTACAGGTCCCAACAAAAATTCTCAAAATATACAAATTACCTTGACTACTTGAAATCTCCAAACCATCTCAATGACAGCAGCTAGAATAGTACAATGGTCATTAACTTCTTTGTGTATGTTGAAACTTGAAACCATTTTATTTATCGTACATGTGGTTGATTCTTACTAACCTTCCAGAATTAAGTCTCTTTCGCTTGGCACAACTATTCTTAAGCTATCAAATATCACTGCTCATCATGCTTGTTTGTGAATGATGTTTACATGATCAGTTTAACCATATTCCACATGCCTATTTACTACTACTTATCTTCACTTCGTCTCTTATTATGCTTCTAATCATTTGATCTGATTAGTAGCAATTTCATTGTTTTTTGCAGATAAATTTTGTCGAATCCAGTCCTTCAATACACATTGCATTATACTGTACAGAGCCCATAAATCTCGATTAGCTGTCCACTGATTGGCTTCAGGCGTAAACACAAGTGGTAGACTCTAGGTCATTACCTTTTCTTTCTTACATTTTTTTTTATGTCATGTAATCCTGTAAACATTTGTGCAACTACATATGAACAATCATGTCATCCCTATGTTCTTTTTCACCCTCTCAGCAAGGGTACTGAACTGTTTTGATCGATACTCAAATGAAGTTCCACAGATTCTGCTGCATTATCAGGATATGAACAGGAAATGTAAACTAATTCTTAAAGGAGAAAAAAATCTCTCTCTCTTTATGTGAATTTTTTTATCATTTTCGAAATGAAGGTTCTCGGGAAGAACTCTCGAGACACATGCTGCTTGGAGGATTATCTTGTGGTCATACTGCAAATCCAAATTTTGAAACAGCAACTAAAAATTCAGAGTCAGGAAATCTCATCTGGGCTACTGATGTGAAAGTGAGACTAGAATGGAGTTAGGATGTTTGTTATCCAGCCAAAAACTAGAATGCCAGTAAACAGGGACTCCAAAGTGCTCCAATTCAGGAATCCTTGCCTGACAGATAGCATACGGATTTGATCGATTTGTACAATACGCTGTAACATTTAGCTACAAAAATGTCACAATTCATCACGTTATTCCTAATTAACGAGGGTGTGATTTAGTCATCATGATAATATAAATACATAAGACCAACGAGAGCACTATAAACCTCACAATATGGCTTTGTATTAACACACTGTGAGAAGAACAGTTTTCCATTCCACACGATATGTTTTTGGTACAACATGTTTCAAGTGAGGAGTAACAGTAGCAATTAGAAGCTAACATGTTTCTTGTGTACATTTTTTATGCTCAGCAAGCAGAACAATCACTCCCTTTGCCGACTTTTGTGATGGTGGTGGTGGCGATGCTTAGATTTCTTCTTGTCTTTTTTCTTCCTTTTCTCTTTCCTGTCTTTTTTCTCTGAACTCTTTTCCTTCTTCTTTTCTTTTTTCTTGTGGAGTTCTGGGCTGGAAGGTTCTCCATCTAGTGTTTCCTTACGCCAATAGTCATCAGGTGATCTTGATCTCAAAAACAGTGGTTTCTCTGGGCCTTGTACTCTTCGTTCCCATTTTTCTTCCACCCGTGTATCAGCGTTAGGTCCATTGTCTTTGTCTTGACTACGTGATGCGACATTAAGGTATGGACCAGGCTCATCCATCCTAGAACCAACGGCCCCTCGTCCTCGCTTCACCCTAGCAGACCCAAAGTTACATCTCTGTCAGCAACATTGCAGATAGCTACTTGTGTAAAGTGTTGGTAGTAGAACAACCAAAAGAAAATACAGACCTCGAATGAAGAAACTTCTCAATGTCATCGTCCCCTAGACCATCTTCCTGATCCGAGTATGAACTGTTATAAGCTATGCCTTCTTCTTCAACCCTTGGACTGGAACTCTGGTTTCTCAAATCACTTTTGCGTTTTTCACCTCTGGCGTCACCAAGATCCTTAGTTCTTCTTTTCATCTTAGACTCCAGTTCAAGTTCCTTCTCTCTAGCACGCCACATTTCATTGACCTCCACAACACGGTTCGCTGCAGGTGAACAGCACATGTCATGCCAATTCAGTAGGTACACAACCAGAACACTGTTGATTTCTTTGTGTTTAACCACACATATAATTCTCCTTAAGACATAGAACATGCATTTTGGGGCAAATAATCAAATTAATATGTTGTATAAAAGATAATTCAGATAAAAGTCTACCAAATGACTAGCAATGAGTCAAGAAACTAAGAAATTATAGTTGCCATGGATAGGTAAAATATGATGCTAACCTTGCTGAACTCCACGAACTGTGGCCGTAAGGAAGCGCGAATTCGGACGGTGCCTTACATTGGGCTTTCGCAGATACGCATGAACACCTTCCCTGTCAGCCTCCGCCTGCAACCTCCTCGCCTCCTCAAGAAGTAAAGAAGCAAGGCGATTCTCCGTCTCCAGATCCATCGTCTCAGGGGCCGCGGATCCAACTTGGGTCATCGGGGGGTTCAGTTGAACCCCCAATACTGCTACTCTTGTATCAAGGTTAAATTAAGGCTCTCTCTGAAATTAAGAGAAAAGAGCTTCTCCCAGATCTACAAGAGAAAGCTAGGGTTAACGAACGAACGCAAATTCCAGACAAAAGTAGAGAATTCCCTGTAAGAAAGAGGATGTGGATGGATGCTGCTCACCTGCAGGATCCCCTCCCCTCCGCTGCTCTGCTCTGCCCGCGCAGATGGGGATGGATCGGCGCCCCTCCCTCCCCGTGTTCTTGGCGCAAGGAGCGGAGGAGACGACGACGAAGAGACGGGGGGATTTCTCTTCTCTTTTTTACGCCGAAGGGGGGAGAGACTCGACTACGGATTCGGATTCGGAGTACTACGTCAGAGGGAGGGAAGTAGCGGGGAGATGGAGCGCACGATCTGCATCGGACGGCAACCAGCGAGGTTAGCAAAAACGAGCGGGCTTACCTGGCCCACAGATGCACAACCTCCCTCGGCGCGGGCTTCGTTTTGTTGGAATGAGTCTTTTGGAGAGAGATTTGAAGTTTAGACCGATGAGGTTATTAACTGTTTTATTTGGTTATGAGGGGACGGGGATAGGGATAGGGATAGAGGTAGGGGTGGTAATTGAAAGGAAACTCCTCCTTTATTTTGTCTAAATAAATCTCAATTATCCGTTTTCACTAATGACCTAATATCCAACTAAACTTCCTATCAATTTCCACCACCTCTACCAAACAAAATATTGGGGTTAAAAATCAAATTGCTATCTTAATCTCACCTTCAATTCCCTCGTGTAAACTCCTAATTCCCTTCCCACGAGTTGCCAAATAAGCCGATAGACCCAAGGAAGCCTCTCCACCACCCTCGTCCCTATCTCTTGCTCCACAGATTCCCCTGCATGAGAGTCGTCCTGCTATCGGCGTGCCTCGACGACAACGGCGACGGGTGTGCTCCCTCGTTGAACCCTTCGGCCACATCCCAAACAGAGCACTAGCATTTTCTGGATGAGGCTAACATCACCACCTTTGCCTTCTGAAGGAGGGTTACAACAACAGCTCGAAAAGCTAAGAGGAGAATATAAATTGATATGGATTGTGATTGTGATTCAATGCTGAATGTGATGATTTTATTTGTGTCAATTTGATACTCTGGTTATAGTATGAATCTGAGAATGTGATTGTTGTTGTTGTCGCTGCTGCTATAATCATTATGCAAAAGAAAGCCAAACATTTGAGACTGCTGTTGTTGCTGACAGTAAAATGTGCTGGTGTTGCTGAATTGAACATGTGAGACTGAGGCTTAACATGTATACAGATTTTGTCCAAAATGTTTTTAAAAAAAAGGCAAAAGAACATGCATACTAGCTTAATCTTGGCAATAGCCTCTCTCTATATAGAAAAACATCATGAAGTATATGACTTGTGTAGACACATGATGAAAAAAAATTGCAAAGCGCATACACGCATACACATGATGACCAAAAAAATTGCAAAGACAAGCATGAAGTTGTTTGACATTATACCTATTCCATCTCACAACTTTGACAGCAGAGATTTAAATGTATCTTCACATAGATATTTCTTCCATGTGAAAAGGAGAAAGCTTGATCAAAGGAAACATGATAAGAAGAGGTTGATCAATTATAACAAGGCATTCAAGAGGGATACAGTAGAAGAGAGGCAACCAATTAGAAATTACTCACTATCGGAGTGCAGAAAAGCTATCCCTAGTTCATCGACTGCATCGTCCTACTCAAAGCAACAGCTGAAAGGGCGCCTTTTTTCCCTCGGTCTATCGTGTCACACCAATTTTTCCCTCCATATAACCAAGCAGCGACGGGAGCGCGGTAACCATGGGCGAACACGGCAATCTATAACGAGGCTGTTCTTGGGCCAGATTTTGTTGCCGTGGGCCAGGTGAGCCCGTTCGTTTTTGCTAAGCTCGCTGGTTGTCATCCAATGCGGATCGTGCGCTTCATCTCCCCATTACTTCCCTTTGATGTAACTTGAGCTACGTCAAACAATCCAAATCCCTCTATGGATTATAAAAACGAGGGCAGCTAGCGCACGGGATGCCGTGTAAGAATTAAGTCACGATATAATAAAACACCTGACGAATTAATACATCTTTCCGACCACGCCACCCGTCGTCCACACGATTCTAGGATTCCTCGTTGCTTTCCTTGGCCGGATCATATCTAACCAAAGCAGTAATGCCCTCTCCCTCCAAGGTCCTCCTCAGTATCACACGCCTCGCCGGCAGCATAGAGCATCGCCACAGCTAGCTAGAGCAGCAGTGCTCTCTCCCTCGTAGATCCTCCTTGGTATCGCGCACCCTAGCGTCATGAACTGACGATTGTGGTGACGTAGACAGTGATGCATGTTGTGGCAGCAGTAGGAAACAAGGATCGAGCTGAGGGGAAGGAAGAAGAGGACATGAGACATGTGGTGCTTGATACTTGATACCTCGCAGCCAGCCATGATATATGATACCTCGCAGGTACCAGATATCAGGTTTGATACCTACGAGTACCAGCCATGATACCAAAGGTACTAAGCATGATATCTGCAAGCACTAGGGCTGATACCTAGGTATCAACGATGATACCACATGTAGCAGACATGATACCTACGGGTACCGGATGCGTATGATACATCGCACGACACTATACACACTCCAACAATGAGCATGATGGCTTACCATCACGTCGTTGCCAATGAAAACTCCAGATCCAGAAGCTTCAATGGGCGTGCCCCTCCATCAACATCGACGACACTCCAAGAAGAATGAGGCCGAGAAGCCCACACTGGTTAGCATCCTTCTCAACGGCCTCCCTCCTTCCTGGTTGCTTCCTTCCGTTGTGAAAGCTAGATCCAATCGGTACCCATGCCTCAAAAGCATGAGACGGAGGAGGAGACTACAGGACCTTGTAGCCAACGTGCATTCGGGGCAGGGGCTCCATTTTTGGGGGCCTGCTTGACCGCAGCCATGCCTGCATAGAGGAGCTCTTTGCTGCAGAGGGGAGGAGGGAAGGGGGAAAAAGAGGGGTGAAATAGGAGAGGCGGAGGAGGAATACGATGGCTCAGAGAGAGAAGGGAAATGGATAAGATCGAATCAAGGGGTGAAAACGGGATATGTATTTCTTGTGTATCCATATTAATTTGGAATAATTTCAGGGTAACAAAATTCTAGTACCCAGATGTTTACATAGGTATCGAAGCCGAATCCAGGTAGGAGTATTTCTTTTTGGCGGATACAAAATCAAATTGAAAAAACGATATCTTGAATAATCGTTTTATATACTATTTAAATTGAAATTATTATAAATTACATCAACTTACGATTAGTTTATGTTGTCTAGCTATGTTACGTATTATTTTTTACTTATTATTATAATACTAAACTCCTACAGCAACGTGTAAGGTTTCACCTAGTTTCTAAAATAAAAATGTTTCTATGATGATATTTTTAGATTGGGGTGCTTGTCAATTACTCCCTCCGTCCCAAACTATAAGAATCTAAGTTCAGACATGATATTTTCTAATACTATTATAAATCTAGACATGCAATGTCCTACCCGGTTGTAGTTCTATTACCTCCATTTTAAAATACTTGTCGCTTTGAGTTCTTATTCAAAAGATTATGGAATTACTATTTATTTTGTTTGTTACTTACTTTATATCAAAAATAACTTTAAGTATAACTATCGTTTTTTTATTTGCACCAATTTTTTAAATAAAATAAATAGATAAATGTTACAAGTAAAAAGTCAAATCGACATCTATTATGGAATAGAGATAATATATTTTTAGGATGGGATGGACGAAGTACATTTCCTGGTTTTTCTGTTGAGAAAAATATCGCCCCTTATCCGGAAAACCCCCCCTCTCACACCGCCCCAACGGTAAAGCCTCTCTCCACCCGTCGCGATTTCTTCCGCTGCGCCGCCGCCGCCGCGGTCGCCGGCCAGCGACGCCCGACGCGGGCGCGTCAGCGTCACCGGCCCGGACGCGCGTGGTCCCGAGCGCCCCACGGCCGCGGCCGCGACGTGCTCATCCGGGCGCCACGCCGCCGGAGTGGGCGGAGCGCCGCCCCGCCGTGTCCGTGGACTACGACCGGGGCCGGCCGAGCCCGCGCCGAGGTGGAGGGCGTGGGCGCCGCGGCGCTCCCCGCGCGCCACCGCCTGCGGGTGGAGGGGAGCCGGTGGCAGCGGGACTGGAAGGTGTCGGAGGCCGCGGCGCGCTCTGCTCGCGCTCCCGCGCGCCGAGGCCGGCGCCGTCGACGCCGTGCTCAACTGCTGGGCCGGCCGCTTCGCCCGCCGCAACTTCCCTCTCCTCATCCGCGTAAGGCCATCATCCCCACGCTCTGTAGCATTTCATGAATTGAAAATGCGATGATATACATCAATTTGCTGCCATGGTTGCGTGCGTGGAGGCAAACTGGTTTTGGGGCCAAAATGTTATCGATTGCTTGAAATTACAAAAATCATGAACAATTCAATCGATCTAGCTGTGTTGTTATGGTAGTACCAGCTGCACATGCAAATTTTGTAGACGAGCTCAAATCTCTCGATTTGTAACATAAAACTAGCCTTTCAGGTAATAACGCGCTACACATGTTGTATCACTTGTAGGAGATCACATTTCTGGGAATTTACAGCATGCGTCCATGTGTTCCGCTGGATGAAAAATCAGGATAACTACTGTGCTCGTAACGACATTTATGGCATGATGATACGACTATATGCGAGGCATAACCAGGTTGATCAGGCACGTGGCCTGTTCTTTGAGATGCAAGAATGGCGGTATGAATGTTATAACAATATATTTCTGACATAAGGTTTTAATTTGGCTTCTCCGTTCTTCCTTACCATCAAAAAGAGTTTTGCCTGATATTACTAAAAAAAATCATCACCTCATAATTGAGTAATTGTCTCGTCGGTAACTGTCTATATAACAAATAACATGTTTGTTTATGGTTCAATTTGTTTGAGTTTGCAAATTCAAAAATCTTCCCAGATCATCTAGGGAAAGCGCAAGTGATGGTTGCTGATCTCGCATGTAGAATTTATACTATCATAATAAACCATAATACATATTTTTATAGATGGCCGTTGCTTTTCTCCAGTTTGCCATTCTTATCAAAAATTTTATTGCCATTATAAGAAAAATACACTAAAATATTAGTGTAAAATCAAACAAATATTTATTACGTAATTTTTGATAAACAATGTCAAACATGTGGAAAAGTCAATTGCGTATCTTTAAAAACGAGTATATGTAATACTAAGTGCATTTCCATGTGGTTGCTATTTCTATATTTTGTTTCCACTACTGTGATAAGAAATATATCATTTTCATTGTCTGTCATTTTCTTCTTTTTTTTGACAAAATACTGACATTTATAACCTTAGGTGTAAACCTGATGCTGATATTCAAACTCTCTATCCATGCACATTCTCGACTGGTCAATGGCGTTGGGGCCATCAACATTATGGAAGATATGCTTCGTGCTGCTGTCAGTATCATTCCTTGAAACATAAACCCTATATTCTTGTTTCTCATCTTGCAAATGCATAAGTTGATGTGCTTGTGTGTTTTATTTTTCGAAGTAATACAAAACATTAACTTTTGTGCCTTTAACCTTATTCATTTTAGATAAATAATTTTGGAAATGCTTCTTCTTTACAATGAGTACAATGCATTATTGCTTTCCTCATTTCGCTATAACCATTCTTGATATTGAGCTAATTTTTCATCTATAAACCCAATAGGGTCCTTTTGTTTCCTACTATACATAGTAATGGCTATGGTAGATTTAGTGCACCAAAGAAAATAATGAAGAGGTAAAAAATAACAGGAAAAAACATGTTTTGCAACTACCAGAGGTTCAGAGCGAGAAATGCAATCCTGTTTTAAGGGAGTTTGTTTGAGTAAGGTAAAATTGCTTGATTAAGTGTTTAATTTTCTCTCTAAAATAAGGGTTGAATTTGAAGAGAATCTTGGGACCATATAAAGTTTTTGGCCCCATCACTCACTTTGCGCGAGGACACATCATTGCGGTTGCTTCGTCAGTCCTTACGTTATTGAAATGCAAAGAGACTATTAGAAAACCAGCAAAAGTTTATATAGTATATCATTTTTTTTAGTTTAGTTGCCATAATTGTTTATTAAAGAAGGTTGTGTTCTGGACTTTTGCTGCAGATACCTCCTACCCGGACTACGTATAATAATGTGTAAATGCATGTGGGGCTGCTGGTAACCTGGAAAAAGCTTTAGAACTGTGTAAGAAAATGACGAAATGGTGGGGACCAGATTTGGTTACACACAACATTGTCTTGTCTGCTCTCAAGAATGGAGCTCAGTACTCAAAAGCAATATCTTATTTTGAAATAATGAAAGGAGCAAATGTCACCCCTGATACTTTCACGTTAAATATTATCATCCATTGCCTTGTAAAGATTGGACAGTGTGGGGAAGCTATTGAATTGTTTAACTCAATGAGGGAGAGAAGAACCAAATGTCCTCCAGATGTTGTTACATATACTAGCATCATGCATTCTTATTGTATATATGGGCAAGTTGAAAATTGCAAAGCAATCTTTGATTTGATGGTTGCTGAAGGAGTGAAGCCTAATATTGTAGCATATAATTCGCTTTTGGGTGCATATGCCTCACGAGGTATGCATAGAGAGGCCTTGGCAATTTTTAATTTAATAAAGAAAAATGGGTTACGACCTGATATAGTTTCGTATACCTCCTTACTGAATGCATATGGTAGATCTGCACAGCCTGAGAAGGCTAGGGAGGTCTTTAACAAGATGAAGAAGAACTCATGCAAACCAAATAAAGTCAGTTACAATGCACTTATTGATGCCTATGGGTCCGCGGGAATGTTGAAGGAAGCTGTTGGCTTGCTGCATGAAATGGAGAAAGATGGCATTCAGCCAGATGTTGTTTCCATAAGTACTCTGTTGGCTGCCTGCGGTCGCTGCAGGCAGATAACAAGAATTGAGACAATTCTTGAAGCAGCTAGGTCCCGAGGTATTGATCTAAATACAGTTGCTTACAACTCCGGCATTAAAAGTTATTTAAGTTTTGGAGATTATGAGAAAGCTTTGGAGTTGTATACATCAATGAGGGAGAGCAATGTGAAGCCAGATGCTGTAACCTACAATATACTCATCAGTGGATCTAGTAAATTGGGGAAGTATACGGAATCTTTGAGATTTTTTGAGGACATGGTGGACTCCAAGGTTTCTTCAACCAAGGAGGTTTACTCTTCATTGATTTATTCATATATCAAACAGGCAAGTGTTGCTCTTATTTTCTCTGTTGTTTACTCTAAAAAGTTTGCTATGCTAACAATGATTTGTATTCAGGGCAAACTATCTGAAGCAGAATCTACTTTCAGTTCTATGAAAAAATCAGGCTGTTTTCCTGATGTTTTGACATATACTACATTGATCCAAGCCTATAATGCTGGTGGTAATATTCTTTTGTTATTATGATTAATCGTTTTAGCTTCTCAAGAATTTAAACTGATCTTTTAGTTCTTATGGACCATAAGGGGGTTGGAAGAGAGCTTGGGACCTGTTCAAAGAGATGGAAGTAAATGGTATTCCACCAGATGCCATTATATGCTCATCTCTCATGGAAGCATTCAATAAGGGTGGCGAACCTGAAAGAGTCCTTCAATTGATGGAATTCATGAAGAAAAAATCCATCCCGTTGAACCAAAAATCTTATTTTGAGATAATAGCTTCATGCACCATGTATGTTTACTGATGTCTTAAGTCGAACAGGCAATTCTAAATTGGTAACTTAGGTCTATTATTATTATCTGAGCAGTGTGCAACATCTGCTGATCTAGTAACACTATAAATATGCATTCACACTTGCTTTGGTATCATCGTGTTTATGGCTTTTAGGTGTACATGACTCAGTCATCTTACCTGTCATGTGCAGCTTTGCTTTAGGATTATTTTAATCAGGTGACCATTTTAGTCACTTACAAACATCTGCTTGTTCTTCTTAAGCAACCATGCGATATAAAAGACAAGTTTTTAATAGGTAAAAACAGTATGAAGTTTCAAGTTTATTAAGATAGCAGGGTGGAATGTTCTGTGTAGTGTTAATTCGATTCCAGTAATTGACAACTTGAATCAATTGAATGTTGGGGTTACTGTATTGGCAATCTACATTTGTTCGCTTACACAATTCGGATTGTAGCTCATTGATAATTTCATTTTCCTTGATGGGCTACAGCAACTTGCCAGTGAGCCTCTGCTCCTTTCATTATCACTGTTTGTAGGTTTAGATAATCAGGCTATCATGGCATGCTGCCATGCTTTCATCATGTAACTTGTATTGGACTTGTGATATATTGGTGGTTTCCAGTGTTGAGCAGAAACAAATTCCTTTTTACCGCACACATCTTGTGTTATGTTGTTTACAAGCTTTTGATGCATTGAGTAACTCAATATTCTATTTTGTTCTGCTTCCTCATAACAGGATACGTGACTGGAAAACAGCAAGTGAGATGATTGAATATTTGGATTCTTCGCTCTCATCCATTTCTGTTGGAACACTAAACCATGTTTTAAATTTTCTTGGAAAATGTGGGAAGACAGAGCACATGATGAAGGTATAGTTGGCCTTCAGAACATAGTTGTCATTTCAGAACATGCTTCATTACTCTGTTTTTGGTGTGGTATGGTTTATAGTTTTAGTGGATATCTTTCTAAGAACATAGTTGTCATTCCAGTAATTTTAGTGGATATCTTTCTAAGACCCAAAGAAAGATATCCAACTTCTGCAGTGCAATGGATATACATGCTTCATTACTCTGTTTTTGGTGTGGTATGGTTTTTAGTTTTAGTGGATATCTTTCTTTTTAATGCAAAGGGATGCAGTTCTCCTACATGTTCAGGGGGGAAAAAAACTACCGATCTGTTCATTTCTATAAAAGTGAAGTCCATATTTGGTTAGATATGGAACTAACGGCCTTGCCGCACTGACACAATACAATATATTTCTCCCAAACATATAATCATTTAATATGTTTGTCCTCAGCATAATCAAATAGATTTATAGGATTCTCCTTTTCAGAGGAGTTGACAAATATTTTATGATTTCATCTACTCTTACTTATTTGGCAGTGAATTGTTTTTCTTGAATGTCTGAAGGTTCAAGTATCAATGTACTACCAGTAATTCCATACTTCCATGTACCACCTATATTTTCCTGCTGCTCCTTGTCCAAAATAAAAATGGATTTAGCAATAAGAACAATTTTATCTTGACTAGTTTTAAATCATCAGTTCATCACCTTCTCACATCAATACACATTGATACTTGAGGAAGCCCATGGAATCACAAACATGCCACTACACTTGTAAGAGAAATAATGATCTACATTTACAGTTCTGTTTCCCTACATTAATTATTTGATTCTCTTATGCAGCTGTTTTACAAGATGGTGACTTCATGTTCTACTGTGGGTCTTTCTACTTATGCGGTTGTTCTTAGAAATCTCCTAGTTGTTGGGAAATGGAGAAAGTATATTGAGGTAACAAGGCCCCTTCCCATTTTTACATCATCTGATCATCTCAGAATACCGCTTGCAACAAGCTAGATTCAAGAGTAATAGGTCAAAACCTGATATTTATTTGAGCTTTATTTTTTGTGCTTGTAGGTTTTGCAGTGGATGGAGGACTCTGGAGTTCATCCAACACTATATATGTATCAAAATGTCCTTCCCTATATCTGGAGAGAAAATGGCATGGATTTTGCTGCTACTATGCAAGAAAAAATAAGTATGATACGTCCTACTCTAATTATCATTTCAAGAAGACTATGAATTTATCATGCAATAATATACTCCCTCCGTTTCATATTATAAGTCGTTTGACTTTTTCCTTAGTCAAAGTTCCTTAAGTTTGACCAAATTTATAGAAAAGATTAGCAACATTTATAACACCAAATTAGTTTCATTAAATTTTACATTGAATATATTTTGATAGTATGTTTGTTTTGTATTGAAAATGTTAGGATATTTTTCTATAAACTTGACCAAACTTAAGGAACTTTGATTAAGAAAAAAGTCAAACGACTTATAATATGAAATGGAGGGAATATTTTGGTATCTCTTATTTTGTTTCTGTTTTGATGAGCTTGCATATATTACGAGCCCCATCGGTTGCCCTAATAAGCCAAAGCCAAAATTTGAATTTTCAAACTTAATTTTGAAGTTGATTTTAAAATATTTTCAACGTAGTTCTTTTTTAATATTGGTTTTTAAGTTGTTAAGAACACATATATAAAAGTTTTACCTATAAGTTAGTTTTTATTCTCTGATAAGCCGTTTTGGCTTATTAGGGAATATGGGCAACCGATGGGACCTACATGAATCATTGTTATGGATGACTCATTTGAGCTTAATCACACCAGGTTCATTGAGAGACAAGCAAACGTGAGCTCTCGATGTTTACATCTCTCTGATGTTAAGCAGGAAATACCTCGGCTTTAAACACAGGTCTTCCAACACAGAAACGCCTGCCTCCTTCAGTGGTAACACATATGTGCTGCCAAAAAGAAATTTATGGTATGAGAATTGTTCTGTTTTTCTCTCTTTGCCTTCTTCTTTTTCTTTCTTTTTGGCTTTTCTATTCTTAAATCAAAGTTCAAACAATTCTAGGTGTTATTTTTTCTGAAATTTCTGGTTATCACCCAGAATCTATTTCCAAAATGAAACTGGGAATCCCTGGTGTGAAGTCCATTAGGCCCATAACTGAAATTGTTGGAAAATTCCTTACGTGTCACTAGAAATTTCCAGATCCTGAAACCAAATCCATGTTTTGAGAAAACTGGCGGTTCCCGAACTAGAACCCAAAGGAAAAGGATGCCACCAGATTTTTGCTTCTCCCATATATGGCACTCCTTTGTGAACCTATGCCGGAATATGCATCGGGCGGTAACACAGTTTGGCCCAAACGTACCACTTGTCATTTTTATTCCAAGTGGCACCTCTACTCTCCATCTGAATACACATAAACCCAAAGAAAGAAGGAAACTCTACATCCGTAATTGACACATCCCATTTCTTATAAAGGATGGCAAGGTGGCGTTCACACAGGCCAAAGGGAAGCACCTATAACAGGGCAGTATGAGGATTGCATCTATCCACCTCTAATGCTCATCTGGGTGATCGTGTCGCTGGTTAAGGTTTGATATCCATCAATCTGGCAAAAGTTTGCATTTCTTGCCACCTCAACATAGGATGGGCAACGAGTGCGTAACAGCACCTCTGATATGCTCATCTGGGGTGGTTGAGCCACTGCTTTGATAATTGATATGCATCATTCTGGGAAAACTTTGCATTTCTTGCCACCTCCATGTAGGTTGGGCAATGCCTGTGCAGCCTCACCTCCACTGCATACATTCCAGTGTGGCTGTCGCAGCTCTGGTCCACAAGCCTATACTATGGGCTTGGTGCCGCCTCATTGCTGTCACGAGTGCATAACAGGAGTGAGCATGCACAAGGTGTCCTGGCACTGTTTCCACTCCGTGGTCAGTTAGGGGTGAAGTTGTCAAAAACAGTGCCCCTGGTAATTCCTGACCAACTGGCTATAGTTCCTGATTTATTACCGACCGAACGGTAATCGTTCCTGATTGTTACCAATAGAAATGGAAATGGTTACTGACAAACAAAAATGGAAATGGTAAAAAAAATAAAAACAGAAATGGAAATGATTTTGTTGTTTTACCAACCGTTTCCTTGGTTTATCGTATTTTCAAGGAAATTACCGTTTTTATAATATGGTAATTACCGTTTTTCTAAATACACAGTACTTGTGTCCCATGTCTCCATTTGGCCCATAGCATAAATTGTTCTTTTTATGTTCTTGACTTCTAGTCTCTAATGATTTCAGATGACCTACCACCATCATGAGTGAAGAACAGAGTATGTCGTTAAGTTTGTCTAATACAGGATGGGGGCATAAATCATCATTGCGGTCCTCAGTACAGCTTGGCCAATGTCCACAGCATGTTTTGGCATAAGATTTGCAAATAGTACCATAAATGGGAGAAACAAAATTCAAGGGCATATTCAGGATCAGAGAAATTCCCAGTGGCACAAGGGAGATTCCCTCCAGCCTCCAGGTAGATAATGAGTTTGTACTTTGTTAAGATCTACTGAAGCGTTGTTTTGGTGCTTCAAGAATGAGGTTGACACTTGTGGATGATATAGCTTGTAGGTAGCTAATACAGTGCATATATATTTTTTTCTCTTTGAGGGTACATAGACAGTGTGGATGACAAATGGAATATGAAAGAAAAATGCAAAGAGTTTCTCATCCGCTCTTTTGCAGCTCACCCCTGCCTTCCCATTTGTCTCTACAGAACAACTAATTCATCACATATGAACACAATGTAATTGAGCATATAATTAAGTAAACTCTGAAAAGTAGCCCGGAAACTGCATCTCATTTTGATGATTAAGGGGAGAAGGTGAAGGTGTGCTTCATAGGGGAAATGGGGAATTTTGATTATCATGGGGAGAAGACAAGGGTGGAGACGAACTGCATACCTTCAAACAGTATATAAAATTCTGAACATTTGCATGATCATATTTTGCGTCTCCAGGCTCCAGCAAACTAAGCTAAACGAGATGCAGTTGGCTTTCATGCATAAGTGGTTAATAAAGCAAATGTGTATTGCGAAAGCTGTATTATTATGTGACATATTTGGTCTTTGAGATATGCACTTCTCTACTACTTTAAAATACAGTTGTTCTCCTTTCTCCATGAAAGTTGTAATTTTATGTGGCATTTTTGGCATTGAAACTTCACCCGATTTGGTTACACCCCTGGATGTCATATCAGCTGGCCCTACTAGTTAGAGTGGTTTCTTCCTCCTCCCTCTCTCTTTTGACTCGCTCACCCCTCACCGAACTTGAGGCGGCCATGGCTCACTCTTTTGACTCCCTCCCTCACCGAGCTTGAGTCGGCCATAGAGATCTCGCCATGCTCGAGAGAAGAGGGAGGTTGGCGGTGGCCATGACGAGGTGTAGTGAGATTGATGTGGTGCCACCCCCTTGGCCATGCTCAAGGGAAGAGGAGGTTGGTGACAAGCTTGACGCGGAGCCTGCTCCCTTGCCGTGATTGGTGAAGGGGGGGCTG
Source organism: Oryza longistaminata (assembly GCA_009805545.1). Lineage (NCBI taxonomy): Eukaryota > Viridiplantae > Streptophyta > Magnoliopsida > Poales > Poaceae > Oryza > Oryza longistaminata. The sequence continues at coordinate 9,674,887 of CM020182.1, read as the reverse complement.
TTAGCAAGCTCGAAGAAGAGAGTGGGTTCGCCAAGCACAGAGAAGACGGGGTTGTTCGCAAGCTCTGGTGAGGGTTGATGGATGCGGATCGACCCAACTGTATCTTGATCTGGCTACGGCTAGTCGAAATTTGGAGGTATCTCTCCTCCCTGATGTCGACGAGAGTACGAGACCAAGGTGCGGTTCTTCAATTCTCTCCTCCACGAAGCCTTTGTTGTCCCCTCCTACCCAGGCTCCACCACTACCATCGTCGCCACTCTCCTCGTCAAGCTCAGGGAGCTCGGCGATGGCTTCCTATCAAGCGCCACACCAACTCTAGACCCGGCACCCCACCCTCCTCCTTGCCGAGGTTTAAAAGACGGGTGCCGGCAGCGCGGCTCTGATCCAAGATGAACTCGACGGAGGAGTCGATGCCGCAGGCCCCACCACCATGAGTTTTTGTCGCCGCGGCTGTGTCTGCTGTGAGCTCGCTTGGAACCGCGCGCGCTGTCTCCACCTCCAACTCGAGCTCGTTGAGCGGTGTTACCGCCAACGGCGGCGGAATAGCGTGGAGCTCTGAGCCGGGAGGGTGGGGGTCTCTCCACGGATGGAGCTCGCTGGCAATGTTAACTGCTCCACGAAGAGAGGGGAGAGCGAGTTAGAGGGGAAGGAAGAAGAAGAGGGGTGGAATGGAACTGACTAATGGGACACTTCCCTTTGCTGACGTGGATCTTTTTAAAATGTGGCATCCAAAGTGACGTCCAGCTCTACCAAAACCAGCCTAAAACCGCTAAAGGATGTAAATGTCTGGTTTTGATAGTTTGAGTGTGTTAGAAACAAATTTTATAGTTCGAGGGTGTGTTTTTAACAAAGCAAAAAAGTTGAAGGGTGTTAAATAGACTTATCCCTACTCTAAATTCCATTGCAATGCATAGACATCTACCTAATTGAAAAGTAAAACTTAAAAAGCAACCAGAATCAGCCACATGATCTGTCAAAAAATAGCCGTTGGATTCACAAAATGACAAAATAGTAAGGAAGAATCCTAGCCATTGAAATGAGGAATCTTCTAGAAGTGGTAAAATATAGAGAGAAGGAAGAGTTTGAGCCACTCATTACCTCTTATTGGTTATCTCATGTTGGCCTCCCAAATAGGCCTAGGGCTGGCTTAGCCTGGCCAATCAACCCAAACGGTCCTTAGACTAGATGACCAATTAAATAATTTTATAAGAGGGAAAAATCATTCTACATATAACACTTTAAATCAGTCAGCAACAATCAAAACAAAGATATAGAAAAAAGGTTAACATCTCAAACAAATCTTATATCATAATTACAATTATGATGTGCAATTTTACTTAAATGTAGACCCGGGATATTTGGAATCCGAGGTAGTAGTGAAATTTAATTTTGATTCTTACAATAATATCACAAGTTTAGCGTAATTATAGTAAATTATTTATTCTCATTACAATATGTATTTATTACATATCAAAACAATATAGTATTTGTATTGAACCTGCACTTCCAACCAAATACTTTTGTCGAATATTAAATCAAGTAAAGCAGGAAACAATACGAATAAGATGAATATAAACCCTGAGTCTATACATTAATTATTGATTTAGCTGAATGGTGGAAAATTTATTGTTAATTGTAATAGCAGTTAATAGATAGGAAGGTTATAGTCGCGCGAACGTGCGACTAGTTGCATGCAAAACCTTCTTAAACTACGTGGAAGAGGTTAACAGTAAAGAAACATGAATAGTGTGTCACGTACAGCAAGTAATTAAGTGACATGAAGAACATACAGTTGCATGCAAACACTGCACGCTTGATGTATTGGATTTTCTTCCAGCGAGTGATGAATACATTGCCATATATAAATATCAGTGGTAGTTCTGGACATGCTTTGGCTAGCTTATTAGCTTTGGCTCGTATTAGATAGTATTGATGAGAACACATATTTATCCACTGAAAAAGAAACATTAATTCATGATGGAATATTGGAGGAAAGCAAGAGGGGTTTCTTACCCAACAGATTTGGGAGAAAATATGTGAAGATAGATGTAACAGATATTCATGTTAATTTTTTTATGGTTTAACAAACCTGCGAGTGGGATAGTTATGCTAGAATTTTCTGATATGGTTCATATGACAGTTTTATAAAAAAACATTCAATCACTCCACATTTTCGTTAAGAAGCAATCGCTCTATAATATATCTACATTTTCATTAAGAGGAAATCTCTCTGTATAGGGAGGAAAAATATATATAGTATTTAAATGATTGGTGTGATTTTTTTATTATTTAAATCGACCCAATTATATCATTTTTAGTGTTTTAAGTAGTGGGCTTTAAGTTTTAAATATTAAACAGTACTATAAGTTGTAACTTTTTATGTCTCATAATTGTAATTTCATCGGAGGATGATATACTCAAACAAATATTAGCTTCATTGTCCGCATAACCTACAAATTGTGAACATATTATGTCCAATTCTATTTATCCTCAATATTGGTTGGGTTCTGATTGAAATTGAGTATATATATACTTATACTATAATATGTGTAAAAAAAACACATCACATTTGTTATGACTAAGTTGTATTTCATTTGATGGATTATATGTTTGGTTGGAGGGATGTTGTTGAATGGAATAGGACAATGTGTTGGATGAGGGTTAGGATAGAATAACTACACTTTTGATTGTTTGATCAAATCTACGGTTCGATTGATCAGTTTATTTGGTTGAATAATACTATAAAAGATGACCAAGAATGGTTGGGTAAAATTTATGTTATTCCTAATTTTCATAGAGATGTTGGTACGTAAGTAAATCATAATCTTCCTCGATAATATTTCATTGCATGTCCTTATCTTCCTGTTCATATTTTATTTTCTCTTTTTTTTAATCTTGTTTTTATTTGTTTCTATTGGTTTTGTTTCCATTTCTACCGGATTGGGCCAACCTTGTGTAGGTGCATCTCATTCATCGTTTTGTTTGCTCCCTTTTGGAGCTCATATATTGCGTCTCATGCATATATTGTTACGTGTCAAAGAACCACGCTCCAAAACCATATTATTTATATGGAACGGAACTATACACATCTTTGGAGTTATGAGAATATTAGTGAAACATATATGCATTTGTTCTTTTTAATTGAGCATTTTGGACATTGACACCGTCTCAAATGCATGTGTTTTGCCATTATTTTTTATAACAGTATATTTATAAAAATAATGAACATATAACCATGTGAATATATTTTTTTTCATTATAAATCTATCAATACCATTTTTGTGTATTAAATTCTAATGCTTATGTATGCTTAATTTAATATATCAAGGTTTGACTAGACGCATTCTATGATGTCATCTATGTGATAACGGAGTATTTCATTTGATGGATTATATGTTTGGTTGGAGGGATGTTGTTGAATGGAATAGGACAATGTGTTGGATGAGGGTTAGGATAGAATAACTACACTTTTGATTGTTTGATCAAATCTACGGTTCGATTGATCAGTTTATTTGGTTGAATAATACTATAAAAGATGACCCAGAATGGTTGGGTAAAATTTATGTTATTCCTAATTTTCATAGAGATGTTGGTACGTAAGTAAATCATAATCTTCCTCGATAATATTTCATTGCATGTCCTTATCTTCCTGTTCATATTTTATTTTCTCTTTTTTTTTAATCTTGTTTTTATTTGTTTCTATTGGTTTTGTTTCCATTTCTACCGGATTGGGCCAACCTTGTGTAGGTGCATCTCATTCATCGTTTTGTTTGCTCCCTTTTGGAGCTCATATATTGCGTCTCATGCATATATTGTTACGTGTCAAAGAACCACGCTCCAAAACCATATTATTTATATGGAACGGAACTATACACATCTTTGGAGTTATGAGAATATTAGTGAAACATATATGCATTTGTTCTTTTTAATTGAGCATTTTGGACATTGACACCGTCTCAAATGCATGTGTTTTGCCATTATTTTTTATAACAGTATATTTATAAAAATAATGAACATATAACCATGTGAATATTTTTTTTTTCATTATAAATCTATCAATACCATTTTTGTGTATTAAATTCTAATGCTTATGTATGCTTAATTTAATATATCAAGGTTTGACTAGACGCATTCTATGATGTCATCTATGTGATAACGGAGGTAATATCCA
>CM020182.1:9636683-9670616 GCA_009805545.1 Oryza longistaminata | reverse complement strand
TGGGACATGTGCAAGATGGATGGATTCGGCTCAAGCTACCACCATGGAAATTGACCGACTGTTGTGGGTGTGGTGTGGAGTTAGTTAGTTTGCTTTGCTATTTGCTATCTGTAATCGTTGCACATTGTTATTATGTATATATGGCATTGTACTGGAGGGTGATCTTTATCCCAAAAAATGTAAAGCGGCGAGGTGGTGGTTGGGCAAGCTGGATACATGGATGGGTTTTGTGGCGTGCTTCTTCTTAATTTTCCACATACCACGTTATCGGTTAGTTATGCTACCGTAATTTTGGATAAAATTGACCTGTTTTTTTCAAAAAATAACTATAATGAAAAAACTAATTTCCAAACCCGCCCGTCAAAACCCTGAGGGGACGTTCAGCTAAAAATTTCTCCAAACGCCACTCTAGTTGATACTGAAAAAAAAAATGTTGTCGACGTAGAAGTCCCAGCTAAATTAGCGTGTAACATGACTCCTAAGGAGCTCGCTCTGCTGTATAGATATAAGGTTGGTTGCTTAATAAATGGCGTACCCATAGCGTTGGTTTCCTACGAGGTGCGTATGGTTTATTTTGTAAACACGGTAGCATGTGTTGTAATTATAGTCTAGTTTGAAGGTTATGGAGATTGCGGGCTTCGCATTCTTCATATCAGGTTATGACAGAATCCTGCGCCAAGAGTTAAAGCACGACTATGGACAGTTTTATCTCCAGCCTGCCACCGCGCGGGCGTTAATTATTGTTTCTCTATCCCTTTGATCTGCTTTTTAAGACTTATTGTGCATCGCGCGCTGCGGCGCCAATATCATATCTACGTAACGTCTGGAGTTCGAGTGCTATACCATTACTATATGTTATGCAATGATTGATTGAAGAAGGTTGGTATGGATGATCAGTCGAATTCAAAAAAATCCTTAATTAAAAAACCGGACCAGTTGGTTGTTGATTGATGATATAACGAATCGAGCAGGAAAGCAGCTGAGGATTATTGGTAGCTTACGAGCTAACGACTCGCTTTGGCTCGGTATGCGTGAAAATTAAGGGTGGTGGTGGTCCGGTGGCGGGCGGCATGACGCGAATTTTTGAATTTGATGGGGTAGCAGGGGAGGTTGATGAAAGGAAGTAAGAAGCAGGTGGAAGTGGAGCTTTTGGGGCCACGGCCACCGATTGCCTGGGTTTTCGAAAGCTGTGGGGAGAAGTCGCCTTCTCCGGCGTGGCGCTTCACTGGTGGTGTATCTGGCCACCGTTTCTTCAGGCCCTCCCAAACGGCCGCCCATGTCGACACCTGGAATTGGGCACCACCTTTCTCGTCCCGTTCGTTTCGGGGCTTTTTTCTCGCCGACTCCTAACTGGGGGAAAGTTACAGGACATCTCTCGCCTCCCTTCCTCTTCATACTCGCTGTAAAAGTTCATTCGCTCTTTTCATTTTACTCCATAGGTTACATGGAGGGGAGGATGGATAACCAGCAGGGTGGGCCTTGTGCAGGGCCTTGTGCTCCTCACCGTCTTCCGCCGCTGTCCCCCTCCTGCGCCCGGCGCCGTGCACCGCGTCCCATGCTCACCGGCCACCGGGACCCAGTTTCTCGTCTTCTTCCCGCGCTCTACCTCACCTCCATCGGAACAGGCGGTGTCAAGTCTGCCCTACTCCCCTTCGGAGCAGAGCAGTACGAGCGCGACGGACCATGATGGATGAGGGCGCCCCGGCCCCGGAGAAGACAAAGCAGTCCCTTCTTTCAGCTGGTTCTTTCGGCGCCATCAACCTTGGCATCTTCGTGGCGGGACGCTTGTGTCTGGGTGGAGCAAGAACGTGTCGTGGGCTCTGGGCTTCGGCATCGCCAGCTCTGGCCTGCTCATCGCGTCCGGCGGCGTTCCTGGCAGCCCACGCCTGCTACAGAGTGCGCCTCCCCACGGGGGAAGCCCCATCAAGGCCATCCTCAGGGTGCTGGTGGCCGCCTTCAGGAACAGGACCGACGTCTGCCTCCCGGGACGCCGGACGGCCTCGGCCTGTACGAAATCGACGACGACAAGAACAAGAACGGCGGCGATGATTGAGAGAAGCTGCGCACACCGAAGGGGTACGGTGGCTGGACCAAAGGCCGCCGTGAGGGTGGAACGGGGGCGGCGTGTGGGAGGTTTGCACGGTGAAGCGAGGTGGAGGCGCGTGAAGGTGCTGGCGCGGGATAGTGCCCATCTGGGTGACGTGCGTGCTGTACGCGGCGTCGCTGGGGGCAGATGACCACCACCTTCATCCAGCAAGGGATGGCCCATGGACACGAGGGTGTTCGGGGGGAGGTTCTCGGGTGCCGGTGGCGTCGCTGGTGTCGGTGGGAGTGGTGTTCATGCTGCTGTGGGTGCTTGCTCCACGACGTTGGTGGTGATGCCGGTGGCGAGGAGGTGGTGGCGCTCGGGTGGTCTGACGCAGTCGCAGCGGATTGGGCGTGGGGCGTGTGCTGGTGGTGGTGGCCTATGGCGACGCTGGCTGCTCTGGTGGAGAGGCGGAGGCTGCGAGGGGAGAAGCCGGGTCGATGAGCCATTCTTTGTGGCAGGTTTGCACAGTTCGTGGTGCTGGGCCGATCCGACGTGTTCAGCGCATCGCGCAGCTGGAGTTCTTCTACGGCGAGGCGCCCGGGGTCCATGCGCAGCATCTGCTCCGGCTCTTCTCCTTCCTCGCCTCTCCCTCGGCTTCTTACGTCAACTCGCTCGTCGTCACCATCGTGGCGGCGGTCACCAAGAGGAGCGATGGCTCCGGCGGCTGGCTGGGCGCCGGACCTGGGACACGGCCCACCTCGACTACTACTTCTGGCTCTGGGCTCCTTCATCAGCCTCGCCAATCCTGCCCTCTACCTGCTTCTCGCCGCCCGCTACAAGGTCCAAGAAGCCCTCGCCACCAAACTTTAATTCTTCTGCATCCCTAGCCACTTCCACTATCATCTCCTTCTTCTTCCTCCACATTAATTGTATGTTCATCATCATCATCATAGACATACCATTATTATACGCACGCATATCTCATCTCATCTGTAAGATGGATCAATCTATATAGTCTGCAGCAGTGGCATCTTGCCTATAGGCCTATAGTTTTGCTTCTTGAATTTACCGTATCGGGAATCCATGGAATTGAACTGACGACAACTTTTCTGCATATGATCGAATTGGTAGCTTTTGGGGCAGAAACAGAGTAGCCCAAGCCCAATAGATATACGACCAGGGCAGCATTGCATTGTGTACCTCTTGCTGGCGACGAGTAAGTGACCTTGACGAGGGGAGGCCAAGCCAGGAGGATGGAGACCGGAGAGCGAGGCGCGACCAAGTCAAGACAACGGCCGTCGCGTCGCGTGTGGCAGTGGCACCAAGACTACGATTTTGAGTGGGGTAGTATGAAACTGTTTGGAAATTTCCCCTGCTTTTGAAAATGAAAAGTGTTCGGGCATAAATTTTTCAAAACAAACATATTCCCATTTTTTTCTTCCATTCGAAAAGTGGAAACGAATACGGTTAGATCATTGTCTGTCGAATCGGAATGTGACAGAAGCATTCCTGAAACGAAACTCGGATTTTCTTATGGGAATTGGAAATATATATATTATATATTTATCATATATAGGATACACATATTTAGCCCTTATCTATTCTAGATGTACATAATTATAATATTGAGGTGATCAGTTGGAATGTGATATTTTTTTTCCTACCCATGCTCTAGAACTGTTTTTCTTTTGCCCTAATGACTTTTTTTTGTCTTTTTAAAAGCCATTCCATACTGGTTTATAGTTATATATGAATGTAGTTTTGCTTATTGTAAATCTCCAGAAAAGTAAAGTTGTATAATTAGTTCTAATCTATTATTAATTGATTAAAAAATAGAAATATCTTTTACTGTTTTTTTAGAAAAATTATTGAGCTTATATCTTTTCGTTGATTTGAGAAGCTCGTTAGATTTCTTCTCATATTTTAAAATAAATATTTGTTACCGTATTTGCTCTATATTTATGCAATACATATTTATTTTATAGTGGAAACTTTTGGGTGTCACATTAAGTCTATGGAGAAAAACTTTCCTGATAATATTCGATTAATTATTTTTGTATCCAAGGTTCAATTCCGACTGCATATGAGAAGATATAAAACTCATGATATAGTAACATTTGTTCACATATAATATAGGTATAACCTTATTATAAAATTATGCACTTTTAGATTGTTGATGTGTAATATAAGTATGGTTATATCCGAGCTAGTAATATCCTTATCAGATACCCTCGCTCGTTGCTACGGGATAACCGAATCAACTTGCTAAGCATTGTACAATGATCGATTCTCTATTTACCAATTAAAAAGGGTTACATAGTCACGGGATTAAAGCCCATATAATAAAAAAAATGATATCAATCAAATTGGTGCAAGCCATGAACCTCCAAGGCACAAAGATGGTGAAAGACATATTTAGTCAACAAATATTTGTTTTTTTAAGAAAATCGACAAATATTATTGAACACACTAATTAAGTATTACGATGCACTTCTTATCATGTCAGTAATCTACTATGCACATTATAACTTGTGTACTAATTTGCAGGCAGTACTATACACATTATCAATTTTTTTATGTTCTTTAACTGTCAGTAGTACATTAGTCATATAATCTATACCATCTATAAATTACAACCCACTAAGTCTAAAACTTAATATGTAACCATACCTATTATCATCCACTAGCAATAATTACATATCAAACATCTTTCAAGCATGCAACCTCATCTACGATTTATTGAATTCTACAAAACTGAAATGCAAACATATTCAATCATCATCCTTCACATCTTTTCCACAAGGCCACAACATTTATACATATATATCTATCATATCTATAATACCTAATATATATTTATCAATATAATTCTGCATCAAAGCATGGATATCATTTGGTCTTTTTTTCACTATTAGTATTGATGAAACTATGACATTTCCTTAATTTTCTTTTTGCTCTTTTGCTTCTAGCCTAATTGTTGAAAAAATATTAAAACTTTTTAAGTAATTCACGGTAACAAAGCAAGATACGTACTACTTTAAGCATTTACAAATTACAGGCCGTTGCCACTTGCCACCGTCTAGGCCCAGCATGGATGAATTACTCGAAAGTTGATTTCAAAGGATATGAAATGAAATGAAATAAAAGGGAAGGTAATGCACTCAACTAGAGGATGGGTGCCCGCACGTCGGACAGCAATCGATCTCATTGGCCTCGGCACTCGAATATGGCTATCGGAATCCACGACGGAGGACGGGCAGGGCAGGGCAGGTAGGTCGTCTCCTCTCTCGTCTCTCTCCCCCCTTGGCTTTGCTCCGCTCCAGGCTCCAGCCGAGTACCCGACTCCTCCTCCTCGCTCGCCGCGGAATCTTCTGGAAGCTTCTAGATCCGGCCGCTACGATCGGCGAAGAAGGGATGGGGCAGGCCTTCCGCAAGCTCTTCGACGCCTTCTTCGGCAACAAGGAGATGCGGGTACCCCAAGCTTTTCCACTCTTGTCTGTCTCGTCTCAGATTGGGTTTTGGACGGATCATGGATGATGGTGGTTTTGGCTGGCAGGTGGTGATGCTTGGGCTAGATGCCGCGGGGAAGACCACCATACTCTATAAGCTGCACATCGGCGAAGTTCTCTCCACCGTCCCCACTATAGGTAGGTTCACTCTCATCCCTCCCTCCCTCCGCCTCATCGAATCTTTTATTTTGTTTTGAGCCAAATCCAAACCCAACCTAACATCATCATCATCATCATCATCATCATCATCATGCAGGCTTCAACGTGGAGAAAATTCAATACAAGAATGTGGTGTTCACTGTGTGGGATGTTGGTGGCCAGGAAAAATTGAGGCCCTTATGGAGGCACTACTTCAACAACACCGATGCTCTGGTCACTCTTTTTTTTCCCCTCTTCTTTTATCCAGCGGCATAGGGAAACATTTCTTACACATAACGTACCTCCTTTGAACAAGCAATTCACATTGCGACTTTATTTCTCTTGCTTATCAAAAACCACATCAATCCCACCAAGAGCAACAATTGCTATGCCAAATAGCATTACAGCTCCTAATAATCTTTTGCTCAAGATTGCCTACAAGGACCTTTTATGTTACAGATCCACGTTGCTTTATTTAATTAGCACGCACATTTTGGTTTCAGAAACACTTCTTGCGTTGTAAATTCCTCTCTTCTTTTTTTAACTCGCAGATCTATGTAGTTGATTCCCTGGATAGAGAGAGGATTGGGAGAGCCAGAGCTGAATTTCAGGTTTACATATATGTATAAATAATTTATTATGAGGCAGCAAGCGTTTACTTCTGACATTTGTTGCCTTGTTGCTCTAACTTACTGTGTGGTAATGTCTTTCAGGCCATTATTAATGACCCTTTTATGCTTAATAGTGTTCTATTGGTGTTTGCTAACAAGCAAGACATGGTATGCTCAATTTGTCTCTTTTTCTTTTTCCAGAACCTGTATTTCTTATGGCAGCTACTTTAACATCATCTAGCTTGTTCAGATGACTATATTACCTTTTTCCAATATATAATTGTTTCCTGTATATGTAAAGTCATCATCTGGGTAGTACATGAAAAATATCATTTGTTATTGAAGTTCACATCCATGTAACTTGTGTTTCCCATCGCCCTTGTCACTATGGGAGATTGCTGCCATTCATGGTTGATGCACTTCTATCTTTTGTTGAGTTTGCAGATGATGAATTAATTGTTGGCATGTTTCCATGCTTATGGTATGATGATGCTAAATTTTGTTGGCATTGTGCATTCACTTATGAAACCATTGGAATAGTATGACTCTGCACTAGATAACTTAATGGTTTTATTATTTGTCACTGAATTGTTGCTCACCCATGTAATGTATCTGCTAGTGTAGAGGGGCGCAATGACTCCGATGGAAGTATGCGAGGGCCTTGGTCTATATGACCTGACCAACCGTATATGGCATATCCAAGGAACCTGTGCTCTCAAAGGCGATGGCCTCTATGAAGGATTGGACTGGTTAGCAACAACTCTGGATGAGATGCGAGCTTCAGGGCGGATAACTTCAACATCATCGTCATGAAGAATAACAAGGGATAGTTGATCCTTGCGCTATATGGATTGACTTGATGCCTGCATCTTGCTTTCTTTTCCATTTGATTTCCTCCTCTCCTGTTGTAGCTATTGGTCGTGAACTGGGCGAGGCTTTTTGGTAAAGCTTTGATTCAGGCAAAACTGTAGTGTTACGAAAGACAGGTGACAGTGATGCACTTGCACTTGGGAGGAGTGGTTGGTTTACTTACTGAAAGTTCATCTTTTCGTGGAAGCGGGAGTGGTTGTAAATATATGAAGCTGCTACTGTACTGATATAATTGTGGTTGCTCTTGAACCAGTTGTATTCGTGAATTTTCAGATTCGAAGAGTTGTGTGTATTTTTTTTTTCCTTTAGTAGGAAAGGGCACTCGATGCATTTCTCTTCTGACGAAAAATGGCTTTGTATCATTACGAGAGCATGGATGTGAAATAGATCGTACGATGCCAATTCATTCATTGGTTGGGTACAGGGGGCAGAGTATTGGCGAAACTCTGGCTGGGTATGCCTGTCTCCATTGGTGATGGCATCATCGGCAACCTGGCCCTGTCTGCGTAGTCACTCTAGTAACTAACTAGTAGAGGTGTAGGTTGTGATGGCGTCCAATTACAACAGAACAGATACAATTCTCACTGTACGACTAGGAGCAACCACCGCAAAAGCTAAGCGTGCTCACAAGTAACACACCAAATAGATATACAATTACAAATTCAGTCGGTCAGAACCGCCTCTTCTGTTGAGTAGGATAACCGGGGTTCTGCATCCCCATCCCTTGATCAGCTTTCCTTCTCAACTGTTGCACATATCAAAAGCCAATCAAATGTTGCATTTGTCACAGGCCTTTTTCCAAGCAACATTTACTTCCAAGGCAGCAGTTTTTACCTGATGCGGATGAGATTGGGGTCCAGCGCCCCTCTGCATTGGAATATTACCAGGATTCATCCCAGCTATGCCTCCTTGCGGAGCTGCACCAAAGGCCGCCATGTTTGTACCACCCATTCTCGACATACCGACCATGGGTTGTTGCATTTGCCTCGGAATGGGTCTCGGTACCACAGACTGGTTGCCAGGAGCTGCGTTCCCTGATGGCTGAAATACAAATGTACAACATTATAAAAATGCACCTCATAAAGCAACCCGAATCAATTCTGCAAGAAAATGTGCCAACATGGAGTTGGGTTCCTTAAATCACACTGGACCAAATCTTTGATGGCATTGAAAACCATGTATCGACTTGTTTTGACCAATTGAATATGCCCTAAAGCACGATATTTTTGCCAACTGTATAAAGAACTTAGATAATTGACCAAAGAAAATGCATATTCTGTATATCGCTTCCCAATACTAAGTAATACTGATAAGTCTTGGTAAAAAGGTGGCACAGGGACAGAAATCCATTACCGCTTGAGTTGGTTGAAGGCTTGTTGTTCCTTCAAAATCAGTTGTGGTATCAACTGGACGCACAGGATATTGCACAATTTTCTCTCCAGCCTGCGATGGTAAAAGTGCACTGACCAGAGAAAGATTTTAGTCATCTTCATTTGTGGAGGAAATGTAAAGCCAAATGTTTAAGAGTTGCAAGTTAGGGAAAGTATATTAAGACCCTGATTACACATAACTTACTTCCGTCCAGGCAGAGGATCCATTCGAAAGTACCTATCAACAGAAAAGGGTTGTTCAGAAGGATTGCTGTAGTAAATCATACTCCCTCCATTTAAAATTATAAGTCTTATTCTGAGTGGGCAAAAATGATTAGGGAGGGTGGAAAACCAAGAGAAAGAAGAGTTCAAATGACCATGCCACCATACTAAAATACCTCAAGAATAGGTGTGGAGATGGTTAGTAAGATGCTTCTTATAAATGTGGGAGAGAGACTATGTAATAATTGTGGGCACATAAAGAAAAAAAAAATTCAATACCAACATGCAAGCCTTATATTTTGCAAAATGATTGAAAAAACTCTAGGCCTTTCAAAAAGAAACAGAGGCAGAGGGAAGACTATAGCCTTACAAAAAGAAACAGAGGGCCTATAGCCTTACAAAAAGAAACAGAGGGAGTAATAAACAATAGCACCACAATGAAAGTAGTATTTCCTCGAGTTTTCAGCATTAAACCTTCATCCAAGCCACTAGAGATGAAAACATTTAGAAGTATAGCGAATCAAACTAAGGATTGCATATATTTATATTTTTAAAGTAAAATATATAAGGTTCAGGATGCACAAATATTTACAAGGAAAAATTGACCGTTAGCCACTCTAAACAGATGGTCTTGGCAATTTTACACCCTTTAAGCCACACCACTACCACCACCACTCCAGCCCACCCCAAAAAATCAGCTCCAACTGAGGACCATCAAGACCTCATCCAAGTATCAAAACCTCGTGCAAATAAAGCATAACTGTTTTTCTTGCATGGTTGCTAAACTAGATTCAGGGAAGCAATTAGAACTCCAGATCGCACTTGCTGTACACTGAGAAGATAAGAAGTATCCAACTAGGCAAAAAAGGAATAATGAATAAATGGAGGGATGTAGTTACTTACTCATGTTCCAAAGCTTGCGCAGCTGTTATACGCTTTCGAGGATCATACCTGAAACAGGAATATATAAGGTTATTAAAACAACATTTAGTAGTACAAAAGATGAATGTAAGAAATGATAATCATCCAAGGTTATGTTGGATTTGTAGCAGGCCAAAAGGCCAGTTACATACTCGAGCATTTTTGAGAGAAGATCGAACGCAGGACTCTTCTGAGGCAAGTGAACAATATTATGAAGTCCTGTGTTCTCACTGCAAGGGAGAAACTATTTCCTCAAGGAAAGATAAATGCTATTTTCACAGGTTTTTAAAAGCAGCTTAACAATGCATGACATACTACTTATGCCCTTGAATGTGTTGCTGATCGTTTTGCCAGCATGGAAGATTAGCGAGGGTAGGCCATTTCTCAACGGTAGGATGACCTGGAGAATAATTATATTATTATACTAGAGCATATATTATCTCAGGAAGAGTACACAATCAAATAGTCAGAATGAGAAATGAGTCATCCATACCTAAGACCTTAAAAATCTTGTCTAGTTGATCAAGCTACAAGACATGTGCAAATCAACTGTGAGATAAAAATAAATGGCAAATGAATGGCATACATAGCATGGATATTCTACAAAATGTAATACAGCAGGATATATAAAATGCAACAACATACAATTATCAACTGCCTATTTACTTTTAGGAAGGTTCCAGGCAAGAGTGATAATATCTTTACTTGAAATTAAGCATCACATAGAAAATGTAAAATGTCGCAGTCTTAGTCTAGTATCTAGTAATTGATTCTGAATACAAGGTAACGATAGCAATTACTTGAGTGTGAATGCCCATACTTGAAAAGGGTTTGGAGTAGCTTTGGCTTCAACACCTTGGAACAGCGGTTTGAGTGTAAGCAATTCAGCAAAAATGCAACCAACTGCCCACATATCTAGAGTTGATTAAGGAAATAGCTGAAGTGAATAAAGCGAAAAAAGATGGTCGAAAGATATCATTTCAATCTCCAGCAAGGATACCAACAGCACTTGTGTAGTGCTTTGCCCCAAGTAACAACTCTGGAGCCCGATACCAGATGGTAACAACAACCTGGAAATTATTGGTTAGCTATATACTTGTGGGTATTGATAACACATTAAATGCTTCCACAAAAAAGGAAAGGAACAGATGAGCATATGAAGGTTCATCACAAAAAAGAGGAAACAAGCAGTAGTTTTACAAATAACTACCATTTTTTGCCCTTATATGCCTTGAAATAAACACAAGACAGCAGCAAACGTGCTAATGGGCACACAGATGGATGTACTAACCCCGTTATCACTTAATGGCTTTAATGGAGCTTGATATATCCTAGCGAGTCCAAAATCAGCAATCTTTATAATTCCATGTTCTTCTCCTTCTCCCATGACCTATTTGGGCACATCATCCTAATCCGGTGAGCCAGGAAAAGCAAGATTGACAGAGTTGTACATCAAAAGGTAGCATATGACAACATACCAGTATATTAGAAGGCTTGAGATCTCGATGGATAATCCAGTTACTGAGGAAGGGAAATCAATTTTTAGATTTCTTTTTGGAGACAAAATCAGAATAAGCTAGGATCCCAGCAAAAAAAGTTCCATGTGCTAGGTTAGGCTCCAGTTTTTACATATCACTCATCATGATAACTTAAGAAGTAAACGATACCTATGGAGATAGTTGAGACCATTGAGCAGTTGCCAGAGCAAAGATTTGACTGTGTAGGGATTTATGGGGAGGTTAAGCTTCTCTCTGTGATGCCTGATAATCTCCTGCGATATGTTTCATAGGTTCATTAGCTGTTAACTGGAGTAAACAAATGATTACTACTGTACAATAGATAAGAGAGAAGATTGGAGATGGGCGTTGCTGCTTACATAGAGATCATGCTCGGCGTAATCGAAGGCGAGGTAGAGGGACATGTCGGCGTGGTTGATGTGAACATTGACGAGCTTGACAACATTCTCGTGGTTGATCTCACGCAGAAGCTGCAAGAGGAGAAGACTAGTGATTAGTTAGGGTTTGGTATGGCAGGGAGGAGTAGGGAAAGCGGATCTCCCTGAGGAAGGTACCATGATCTCTCTGATGGCGGTGGGCGAGACACCGTCGCCCTCCTTGGACTGCTTGAACTTCTTGATGGCGATGGGAGAGCCACGGCGGCCAACGCCAGCGGCAGCGTGGGGATGCGATTGTTTGAGGCGAGCGAGGAAGACGAGGCCGTAGGTCCCCTCGCCAATCTTGCCCACTAGTTCGTATTGCTGCAGCCATGCCGGCCGATTCGTTCCACCTCCGACGCGGCCGTCCCCCATCGCCGCCGCCGCTGCCGGCCGCCGCCTTCGGAGAAGAAAGGAAAAGGGGGAACAAAAGATCCAGCCGAACCCGCCCAACAGAAAGGGCGTTTACTCCCACACGGAGGCGTAAAGCCAAAATACGCTCACACTTGAAAGGTCCAAACTAGTATCGTCTTAAATTTGGTGTAAATTTTCATTCGAAAATCATGGGAAAATTGCAAAATTGGGAAAAATTAATAAACTACAAAATAGGAAAGCTACTATTTGTTGCATCCAAAATGATTTTATACTGATCGAAGCAGAATCTAATGAATGAGACACACCTCAACATTTTGGTGCTAGAAATTAAGGCAAATTTGGCCCTATACAAAGAGAGAGAAGAAGCTACTGTTCTCTTTGGCTGTGGGTCGTTTCTGGCCCACACCCCTCCTTCCCCTCCCGCGCGCGCCCTTGTGCTGGGTCGGCCGGAGGCCGCGGCCCAGTTGTGCTCGCTCCCCTCGCTAGGACACCGATAGGTGGGGCCCACCCGTCAGGCCCGTCCCTAAACTCGCACTGCCACTACCGCTCCTTCCGCTCCTGTGCCGCGCTCGGCCTTGCCCTTCGCGCCCCGCGTCCCTATATATCCGCCCCGCAACCGTCGCACCCCTATCCCCTCCAAAATCGGCAGGATTACCGCCCTATTCCGTTGCCGCACCTTTGCCCTAGCCGCCACCACCATCCGTTGCTCCAACCGTCGGGTCGCCGTCGCCATCTCCCCTTCCGTTCCAGCCGTCATGCTCGCCGGTGAGGACCCCTCTCCGTTCCTTCTCTCCCACCGTGCGTCGCCGCTCATGCACGTGTGCCATCGCTCGTCCGCCGCCGCTGCTCGCCGCCATCATGCCTTGCGCTGTCACTGTGAGTCGCTGCTTTGCCGCTTAGCCGCCATGCTTGCCATGGCCGGCCGAGCCGAGCTCCAGCCCAGCAACCCTAGCACATCGTCCGATCGGGGCCGATCTGGACCATCGATCTCATGGACCCGCGTGGTCTCAGTCCATGGTAGACCGGCACCCCGTGTCGATGACCCGTGGGGACCGCCTGTCGATGCCAACCCCCCCTCCTGATGATGTCAGCCCTCGGGCTTTAATGTGCAATAAATTATTAAGGACTTTTCTGTTTATAGTAAAAACACAATGAAACTTCTAAAATTCATATCTAATTCATCCGAGCTCCATTTTAATCCATTAAAGTCTCAGTAAATTCATAAAAATGTCTAGAATACATTAAAAATGGTTTTGCTTCCTGTTTATCTAGACTTATAGCATGTTTTCCTTGTGTGCATTGTTTGTCGTATAAAATCCAGCAGTTCTGAAGCTCCCGTTTATTACGAAGTGGTTGCAGAAGTTCCTTCAGCTCAGGAGCAAGGCAAGTCATACATACGCATTGATCATATTGTACCTATTTTATAAATTCCTCGATTTCTACTTAAATTTGCATTGTTTTATATTGTCACGAGGGATGGTGTTGATGTAAAAACACGGCGGCCTGGGAGATCTGCTTAGCTTCAGTGCAGGACCAAAGGTTGATGAGATGCGGGCGTGCCAGTCAGTTTGATCGTGCAACTGACAAGATATGCAAATAGCAGATCAATGAGCCGATCGGCTGACAAGCCGATGGAGTAATTCCAACCGATGCCGATACTAGCCGATAGCGATAGAGTTTCGAGCTATCGGCTATATGTCTAATATAGGTAATGATATAAAGACAATCGACTGATTATGACATAATAGAAATAACAATATAATCTAGTAGAAACCAATTGGCTAATAATGATATGATAGAATAAACGCTGATACGATGGTTAAAGCATATATCGGCTGGAGGTCCGATGTCATTAAATCCACAAGTTTAGATAAAAAGTGAAACCTTTGTTACGATCGGCTAAATCCAACTTGTATGCAATCCTTATAAGCCGATGCAACGTCCAGATAACTCATCGGCTGAAACCCCGATGAAACCCGTATTGGCAATCAAGAAGCAAGCTAGAGATTATGGTTCTAAACACGACTTAGTAGGTCGAATGTACTGATGCAGCACTAAGTATGAAAAGAAACATAATATCTAGACAATCAAGCCCTTGACTGATTTTTAGGGTGGTAGATATCTTAGCTAATCTATTCTAGTAAAGCGATTTAGTCGATACCGGCATAAACCCTAAAGCGAGAATCGGCCGACATGAATAAACTGATATACTGAAATTAGATTAGTAAGATATATGATAAGTAGGTAGGCAAATATATCAACCGAACCAGAGCGATCGAAGAGGTCGAAGCGATGCAGCCTCCAACAACACCAATGTAGCCGATACAATTGCCAGGGCCAACGGAACGTAGGACTTACCCCTTTGCCGGAGATCGAAAGCCGATGCAGCCCCTTGTCAGGTGCCAACTTCTGCCGGATGATAAGTAAAAAACCTCGGCAAAGAGGGTGGCGATGCACCGAGAGTAGTTGTATTGATCGTTGAGATAGTTTACAATGACCCCAGGTGTACATATTTATAACCATGGGTAGATACTAGTCCTTGTTGGACAAGAAATAAACATTCCTAAGGTAAAAGGAAAACATAAAGTCCTTATCGGACACTAAACACACTTTCCTAAAGATAAAAGGAAACTAACAGACTATTCCTAATTAATAGATAAACTGCCATGCCGTATCCTCCTTGAACTCGGTCTCTTATGGATAAACTTACTTCAGTAGATTAATTTCCTTAATTGAATATAGCAAGAATCCGACTATTGGCGACTTAGATAATTCCCATCGGACAATTCTAGGACTCTGAAGCCAATACTGACTCTAGGCTGATGATGACTTCGGGGCTTACCAAATTTCACTGTTAACAGATGGATACCTGTAGTACTCACCCTTTAATATCCTATATCTTGATAGCTTGGGTTATGAAATGATTAGATGATTGGTTTAGGTGATGCTTAGTCATGCTTAGATCAATTAGCACAATATGGGATTCACATTAATTCTTAGTCCTTAATTTAATGATGGATTACCACCATGGTATTAATTAAAATAAAATATGCTAAATGGTGGGTTATGGGTGCATGGTTTTGATAGTCGCACCCATGGCAGTTAAGGACCGGTTCTCCGGAAACCCTAGAAGAATTACCCGTACTTAGCACAAGCCAGCGTGGGCAACGGCTGACTTGCAGTGTAGCTTTTCCTAGCTGATGTACCCAAGCAAGTGTGGGCGTGATGGAGTAGGATGGGTCCTGCGACAACCTCTGCTGCTTCCGGATTTATGTAGGCACAAGAGGGGCCTGACCGACTTGGTTTAAGGAGGGGGCGAAACCTGAGGTGTGATGCGATTGATTAGGGAGGGTTATGCGAAATGTTCTGTCACAGTTTCTTTCCAGTATGTCGTGGTTGCAAGTTGGCGCACGACAACGTGTTCTGAGATTGTGTCTTGTGGGTACAGTTGTACACCTCTGATCAGAGTAAAACTATTCGAATAGCCGTGCCCGCGGTTATCGACGGTCAACCAGATACACCGTGATTAGTCGCACTCTAATAATTTGATAAATTGAACTGGTTTAGTTCAGGTGGTTTGGTTGGGCCTGTTTCAACGTGGTTTAGCGTTGGACAGTGATGATTAATATTGATTAATTTATATCTTTTGTTTTACTGTATTCAAATTGTGATTTGAAAATGCTGCTTTATGCAAATAACCTATAGCTTTCCTTTGGAATTATCCTGCATCATACATTCCTATTAGTATGGCTTGTTTAGTACAGTGGGTAGTACTCGGTCTTGCTTTATTTTTCCCCCAACCCTCAGAAGCAGAGCATTATTTGGATGGAGATTATTCAGAAGAATAGGCTTGTTGCTGCCGTCGAGGATGCCTGTGGATTTGGAGATGCTACGCTTACTCAAGACTTCGATGTTTAGTTAGCTCGATATTTTTTTTTCTGCTGCATATGTAAGCTTATTTATATTTTTGTAAAACATGGATATGTGTATCAATATTGTCGTTTGTGTACCCTGGACAGGGATTTTTAATACACATTTTGCTTGAAATTTGTGTTAGCGAATTTCTGGGTGCTAGACAGAGATTTTTAATACACATTTTGCTTGAAATTTGGGTTAGCGAAATTCTGGGTGTAACAGCAGTCATGATATTTGAGGTTTGTGAACTTCTCTTTCATGCTTATTACTCCCTTTATATTCGAGGAGAATCCAGATGGTACCTTGATGCTCTCCAAGCATTCAAACATGCTTTCCTTCTTTGCCTTGCTCAGAGTGTAGTTGGATGGACTCAAGCAATGGTTTCCTTTCTACTTGGCTTGAGACGAAGGCCGTCACGTTGTTTCATATGCTTGAGATCATTACATTCTTCAAGTGTATCTTTCGACTTCTCACATACACCTAGGAAGTCCGACAGGTTGATGCACGGGTTCTTAGTGAGGTGCATCATGTTGATTGCATGGCGGACCTCTAAGACTTCCCAATAGGGTAACTCCCAAAAAAAATAGACTTAGACTTCCACATCTCCACATGATCATATTCACTAGCTATAGGTTGGCTGCCGGGTCCCTTTCCAAATATTACTTTGAGATCTTTAGCAAACATGGTTTTTCCATTATGATGTTTAGGTTAGTACGGTGGTCTGCCTTCTCTTCAAAATGTTTGCCTTTCTTTTGTACAGGGTGGCTTGCAACAAGAAATCAATAATGGCCTATGTACATAACCTTCCTACAATGCTTCAAATATGTAATGTCAGTATCATCCATACAGTGGGTGCAAGCCTTATACCCCCTGTTTGATTATCTGGATAGGTCGTTAAGTGTAGGGCAATTGTTAATGGTGATGAACTACAACGCTCGTAGGTTAAATTGCTCTTGTTTGTTCTCCCACACATGACACCTTCTTTCTTCCATAACAGTTTCAGATCTTCAACCAATGATCTTAAGTACACATCAATGTCGTTACCAGGTTGCTTTAGTTCTTGAGTAATAATCAGCATCATGATGTACTTCCACTTCATGCATAACCAAGGGGGGAGGTCGTAGATACACATGGTCACAGGCCAAGTGCTACGACCGCTGCTCATCTCTCCAAATGGATTCATGCCATCTGTACTTAAACCAAACCTTATGTTCTGTGCATCGTTTCGGTAGTCTTTAAATGTTCTATCGATGTTTCACCACTACGACCATCGACAGGGTGTCTCAGCATCCCGTCATGTTTACGTTCTTCTGCGTGACAACAAATCATTCTAGCATGAGCTTTGTACTTGAACAAACGCCTCAGCCGTGGTATTAGTGGTATTATAGGGAAATACCACATCATCTTAGAAGGAACCCTCTTCTTCAAAGGCTTCCCATCAACATCACCAGGGTCATCTTGTCTAATCTTGTATAATAGTGCCTTACAAACTGGGCATGCTTCTAGGTTCTCGTACTCCTCACCGCGATAGAGGATACAATCGTTCGGACATGCGTGTATCTTCTGGACTTCCAGTCCTAGAAGGCAGACTACCTTCTTATCTTTGTATGTTGTTTCGGGCAAGTCGTTTCCCTCAGAAAGAATATTCTTTAGGATTTGATAATCCACACTGTCGTTTTCTTCAATAGCTTTGTCCGCCTCGCCCATTTGTATTTTCTGCAAATCCATCGTATTGAGCCCAGTCCGGAATGTTATCGTCGTCTTCTTCATCTTCTTCAATTGCAACCCCTAACTCTCCATGCAAGGTCCAACAATTATAGCTAGGCATGAATCCCGACTGCAACAAATAGATATGAAGAGTTCTTGATGTAGAATACACCTTCTAGTTTTCACACTTTTTGCATAGACAAAATATAAAACTCTTAGGCCCGTGGGCATTGGCCACACTTAAAAAATAATGCACGCCATCAATAAACTCCTTAGACCGTCGGTCTGCGGTGTACATCTATCGGCATTTGATATTGCGACTACGTTATTTAGATGGTATGGGGATCGTTGGTACCAGGGTATATGCGAGATTGAGGTAAAAGAGATGGAGACGTGGATTTTTATACAGGTTCGGGCCCATTATCTAGCAGGTAATAGCCCTACATCCCGTTGGCCGCAGCCGGTGTTGCTCCTTTATTCATCTGAATCACACAAGTACAATAATTGGGATAACTCATCTAGACGTCGTCGACTAGGCGGCTAGATAACCAACTCGTAGTCGACGACAGGGTAGTCTTCCTCCTCAAATCCATAGTCGGCGAGATCAGAGATGGTGCTAGATCCCTCTTGCCAGCCTTCGTAAGAGCCGGATGGGGTATGTCTAGACTTATCTCTGATGTTGATATCTGGCGACGTGTGTTGGCTTGTGGCTTTGTGGCGTTGTGGCGTGTCCCCTCTCCTCCTAGGGGGGGCTTGTCTTTATACCCATATATGCCCCGTTGTCCAAGTAAGACTAGGGAGATAAATATGGATACAATCCGACTAGTCCTTGTCGTTTCCATATAGAACTCTATTTATCCTTCCTTATCCGGAACTCCTTCTATATACGAGGTTTGTTTCCGTATAAGACATGGTATGTGATGGGCCCTGGCGAGTTTAGTTAACTACTATTAGATATGTGGTATCCATAACCATGACAGTAGCCCCCGACTTGAATGCAAATGAACGAGTTAATGTTCTCGACCGAAGACTTTGAAAAACTGTTGTCGTGCTCATTTGACCGTTCTCGGTGAGATCAGAGATAACGCTAGATTCCCCTTATCGGCCTCCGCAGGCACCATACTGGGTTTGTCTAGGTCCCGATGTTGACCGAGAAGGTATGGAGCATGCGACTAAGTCTCCCGTCTTGCTGTAATTGAGAATTTGGATTGAAGTCAAGAAATTTCATCTCGGCGGGTACACCATCGCTTCATTCCATATTCCTTGCCGAGCTCCATCAACCGTTCTCGAGTAATCGAGAAGGTGTAAAGTCAGCGACAAAGCCTTGAAAATCTGACTTGACTGTTCTGATGTCTGACTTTCCTGAAATCAATACTCAGAACAGAATATTAAATAGAAATAGCCCCCGAGCGAACGCTCAAAGGGTAACATGATATAACATGTATGAAAGATTGAAAATAAATTGAATCTGCATTTGACAATAAAAGAGTACTCTCGCTAGAGTTTCCCTCAGCAAACGGAGTTCGGTACTCCTCCTAGCCCCCAGCCTTGTCCTCGGAGAAGCCCGTTCTCGGAGGAGAAGGCTCAACGACCCGTAACTTGCCTAGCTGAAAATGCGATTTACCTAGCCCCCAGCCGTGAAGTTAGAAAAATCAATTTCCGATTACACGGCTTAGTTAATACACCTTTTGAGAACTCTTACATGATCAGGTCTTACATGGTCGTTCAGCTCTCAGAGTCTAACAAGACCTTATCCACTCTGGGCGTCCCCAGCTGAAATTCCCGTAGGTCTCTCGGAGGCATGTCGGAACGGCGTAAAGGGTCAATAGGTTCGATTTCAAGAGTAGGTGTTATCGTGGTAAGGGATCTCTGGACAAATATTGCACATACAAGCACTTACATAAATTAACGTAGATGATGAGACGACCACCACACTGGGCAAAGACCAAGTGTATAGTTGTGCCCAACAAATCGCATAGGTAGTGGGAGAATCGCTACATCGCTGGCAGAAGACCAGTTGTAGTCATAACTCGACCACTTGAAGTGGAGGTATGAGAGATCACTACGACCTACTGGTTCGAGAACCAAGAGTAGGAGTAGTCTCAACCGTTTGAAATTGAGGTGCGAGGACTGCTACGCTACTGGTCGAGGACCAGTCGTAGTCGTAACTCGACCTTTGGAAGTCATGGTATGAGGACCGCTACGCTGCTGGTGGAAAACCAGTCGTAGTCGTACCTCGACCTTTAGAAGTCGTGATGCGAGGATCGCTACGATGCTGGCTGAAAACCAGTCGTAGTCGTACCTCGACCATTTGTAGGGAATCCAGAGTAATATAGGGACGACATTCTCATGACCTGCGAGAACAGCCTCCTGATGAAGACGAAGACAATGAGGAATTATCATAGTCGGAGGTTCGGCTCCTGTACCTACTACCTCATCCTCGGGCCCTCTAGAAGTCTGGGGATCTCGAGTTTCGTCGTTGTCATGTGATGTCATGATGTCGTTAACCTTGTCCGTTGTCGTCTTGATGTCGTTAGTCCTGGACGTTGTCGTCCTGGTGACAACGATGATCTAGTCGGTCTTGGTTGTCGCTATCACGATAATGTTGATTGTCGCGTTAGATGTCGAGAGATTGCTCAACCGACTGGTCGAGGACCAGGAGTAGGCGTATCTCGATCACCTGAAGATAAATTTTTAGGTGGTGAGAGATCGCTACGATCTACTGGCCAAGGACTAGGTGTAGACGTGTCTCGAACGAATTTTTAGGTGGTGAAAGATCGCTACGATCTACTGGTCGAGGACCAGGTGTAGGCGTATCTCAATCACCTGGAAGGGCGCTAGAGTTGGTGATTACATCTGCATCTCATGTGGCCAGCATGACTCACATACCCAATATATAGCATATCCGGATGTCTATTCGCAATCATGTCGGGTGATCAAGCCGACAACGTTCGCGAGGAATTATCCGTTAACAACATTTTCTCAAATAGTCCAGCCGTAGCCGAGGCTAGCTATACATGAGATAAGTCGTCAATCTTCGTTGGTAGGTTGGGTGCGACAAGTTAGCATTTTTCGAGAACGTTCTCGATAATGCGGTGTACTTGACCACATCCTACTCGAATGCTCAATCATTCCTGAAAAATATTTTCTAGAAGACAAGATATATAGCAGAGAATATCGAGTATATACTCAAAAGACTGCATGGGTCTTCTAGTATTATCAGGATATAATGAGCAGATTAAATATCAGACATTATGTAAACCATAAACAAGCATGATTTATACAGAAGAAAATAGAGCGAGCCCCCAGCATTAAACCGTAGTCGGTCTAACACCAGAAACACTTGCACAATAAATATTGTATAGAAAACATGCTTTAGGCAAACATAATAAATTATTTGTCTGACAATATTGTATAGATCGGAAAATAAGAACGGTAAATTGTATATAAAATATTGCGTACTCGTAGATACATGCCGGATATATCTACGGAATTAGTAGATCAATTTAATTAATCTACTAATTACCTTAATTAGCCTTCGTAGCCGATCGGAATGGTCTTCTGTGCATGTACATGTCGTCAAATCAATGCACGCCTAGGCATGTATTGAGTCCACGCATATGTAGGTGTACATGCCAGGAGCAAATAGTACGTGACGGTCTTGAATAATGATGTATTCGGTCTCCTCGCCACGCGTTGTCAGGATGGACGTTCTCACTATCTGTTAGGGGTCCAAAATTTGGATCCTGGTCAGAGTGTGAGGATAATCCGGGTCCCAACAAAATCAAAATTAATTGAGGATGTCGCTTCCCGGGCAGTCGACTCGAACAGAGGCTTCCTGGTCAAGTCGTTGATCTCTGCGGCGTGGCGACGTCTTGAGGCTTGATAGATCGAATTTGTTGACGACGATGGTTCCGATCTCGTTGGAGGACATACTTCGGTCGGGTTAGATCTCCCTATAGCCGAAGTCGTCGAGTATTTTGTTGTCGGAGAATCCATCCCTCGAACCCATCTCTTCGAAACCTTGAAGCACCAAAATCCCCCTACCTGGTGCGCCACTGTCGACGTTTGATATCGCGAGGGTTCGACTACGTTATTTAGACGGTATGGGGATCGTTGGTACAAGGGTATATGCCAGATTGAGGTAAAAGAGATGGAGACAGGGATTTTTATACAGGTTCGGGCCCCTTATCTGACAGGTAATAGCCCTACATCCTGTTGGCCGCAGCCGGTGTTGCTCCTTTATTCATCTGAATCACACAAGTACAATAATTGGCATAACTCATCCAGGCGTCGTCGACTAGGCGGCTAGATAACCAACCCATAGTCGACGACAAGGTAGTCTTCCTCCTCGAATCCGTACTCGGCGAGATCAGAGATGGTGTTAGATCCCTCTTGTCGGCCTCCGTAGGAGCCGCATGGGGTATGTCTAGACTTATCTCTAATGTTGATATCTGACGACGTGTGTTGGCTTGTGGCTTTGTGGCGTGGTCCCTCTCCTCCTAAGGGGGCTTGTATTTATACCCATATATGCCCCCTTGTCCAAGTAAGACTAGGGAGATAAATATGGATACAATCCGAGTAGTCCTTGTCGTTTCCATATAGAACTCTATTTATCCTTCATTATCCGAAACTCCTTCTATATACAAGGTTTGTTTCCGTATAAGACATGGTATGTGGTGGGCCATGGCGAGTTTAGTCAACTACTATTAGGTATATGGTATCCATAACCATGACAATATCCATTGCCGATTCATCTACATCAGGAGATAACAAATGTAAAGGAAGTCCACGAAAGTGAAAAAAATTAAATAATCATATAATAATTTGAAACATAAAAATTAATCTAAAAACCGATGGTACACATTTTTAATGTATTCTTCTGATTTCTAACGATTTTAATGAGTTTTAAATGGACTTAATCGGATATATGGTTAATTATATATAAATTTATATGTCTCGAAAAATTGTAAATATAATTTTCCTTGTATTATCCTTATTTTAATTATTTAAAAAAAATTAAAAGTTCCAAACATATATTTAATGCATTCTACTTATTTCTAATTATTTTAATGATTTTCAAATGGACTAAGTTTTCTATTCAACCGGCACCGACTGTGCGTTGCGGTTGGCCCACGGCATGGTGCAGGCAAAAGGAGAGAAAGAAGGTGGCGGGGAAAGATGACCAGAGTTGGTGAAGATCGGCAGCGGCAAGATTGAATCGAGGGCAAGAGCGCTAGGGCGTGGAAAGATCGAATGGGGACGAAAAGGGTGTTTTAAAAGAAGAAACCCCAAGTAGACGTTTCGGTCTCCACGCCCACGACGCCTCGAAAAATGGGATGGTAGTGGGAAGTTAAGGCGGCGTGTGAACGTGGCTTAACTCCCGGAGCTGACCCACAGAATGATGAGACGTGCGACGTGACAGAGTGTTGTCACGCTCCTTGAACCCTGACAAGTTGGGCCCGAGACCTTGACTTCGGTTTTCCTTCGGAGAGAAGCCCCAGGCCCGGCCTCGTTCATCTCTCTAGCCCAGCCCAAGGCTGGGGGCTACTTTCGGTGAAATGGGAACCGAGGTACCCATTTCTCTGACAACACAGTTACAAGTAAAATAAATGGCATGCTTAAATCGTTCTTAAAAATAAAAAGCTACCCCCAGGGTGATGGGACTAGGGGCCCCACCTTGGTGGGTCCTTTGTTTGTCTTCGGGGATAAGAATGTAGCCTAAGGTTTGCCTCAAACCCAGTCCTGTCCCGGGTCCCAAGCTCACCTTAGCTCGTCTATGTTACACACTGCTCTGTGAAGAGGAATGTAACCTAAGGTTTGCCTCGGACCTAGTGTTGTCCTGGGTCCCGGACTCACTTTCGTCTTTGTAAGTCCTATGCTACTCAGTAAGAGGAGCGTAGAGACATACAAGATCTACATCTTAAGAAGTAGACTCAGGTCTGCCTCAGGCCCGGCCTTGTCCTGGGCCCCGAGCTCACCTTAGTCCTTGTAGTTTCCAAGTTCATCTGCAAAGAAGAGCGTCTAAACATACAAAATAAGTACATTATCCACTTATCAACGACATCTTCGAGAAGCTCGCCTAAGAATAGATGAATTATCATCACAAAAAGCGCAAGGGCGCAACATCAGGACCGGCTGGGGAGATGGGCACACTCCACGGACTGTTGTGAAGCGGACCTCTCCACCATAAATGAAACATGTTTATGGGGAGCCCCAGCCAATCTGGAGCTGAAAGGACGTGGACAAGATACCAGCGATGAGTCATTAGAACTGGTGGCGTCTTGGACGCGTGTCGAACATGCCTCGCACCACCTAATTTGGCCAAACGGGCAGAAGAGGAACCGTGGCGCTGTTTCAGGCAGCCCGGGTTCCACCAGGCCCACCACTTGCCACGTGGTGGGCTAGTTGTCGCAACCCAGCTGTGTCAGACAGAAGCCCGGGTACTCGGGGTAATATAATGCAGGTTTCAAATCTCAGTGGGTTTCTTGAAGATTGTGTTAGAGAACTAGCCGACAACGACAAGATGGCTGATAAGACAAGACAAAGAGTATATTTGTAATAATGTGAGCCCCTCCTTGGACTATAAAAGGGAGGGGACAAGCTACGGATGAAGGGTTGGATTCTTTAGATCAGTACATTTCACATTGTTGCCTGGAAAGGCCTCCCTTGTACTTAGCAAATCTTGGGAAGACACCGAAACCAACACAGGAGTAGGGTATTACACCTCCGGGTGGCCTGAACCTGTATAAATTCATGTATCTTTTGCTCGGCAGGGAACTCGGGCCCTGCAGATCCAATCTTGCCTAGATACCTTCCTATGCCTTGCACCACAAACCCCTGGTGAAATCTTCACACCCGGGGAGGGGTCTCCACTGCCCACTGTCCGAGGAATCGCTCCTGCGAAGAGCGTTGTAGCTGAACTAGGACTGGAAATGTATATCTGAATTTGATGCATGGAAGAAGAAAGCCTTTTGGTTCCTGAAATTTGGTACTCCCTCTATCCTAATTTGGTCATCACGTAAGGTTCTCGAGATCTTCCCAAAATGATCATCCTCTAACAAACGCATCTTTATTTATTTGTGCAAAGAGTAAATGAGCATCATTGAATACGCCGCATGCAACCAACCAAGATTAATTTCTATTGGTCAACTACATGAAATATTTAAAACTTGATGTAATCCATGGGATACGAAACAACGTAGTACAACATCTCCAACAGCCTCTCCCATTGACTCTCCAAGTTAAATTTTGGCTATTCTACCCAAAAAACATGCTCCAACAGCCTCTCCAACTCACTGGCCGCCAAACCCTCCTCCTCATTGTCTAAATTTGGCTAGTCTATTTTGCTAGCCAATGGTGGGCCCCACACTGACAGTCTCCTCCATACCCCCCCTCCCTCTCTCTCTCGCATCCGTCTCTTTCCCACCCCTCGAGCACAGGCAACCAGGCGAGGAGCATGGGGAGGAGCACTGCAACGGGAGGCGAAGACCGTGCCCGCCCCGCCGCTCGCCATAGCTGCCGGTAGCGTCGTCCTCCGCTAGCCTGCTGCCGTAGCCGCCGGCCTCTGCTCGCTACAGCCCGCCGCCTCCGCTCACCGCAGCCGTTACCCCGCCCTCCGCCCGCCCGCCACTCGCTGCAACCCGTCACCTCGCAGCCTGACGGCGATGTCGAGCGGCGGCGGTGTCGAGGTGGGAGAAGGGAGACAAGGCGGCGTGAGGGAGTGGTGGCGCTAGCAGATGGGAGATGAGGCAGCAGTGGGGCCGGCTTCTCCCCTTTCGCCGTCGTCGTAGTCTTCGTCATCCTCACCGTCGCCGTCGACTCGCGTGCATGAGCCCACCTCGCGTGCGCACGGATTTGCCACTGCCGGCTTCTCCCCTTTCGTCGTCGTCGTCTACTTGCTGCACGAGCCCACCTCGCGCGCACGGATTTCTCCCACCCCCTCCCCCCCTTGCCGCCTCCGTTGCCTTTGCCTCGCATGCGCACAGTTCCGCCTTCCCGTCGCCGGAGAGGAGCTCGGTGATACCTGCGGGAGAAAGAGGAAGGAGGGGAGAGGAGGAAGAAGAAGCAGCGACTGACATGTGGGGACTCTCTGTGATAGACTTAAAATAGAGTGGGTAGAGGAGAGGCTGTTGGAGCGAGTAAGTAGTTTGACTAGCCAAATCAGATGGAGATTGGCTGTATGGGTGTTTGGAGAGTCTGATTTGGAGAGGCTATTGGAGATGCTCTTATAACTGATGAGAATTAATTACAGAATGATAAAGGTTTAATTAGTTGTCTATGATATTTGTGTTCTTTGCTTAGGTGATGTTTAAAATGGGATGGATGGAGTATTTATGGTTAAGACTTACTCACTCTTGCCCAAATTGATCATCATATAATGAAAACCAAATTTTCTCAATTTGATCATCATATATCTGCATGGATAAGGATTTCATCGGAGTACAATTAATAACACATGGGGAAATGTGTACATGCTAAGGGTGTAATTGTGCATTGTGTTTTAAATTGATACATGCATTGTGGGATAATGTGTGCATATTGTGCATGTCATATTGATTGATGCCGTTTAATTATTCATGGGTCTTGGTGCACAAACATTGTAAGACTTAGAGAGCATTAATTTGTTGACTTCCAATTCCAATACTACTCTTTGTTTTTTTGGATTTGGACATGAAAAATACAAGTCGCTTTTCCTGGATGAAGGTAACTAGTAGTGGATAACTGGATCTTGAGTGATGATTGGCCAAGGCAAAAAACGAATATAGCCTTATATGCTATCTATCTTGCTTCTATAGTTTGGGGGTAGATGGGGCTGGCGAGCTTGGAGGCTTGAGTTCCTCGTACCTTGAATAATGCATTCACAAAACGATCGAATTAGTACAAGAATGGACAAGCATGTATATACATATATAGTCGTACAGTACGTACCTTGTGTATGGTGAAAGAGGCCTCTGCTGCTGATTCAGTTGATCGCCGGTGATGGGAGTGCCGTTGGCGCTGGAGTCCAACCGCCGCCGATGAAGCTGCTGCTGCAGCAGGTGTATCAGGAGAAGCAGAAACAGAAGCCGATGAAGCTGCTGATGGCGGCATCGGTGACGGCGAGCTGGGTGGCTTCAGCTCCTCATATCTTAGAACAAATCATTACATCCACGATGCACCGTGCATTCAACAAATTAATTAACCAATTCATTAATAGACAACACCAAAAATGAAATGGCATCAATTAATCAATTAGTCTTAAGTATATATAGTACCTAGTGTACGGTGAAAGAGGCCTCTGCTGCTGCTTCGTTGATCCACGCTGATGGGGGTGCCGGTGGCGCTGGAGTTCAACGTTGACGATGAACCTGCCGCAGCGGTGTCTGTAGAAGTAGGAGCAGGAGCTGCTGCTGATGGTGGGCACGGCGATGGCGAGCTTGGAGGCTTCAGGTCCACAAATCTGTTGCCATGCCAGACCGGCCAAAATCATCAGCACAAAGCTATATATTGCCAACAGGTAATCTGAAGTTATGGCAAAATCAGTACAAAGCTAATGAGTTAGGATTTCGATATTGAAGCGATCGAACGTTTGATCTCTGTGACAGTGGAGAGAGAGTATAATATAATTAATTATCTATCTATCTATTAGGACCCCAATCTACCTTTATTATATATACTAAAAGTTCATTAAACTTGCTAAAACGCTCTCAAGCAGTAACATGGTACTCCTCAAAACACTCTCAAACTGTCACGTGGCAACTAAAGAATCTAACCATTGATTTTCATTTAAATCGGTGGACTCATTAGTATCAACTATTAGATCAATCTTAAAAAATAATTTCCTTAAACCCTGCCTCCCGTAGGTATATTATACTAGGTGAAACCCCGTGCATTGCTGCGGGAATTTAGTATGATAACAAAAAAAATAACGTGTAAGATAGCTAGATAACATCATTAAGTAACATTAATGTGGTTTATGATAATTTAAATTGAAATAGTATGTAGAATGGTGATTCAAACGTAAAAAGTAAGGTGGTATGATTTTATGGAATAAGAAAAAGTAGGGAGATAGTTTGGACCGTAGATTAATCATCTAAAAGCTAAAAACAATTGATGTGATATGATTTAATTAGAGGAAAAAAGGAGAAAGATAATTTGGACCATAGATTAATCATTTAAGCACTAAGTGAGGATGAACTATATAAGTATATAGGATATCATAAAACATAATAAAAATATACATTGAAACATTATGTGAATTATGTTGGATGATAATTTAACATGTTTGTATTTGAAAAGCTCTTAAAATTATAAAACTATAAAGATATAGCATGTTTGCATGATGTTTAAATGTATGATTGTTAGTGGATGATGATGTGGCATCTTGTTAATTAGTGAATTAGTGGATGATGATGTGCATCTTGTTAGTGGATGAGTGTGACATATTTGTATGTTAAGGTTAAAGAATTAGTGGGGGGTAAACTTTATAGTAAGATAGGATATGTATGAGTCTTTGTACGTACCGCCTCCTGCCTGCCTCCCGTACATGCCAAACTCTCTCCAAGCAAATCATGCATCGTTTTTTATGCTAGCTAGATAGCCACACAGTTGTGAATGATCTATATGCGTACATATGCACACCAAAAATCCATAAATGATCTTCCAATTAGAGAAGAAAAATAAGAAACGGTAGGAATTATTAGGGAAAGAAGTGTGAAGAAACTACCAAACTTGTAAATTGTAATCAATGCTTAATTCAGTATTCATTGCAATCATGTGACTGTGTGAGACATTTATAATCACAAGCTACTATGACAAATTTATAGTAAATAATTTAATTTAGCATCTTACTCCCTCTGAAGTTTTGAAAAAGGTTAGGTAACTTTCATATCTTTTACTATCAATAACTCAAATAATATTTAATTTAGAGTTATTAGAACAAAACTATAATAAAAAAAGAAAAAATAATTTATTGTATATATTATATATTTTAGATATCATATCATTATCCAAAATGTGGACTGGAAGGGGTAGATGTCTTGCTCGGTATATGTGCAAATGGTAGCATCGTGTGAACCAATAAGAGCATAGATTATCACTATTGATGAGTTATAGGTTAAACATATCCTTCCATAAAATTTATGGCATAAATGTTTGAGGCACTTGCATGCGTCCGTGCATCTCATCGACTTGGTGTGAACAGAGATCACATGTGCAATCAAAATCTATAAACTCAATGGTTGCTTGCTCCTAGCTAAGGGCCTTTTGTTTAGATTTATAAGCCATTTTATTATGAGCCAAAAAGTATAAACCTAAACAAACAAACAATTTTTTTGGTTTTTTTAAAGCCATAAGCCAAACTTATAATATTAAATCAAAAGCTAGGTTGGAGAAATTTTTTTGGCTTATGTAACACAGATGTATGACTCCACCGTTAAACTTAGAACTCTAAATCCACTAATTATAAATCATATATAAGCTAAAACTTTAACTTAAAACTTGAAACCAATAAGCCTAATCCTATATTTAGAGGCCCTAAGAGGGTTGATGGTATGATTGATGATAGAAAATGTTAAGTAATCTAGCTAGGGCACTTAGCCTGTTTTTCCTTTGCTGGACTTCAAGTCAAAAAACGGCTAATATAATTTGTATGCACACTTTTAAACACCTTGATAAGATCCATTTGAATGGTTGTAGTCTAGCTTTACAATTAAATTAATAGTTTTTACATCCATATATTGACTAGGGTTAATTGGATCATGCCGCTACAAATATATTATTTTAGATAAATGTCACTTCTATTCACGATATCGGCTACATGCCAGTGAAATTGGGGAAAATTGGAACGGTGCCACTCCATCATGTTTTCCGTCATACCCCTAGACGTGGGGACCACATATCACTTCCATCTTCCTCCATCCTCCCTCTTCTTTCTTCCCTATCTCTTCCTCCATGCATCCCCACAACTACTACGAGGACAACGACGATGATGGCGGTGGCAGCTCCCGAGCCCTCCTGCATGGATGGGGTCGAGGATGGCAGCTCCCAAGCCTCCTGTCGCGGATGGCATCGAGGACGGCGCCGGTGGTGGCGGCGGCTCCCGAGGCCTCCCACCGCAGAGGTAGTCGATGGTGGTGGTTGCGATGGTGGTGGTCGACGACGGTGGTGGAGAGAGAGGAAGGGGGAAAGAGAAGAGAGGGGAGTGAGGTGAAGATGGAACTGACAGCTAGGTCCCATGTGCAGTTAGGGCTAACGGAAATTTTTGACGGAAAACATGATGGAGTGGCACTATTCCAATTTCCCCATGTTTCAGTGCCATGAGCCTATATTGTGAATAGTAGTGGTATTTATCTAAAATGGCATATTTGTAGTGGCATGATCCAATTATATGTTCTTACATGTAAAATAATATGTGCTTACAATTATCTCAATAGTTCAAATATCTACGTCATTTACATCATTTACACGTGATCCAAACAACCTTAGAAATTTCTAAAAATCTTCGTATATATTATGAAATCAAATATACTACTTTACAAATATTCAAAGATAAATTAATCCACATATGTGCAAACAAACCAAACAAACCGAACAAATCCATCTATAAATGGCGGAACTCTTCATAGATATACTCTCTCATAGCATTAGTTAATTGTGTTTAATAAGATGAATAGTCTAAAAAATCAATGGTGTTATATATGAAAAAAACAGAGGAAATACTATATATACAAAAAAAGAAATAGTATTTAAAGTTTAGAAACTCCATTATTCCGCTATAATAAATTCTCATAAATTCAGGACTGTACGATTTCAAGTATTTCTACTTTACAATTTATATGTTAGAAGGGTGATTAGAAGAAAATAATAACCACTATCAAAACAATCCAAATAAATTATTGACAGAAACAGGTTTAGAGTAGAATCAAAGAATATTTCAAGAAAAAAAATCACCCGCATGCAAACATTCATAATAATGATTCAAACAAAATTATATTAAAAGTCAGACAATGTTTCACCCTAAATATGTTTTGTAAAAAACATTTTTTTCAACTATTAATTGCAACTAGGAAGATAGTCCGTGCATTCGTGCGGACATGTATATTATTGATTGTGTTTGAAAAATTTATATAGGCGGAATATCAACCCATTGTAAGATGCCATATTTCAAAAGTATTATTTCTCTAAGAATTTTCTTTGTTGGTATTGCTTAGATAATTTTTCCAAACTATTTGTTAGCATTTAAAATATATAACATTTGATAAACGTGTCTAACAAACTAAGTGTAAATGCACTTAAAACTAAGGTGTTTTATCTTGTTTAATTAAATTCATAGGGGCTTTTTTAAAACCCTAAAGAACTATTATTGTTAATAATGTGTATTATTTGTAAGCTAGTCCTACTTAGTTGGTTCAGATTGACACAAGTTGTTACATACATGCATATAAATTAACAAAGAGATGTCGTAGACCTCCTTCCTTGTGATATGTGCGGTCTATACTTTCTCTTTTTCAAAGAAAATACCTTGTTAACATGAATCCAAAAAATTAAATTTAATAGTAAGAAATATAACTTTTCAACGAACTATATACAACAACCTTAGCGTGGCTTATATAAGCAATAATATATCGAGAAACTCATAATATCTAAGCATTTACAAATTGTTATAAAAATGGGACATGCAATGGTTGGTCCAATTTTAATAAAAATTAAGCACAAATGCTTTTACGAACTTATTAAATTTTCTCCAAATAGTTCAATTTTCAATTTAGTCCTTATTGACATTTTTTGTTTCCTATTTTATTTTATACCAGTTCAAAAATTAGGCGTTATGGATCTTCATATTGTTGGTTTAATTGTGAATACAACAATAGTTAGATTAGAAATCAGATGAGTATCTTAAAAATTATGCATATTTTAATATTTTTGATTATTTCAAACTATAAAAGGACAGGGAGGGGACATGTAGTATTGTATTGTGTCCATGTGTGGGGGAGGGTGAAGCGGAGGGGTGGTTTTTTTCTCTAAACGATATTAAGTGAAAACCGATGATCCAACTTTTTTTCTCATAATTTCTAATATCTCTTTTCTAATTTTTAAGACATAACACAAGGCAGATGATTTTTTTTCTTTACAATATCTATGATTTTATTTTTGTTTAAGACGGAACACGTGACATTTTAAGTGCGCTACAGAGGATGTACTTGTGATAATGTTATGTTCTTTTTGCTATTTGGTTACCATGCAAAAGGATAGGTGTCTATGTTCAAATGACGTGTTTTTATTTTTATGCAGAAATAAGCGGCAATGTGGATCTTAAATTATTTACTTAACTATAAATAAAACAATAATTCACAAAATAAAAATAGGATATCACTTAAGAATTATAATCATTTTTCTTTCTAATTATTGATAGCTTTTATTAATTAGATCAAAATTAAAACACGGAGGAATTGAATGAGAGAGGAGAGGAAGAGAGAGCCGAAGGGGAGAATGTACGCATGCATATAATTATATTTTTTTCACGGGTTATAGTATCTTAGTTGCTATTACTTTATTAAATAAAAATAGAATAAAAGCTTTACTCATCTATTATTACGGTATATTCATATTCATAGTAGATATTCAAAATATGAACACTACAAATCTAATAATATTATTTTGACTTATTATAATGTTAGAATTTGGGAGTAAATTTTTCATTATTACTCAGAGTTAGGTTCATTTAAATTTTATCACTATAGATCTAATTTAATAATTATAAAGTTATGTAGGATGATAAAATCTATATCACTATCTTTTTATAATTTTAAATTGTTTGAATGGCACACAAAATTCAGAAAATACACCCCTGAAAGTGGCATAATTCTTTTCAAAGTTAAATTACACTGGATATGAGTCTTTGAACGTAAAATAATCTAAAGACATAAGCGGATCAAATATTAGATGTATGTTTTAGAAAATATCAATTGTATGGTTTAGATGTTATAGTTGCTTATTTCCAGCCATAACTTATGATTTCTAACTAATATATCGTGGGAACATTACTCATAGTTATCATTTTACTTTAATGATTATAGATCTAATTTGACTATTATGAAGTTGTTTACGATAATCAAATCTATATTGTTATTATTATTATATTTTATTTTTTTAATAATTGCTTGATGGCACTCAAAAATCAAAAAGTATAACCCAAAATGACATTCAAAGTTGAATTATAGTGAAGTTTGGTCTTCAAGTCTAAATTTATTCATAAATAATTTAAAGATGTAAGTAGATAAAAATTAGTTTTATGATTTATATGTTATAGTTGCTCAATTATTTAACACAAAATTTTTGGTCTATCTATATATCGCTCGACAGATTTTTCCACTAAAATCATACAAATGCAACTAAGGTATAAATATAATGTAATTATAGTGTAACTGATATGTAATTATAATGTAACTTTTACGTAAATGGTGTGTAACTTTATGTAAGTAGTATGCTAGTCTCACAAAAGAACAGCAGAAGCCTCTAGCGAATGATGCGCGCCGAGCGTCCGACGTCAGAAAAAAAATCGGACGTCTCGGCACCTGCGCCTCCTGCCGCTCTAGTTTTAAAACGATTTTTCTCTTAAACTAATTATCCAATCTACGATCCAATCACACAAGACCACACATGATTATATTTCAACAAAAAAATATTTTAGCTTCTCTATTGATATTTTTTTTGAATGTTGCATATGACCTCTTTTGATGTTTCAACCAGTAGTTTTACGATGTTTCAGCTAGTGTACTTAAGATGTTTCAATATGTACGGATCAAATGTTGCAGTGGATTTTGATATTATGGAACGCGCCGTTGCAACAAATCACCCACATATTTTGGAAACCCCCTATTAAGGAATTTGGTTTATTTTTTGTTCCACAAAAAAATGTTTCACCTAGTGTACTCACAATGTTTCACTATGTACAGATCTAATGTTGCAGTGAACTAAAATATTCCATTGCAACAAAAAAACCCACATATTTTGGAAACCCCCTATCAAGGAAATTCGTTTCATTTTTTGTTCCACCGAAAAATGTTTCACCTAGTATACTTATAATGTTTTACTATGTATAGATAAAATGTTGCAGTCAACTAAAACATTCTTTCGCTATTTGCTGAAACATTATTTTTATATAAGGTGAAACAACACCCGATTTAAACGAGTGAAACATTTTCGATCTATTTAGTGAAACAATTCCGACATACCTAGTGGAACATCGTGCAACATTTAAAAATAATTCAATAATAAGCTAAAAAAATTCGTTGGAATATATCCATGTGTGGTCTTGTTTTGAAGATTTAATTGCAACGAATTTAATGGT
>CM020182.1:9623513-9634806 GCA_009805545.1 Oryza longistaminata | reverse complement strand
ACGTTTTTCAAACTGTTACATTATTGATAGTTGGTTTTCTCTTTGAAAAACAGATTTCAATCTACAGTACAGATTTTATGTTTTTTATAAATTTATGTATAAATTTTAAAACACGGTACCATTTTCAAAAAGTTTAATATTATTTTACTTAATTAATTCATATACTAATAATTTTTTCCTCGTTTTGCGTGCCTTGAAAAATTCTCTCTCTCATCTCAAATCTACGGAATTTAGACTGAATTTGTAAGTCCAAAATTATTAAGCTCAATCAACTTTATTAAAAAAATATAGCAACATTTTCGATAAAAATCATATATTATCGGAATATAATTTAATGTTAGTTTTGCGAAACTAAGGCTGCATTTTTTCGCCTAGATTTGAGAGAGATTTTTCAATGCACGCAAAACGAGGAAGATTATTAGTATATGATTAATTAAGTAAATAATTATAAACTTGAAAAATAGGTTTATTTACATTTTTTAAACAACTTTTGTATATAAACTTTTTTTTGCAAAAAAAACACCATTGAACAGTTTGAAAAACGTGCTAACGAAAAATAAGAAAGTTAAAGTTTGGAGTTGATGAAAATAATAAGCCTAAGTTGATGTTGCTATTTTTAAAAAAAATTAGTTAACTCAAGTAAGTTTAACTTAAAAAATTAAACCGAATATAATATATTTATTATATACATATGAAATAATGTGTTAAATTGATGGCATATGTATACCATATGTGCAGCAACCTCCCGCCGAACCTGAGGTAGTTCAGCAGGGAGAGACCCCTCCAAAACCGATCCAGCAAAGCCAACGACCACTCTCACCCTACACGGCGTAAGTATAACGTGCACCTACATATACAGTACATTCTACTCCCTAAATTAATCCTATTTTTTCTATAAAAAAACTAGTGTAGAAACTTTTTCCCTTTTAGAGATGGTTTGCCAAGAGCATGCTCATAATCAGGACTGAAACAAAACATATATCTATCTATCTATCTATCTATTATATAAGTAAAAGTCCATTAAACTTTCTACAAACACTTCTAAACCATCACGTGGCATCCTATAAACGCTCCTAAACCGTCACGTGGCACTCTAAAATTTAAAAAAATTCTTTAAAATTCTTAAAAAAACATCTAACCATTGATTTTCATTAAATCTGGTAGACCATTATTTACAACCATTAGATTTATCTTTGAGAAAAAAAACATCTCCTAACCCGGTCCACCTGGCATGTAGGTACGTACAAGGAATGTGCGTACGTACGTCCCCATGTTTCCCCATGTTCCCTCAAATCCTTGTTTCCTCCTCTTTTTATCACAAATATAAACTGAGAAGCCTCTCGGTTTAGGCTTAACTAGTGACACATGTGTGAGGGAAGTACATGCATGGCTTTTTTGCTATTAGACATGCTTGTCGTTTTTCTTTCTTGTTATAAAGTTTTTCTCTCAAATTACTTATCCGATCAACAATTAGATTACACCATCGTGTTCGTTGCAATTAAATCTTCACAAAAAAAGATCTTACATGATTATATTACGATGAAAAAATATTTATGTTTGTAAATTATTTTTATTATATACGAAGTTACTTTTATCATATATATAAAATTACTTTTAGATTTGACTAAATTACTTTTATACATTCATAATGCTCTAAATTGATTATTTTTTATTATTGTTTTAGTTAATTCAACAATTTATGGACTTTAAATTTAATTTTTACATAGACCATATTTTTCTCTCTACAGCAAATTACTTCTAATGTTGTAACAACTTACTTTCATTTTGTGCTAAGTATTTTTATGATTGATGTATATTACTTTTAGACTTTTGTCATAGTCACGTCATTTTTTTTAATCTAAACCTTCTCTTATTTTATTTTTTATGTCTTACTCTCTCCGTTTCAGATTATAAAATGTTTTGACTTTGGTGAAAGTCAAACTGCTTCAAATTTGACTAAGTTTATAGACAAATATAGTAATATTTACATTACAACAATTAGTTTTTCTTAAATTAATAATTAAATATATTTTATAATAAATTTATCTTGGTTCGAAAATATTACTATTTTTTTCTATAAACTTGGTCAAACTTAAAGCAGTTTGACTAAAGTCAAAACATCTTATAAGTTGAAATGGAGGGTATTGTTAGAAAACCAAAAATTTTGCGATTTTGCTAAATATTTATTTACAGATTTTTTGGCTAAAAATCACTCGGTTTTTTTACCATCCGATTCATCGATGATTTATGTGCTTCGTTATTAGCCGCACAGTTTTCTTTGCGTGCCCTCTTTCCTTTTCCGTGTGTTGTATGCACATATTTATTCATTCACTACCCGTGATTGGTTGGCTATCGTTTGAGAGATAGAAGATGCATATTCTCTATTTACTAGCTGCTATATGACTATGCGAGAGCTTCGGACCCAACCCCGGCTTGGACGTTCGATGTTTGGGGGAAAATCGGACGCTGATGTTTACGTGCAAAAACTTTTTAAACTGATTTTGCTCTTAAATTACTTATCCAAATCATGATTCGATGCATCGATCGAGAGATGACTGGCTAGCCTGGAGGACGAACGGATCCGATCGAGGAGGAGGAGGTGTACCTTACAGCTCGGGATCCCACCTTTCCGGTGGCTCCCGCGATGAAGACGAGGTCATTCTCTTTCGTCGACTTGGGCTCCGGCGTGGCTGCGGCTGCGGCTGCGGCGTAAACACGAGCAGAAGGGGCATGCCGGAGGGAGGAGATGGAGCGAGCAGAGCAGCCGCCTCCTCTGCGTAGGTGCCGCGTTGATCGGTAGGGACATGCTGCCATGCAACATCCAGCGTAACTCGGCGACAGTGAGATGGTGGCCTTCGCTGCTTGCTCCATGGCCAGTCAGCCCTCAATCCTCGACCTAGCTAGCTGCTAATGGTTCGTTCATGGATTCATCACTCTCCCTTTCCAATTGATTGATCCACAGCTCCAGCCTGCGGCTACGTTCGGTTAGCTGCCGATCATGATGTGCTATCCGACGTGGCGTAGTCGTGTCCACGCTCCGAGATAACGTAGGGCCCGCTCCTCATCTGCTGCTACTTCTCACAGACCACCTGCGCTGCAGCTCATGCTTGTGCATCAGCTCATGCTCGTGCATCGTAGGTACAATAAAAACTATAAACCAGCTATAAACATATTTTAAAAAAAATAAAGAAAGAGATAGAGCAGCAGCGGGCTACAGATTTATAGCCAGCTGCAACACGAACTCCAAAACATAATGTGTGTATGATAGGTAGGATTAGGTATTAATAATACAGTAAGCAACTATATTGTATGAATTGACTATTACATTGGCTATAGATGATTTGGAGCTAGAAGTTGGCTATACTATTAAACTTTAAATTCAAACGGAACAATGTATGTCTGCTGCCCAAACAATTAGTACGGGCTGGTTTCGCTGTAGCCTAGGGTTTAGGCACAACTCAATTAGGCCTTGTTTAGCTGGGGAAAAAATTTAGGTTTGGTTGTCAAATCAGATATACGGATACACATTTGAAGTATTTAAACGTAGTCTAATAACACTACTAGAAAAATAATTTATCGAAGAAGGGCAATTTTGTCCAATCTTTTCTTAAATGCATCCAAGTGATAAATAGTGGCATATATCAAATATGTATAAAATTATAATGGCATGGTTCAAAATACTTGAATACTAATGGTATATTTCAAAACCAGCATATTTTTAATAGCATGGATCTAATTAACCCATTAATTAATTGTATATATATAGTGTATATATACCTGACAATACACCTAAACTCACTGGCAGAGGCTGAAGATGCAAATCATTTTTAATATCTTAAAGAAAGCGTACCGTGTAAGGAAGGCCGCTGCCGATGAGCGCTTCTTCAGCTCGCCTTTTCCAGCACAGAACCCCCCAAAACAAGCTGTAACCATGCGTGCATATGCATCATAAATTTCATTTCGTTTTTGTCCTAAAGGGCTGGGCTGTCTACATATATATGCATACATATCGATCTCTTTTTTTCTTCCTCAAACTAAAACAGGGCCAATAATTATATCGAACAAGGAAGTTAATTAATTATACATCGATCTAGCTTACTTGAGAAGAAAAGCAGGGAAGCCAATCCTGTTTGTGCCCAGGGATGTAACCAGGATGAAGTGCTCAACCTTTGCAGCAGTTGCTGGCGCACGTACGTCAATGATGTACGTAGTTAATGAGTTTCAATTATTAATTGTTTCTGCTTATAGAGTAATATTAATGATGAACAAATTAAAGCTAATTAAGCTAGCTAGAGTATATTATATATACATACCAGCCTGCACGAGGTTGTTGGTGGCCATGTAGTCGATACGGTAGGGGCCCGTTACATCCAGGATGTCCTTCTCGCTGGCGCCGATGGAGCACACCACAATCGCCGCGTTGCCAATGGCCGACACGATGTCTGACTGCGCCTGCTTCTCCAGGTCGCATTCTACGATCTCGAGCCTTTCTGCGGCTGGTCTAGAGATTATTGATCCAGTTCAGACAAAAACAGTTAACCGGAAACTCGAATTAATATATCTATGCCGTCGACTCACGCGAAGTTGCATCGTCATCGAGTTTCAGTTGCTCAACACTCTGAAATTGAAATGTCGATCGTATGTATGGTCAAGATGTATAAATGAAGTACATTTACATAGGTGTAGCTGGTAGCAAGATTCATGGATTATTGTTACCTGCACAAGGGACGATGCTCTCTGTGCACTTCTAACGCCGGCGCGGACACGGAAGCCAAGCTTGATGAGCTCCCTGCAAGCGCATACAAACGTACGTGTCTCTGCTGTAATTAACATACTACGTATATAGGAGTATATTTTTCCAGGGACAGATCGATCGAGAGATGACTGGCTAGCCTGGAGGACGAACGGATCCGATCGAGGAGGAGGAGGTGTACCTTACAGCTCGGGATCCCACCTTTCCGGTGGCTCCCGCGATGAAGACGAGGTCATTCTCTTTCGTCGACTTGGGCTCCGGCGTGGCTGCGGCTGATAGATAGATAGATAGATATATGTTTTGTTTCAGTCCTGATTATGAGCATGCTCTTGGCAACCATCTCTAAAAGGGAAAAAGTTTCTACACTAGTTTTTTTATAGAAAAAATAGGATTAATTTAGGGAGTAGAATGTACTGTATATGTAGGTGCACGTTATACTTACGCCGTGTAGGGTGAGAGTGGTCGTTGGCTTTGCTGGATCGGTTTTGGAGGGGTCTCTCCCTGCTGAACTACCTCAGGTTCGGGCGGAGGTTGCTGCACATATGGGTATACATATGCCATCAATTTAACACGTTATTTCATATGTATATAATAAAAATATTATAATTCGGTTTAATTTTTTTAAGTTAAACTTACTTGAGTTAACTAATTTTTTTTAAAAAAATAGCAACATCAACTTAGGCTTATTATTTTCATCAACTCCAAACTTTAACTTTCTTATTTTTCGTTAGCACGTTTTTCAAACTGTTCAATGGTGTTTTTTTT
This sequence comes from Oryza longistaminata, assembly GCA_009805545.1. NCBI lineage: Eukaryota > Viridiplantae > Streptophyta > Magnoliopsida > Poales > Poaceae > Oryza > Oryza longistaminata. The sequence continues at coordinate 9,629,288 of CM020182.1, read as the reverse complement.
GCAAAAAAAAAGTTTATATACAAAAGTTGTTTAAAAAATGTAAATAAACCTATTTTTCAAGTTTATAATTATTTACTTAATTAATCATATACTAATAATCTTCCTCGTTTTGCGTGCATTGAAAAATCTCTCTCAAATCTAGGCGAAAAAATGCAGCCTTAGTTTCGCGAAACTAACATTAAATTATATTCCGATAATATATGATTTTTTATCGAAAATGTTGCTATATTTTTTTAATAAAGTTGATTGAGCTTAAAATAAAAAATATTGACTGTGAAAAATATCAAATTATAATATGAAATGGAGAAATTAAATGATAATAATACGCATGGGTATACCCGCTTTGAAGGTATGTTGGCGAGCTGATCCTCCGTGGGCAGCAATGGCGCGGTGGTCTCTGCGATCGCTTCGACCACCTTGCAGTAGGCCGTTCTCCTGTTGCTGGCGATGCACGCGATGAGCTCCGCCACCTGAAGGTTGGAAACGAGTCCACCGACGTAGGTGTCCTCAACTGCCACCACCAGGTTGTGCGTCTCCTTGAAAGCGTCCGTTGGCCTCTCCATGCCACCAGGTCGGACGATCTGATCAGAAATTATATAGTAATTAATTAGATCTATGCTATTAAAATTTTACTGGTTTTGAAATATAGCATTAATATTTACATATTTGTAACGATGCCATTAAAATACGTATTTATCTATCTATTATATTATTAAAACAGCCTTGAAAGAAGGCACCACGTTCGCTGTGGTGGTTAGAAATTCCCATATTAATCGGATAAAAAGATAAATATTTACACCGTTAGATCGTAATTATACTAGATTTTAGTGGTGTAGATTATTCATGACAATATTGAGTCTAAATAGAAAGCAACTTTGATCTAATAGGAAATATGGGAGTCGGACGTGTTGAATGAATAGAAGTCGGACATGTTGATTGATTAGGAGTCAGACAGGTTGTCTGAGTATGGATGCTATGGTCTTATGGACAGTAATCAGACAAATTACATTAATCTATGTTTAGATGGTAATTAGAGTGCAAATTGAACTATAGTGATCCACGTTTCATATGTGGCTGGAAAATATACGTGCCATACATACATGGCCATTGATAGTAAAGAGGGAGAACACTGCATGCATGTCATGCCGTATGCACATGCCAAGATAGCAGAGACATTGGGCGGAGATAGCCCACAATCGATCTAGAAGCAAAGCAAGTATGCTACGAAGAATTCAACATAGATATACATTATTTTATAGGACGAGACTACCGATCGGGCGCCCCATCCAAGCGTGAAAAAATCGGACGCTAACGTCAGCATAACGTCAGAGCCATGCATGCGTGCAAAACCACTTTAAACTATTTTTTCTCTTAAATTATTTATCCAAATCATGATCCGATTACACCATTAAATTCGTTGCAATTAAATATTCAAAAACCACACATGGATATGTTCCGACGAAATTTTTTAGCTTATTATTAAATCGGGCGTTATTTCACCTTATATAAAAACAATATTTTAGCAAATAGCGGAAGAATGTTTCAGTTCACTGCAACATTAGATCTATACATAGTGAAACATTGTGAGTACACTTGGTGGAACATTTTTTGTGGAACAAAAAAACGAATTCCCTTAATAGAGAATTTTCAAAATATGTGGGTGATTTGTTGCAAAAGAAGTTTCGTTTACTGCAGCATTAGATCTATACGTAGTGAAACATTGTGAGTACACTAGGTGAAACATTTTTAGTAGAACAAAAAAATGAAACGACTTTCCTTAATAGAGGGTTTCCAAAATATGTGGGTGATTTGTTGCAAAATAATATTTTAATTCACTGCAACATTAGATCTATACATAGTGAAACATTGTGAGTACACTTGGTGGAACATTTTTTGTGGAACAAAAAAACGAATTCCCTTAATAGAGAATTTTCAAAATATGTGGGTGATTTGTTGCAAAAGAAGTTTCGTTTACTGCAACATTAGATCTATACGTAGTGAAACATTGTGAGTACACTAGGTGAAACATTTTTAGTGGGGAGAGATCTAACATTGTAAAAGCCCTTTGGAAAATAATCATACTCCATATGCATAAAACATCATTGTTAGCATTCAAATTTATTTAAAAAGTTGAAAATTCGTATATCACCTCTCTTTAGGCTTTTACCCCTCAGGTTTTTTCCCCAAAAAGCCCCAAAGGGTTTTTTTTTCCTTTGGTTCCCCATAGAATAAATTTCATATTCTACTCCTATTTAAAAATCCTAATCTTCTATTATATTAATTAAAACAATCTTTTGAAAATGACAACCACGTTCGCTGTTGAGGCTAGAAATTCTCAACATTTAAGTTAGAGAAAAAAAAGAAGAGTCGAAGTAAGAAAATACAATCTAAAAAGCAATATTGGAAAGAAGTTTCCATATAACAACCATACGAATTAATCAAATTCTTAAATAAAAATACAATAAATCCCAAAATTAGAAAAAAGGAGAGTCCAAGTAGTAATATAGTTTAAAAATCGCTGAAATTCGAGTTAAAAACGAGATTAATTAAAATTCAGAATAAAAATAAAATAATATCACAAAATAGAAAATTAAAAGAGAGTTCAAGTAGGAATACAATTTTCAAACAACTAAAATTGGAAAATAAAAAATAAAAATATATAAATGACACAATACGATGTTAATTAAATTTGAAAAAAAAACTGTAATTAGAAAAAAATAAGATTTCAATTAGAATATAATTTATAAATAATAAAATTTGTGATAAAATAAAGACTATTGAAAGAAAATACCCTCTATAACACACGACGAAATAAATTAAGTAACAAGCCTATAAAGGAGTAGAGTGGTGGCGGTTGATACGACATATAAAAACTGTTAATAAAACAACAAATAGAATCCTAATGACGATTAAAAGGAGGGACGACAGGCAGGCCGTGAAGCAAACGAGCAAAACGATTGCTGGATTCTCTAGAAAGTAAAAAAAAGACCCCATTGATAATCCATATTCGATTTTTAAAATCTCAATGACAATAAAAAGGAGAAGCAGCGCGGGCGGTGTACAGGAGTATAGATGCAGAGCGCGACGGTTGACGGGACTTCTAGAAAATAAAAAATGAATTCCAACGATAAGTTATGTTCGATTTTAGATCACAATGACACAAAAAAGTAGGCAGCGGATGGGACATAGATGCAGAGCATCATTTGACGGGACTTTCTAAAAATTATAAAAAATAAAAACCCACAAAAAATAAACTCTAAAAACTACAAAGTTTAATTTTTTAAGGTTCGAAATTCTATAAAGTAAAAAAAAAAGCAAGGATAATCATGTTCGATTTTAAAATCTCAATAACAATAAAGAAGGGAGGCAGCGGGCGAGCCGTAGAGAAGTAAAATGCAAAGCCGCGACGGTTGCGGACTTCTAGAAGTAAAAAAATGAACTCAAAACGATAATTATGTTCGATTTTTAAAATCTCAATGACAATAAAGAGAAGAGAACAGTGGACAGGCCATAGAGGAGTATAATGGCAATGTTTGACGGGAACGTCTAGAAATTAAAAAAACGAACCAACGTGACAAATTTTCAAAGGTTCCAAGGAGAATGAATGAAATTGTGTAGACGATCAAGGCCATAGAGGAGTATAATGGCAATGCTAGACGGACCTAGAAATTAAAAAAACGAAACCCAACGTGACAATAAACTCTAAAAACTATAAGATCCAATTTTTAAAGTTCTAAGGAGAATGAATAAGAAATTGTGTAGACGATCAAGCAAATAAAGAAGGAGATGACATAAGGGTAGCAACTAGTGTGACTTTAAAAAACTTATAATTAGAAACAAGGATAATAAGGTTTGGTCTTTCAAACTGATCTTAAGACAATGAGATAGTTATTTAATAAATTTTAAATAAAATCATAGTAAAAAATATATGATTTTGTTGGGTGCTAGCCGCGCAATTGCGCGGCCACCCAGCTAGTTTTGTATTTTATTAGACGAAATTACCCTCATTTTCTACCCCTCTCCTCTCTCGTTGCTCTTGCTCCGCCACTGCTGCTGCGGCCACTCGCCGCGCGCCGCTGCTCGTGCTGCTGTCATCACGCCGCTCGTTGCTGCTGCCGCCGCTTGCCGCCGGCCGCTCCGCCAAGTCCATCCTCCAGCTCGAACACGACTACCCCTGGACGAACGACCCCAGTCCATCCGCCGCCGCGTCTTTCAGCAGTGTGTAGGTGGGGAATTGGGAGCAGTTGAACGCCGGGGATGTGACACTGTCATGGTGTTTCGTTTCAAAAAAAACACTGTATGGTGCGTGGCTGGTTTCAAGAGGCCGGCAAGATTGACGGTGAAGAGGCCGCTTGTCGTCGCGCCGCTGCCTGCTGCTACGCCGCCACTGCCGCCGCCCGCCGCACCGCTGCTGCTGCCGCCGCCACTTGCCGCCGGTCCGCTCCACCGCTGCCGTCGACAGGAAAGAAGAGGAGAAGAAGTGGAGGAAGGAAGAAGAAGGCAATTTTGTCCAATCTTTTCTTAAATGCATCCAAGTGATAAATAGTGGCATATATCAAAATAGTATAAAATTATAATGGCATGGTTCCAAAATACTTGAATACTAATGGTATATTTCAAAACCAGCATATTTTTAATACATGGATCTAATTAACCCATTAATAATTGTATATATATAGTGTATATATACCTGACAATACACTAAACTCACTGGCAGAGGCTGAAGATGCAAATCATTTTTAATATCTTAAAGAAAGCGTACCGTGTAAGGAAGGCCGCTGCCAGATGAGCGCTCTTCAGCTCGCCTTTTCCAGCACAGAACCCCCCAAAACAAGCTGTAACCATGCGTGCATATGCATCATAAATTTCATTTCGTTTTTGTCCTAAAGGGCTGGGCTGTCTACATATATATGCATACATATCGATCTCTTTTTTTCTCCTCAAACTAAAACAGGCCAATAATTATATCGAACAAGGAAGTTAATTAATTATACATCGATCTAGCTTACTTGAGAAGAAAAGCAGGGAAGCAAATCCTGTTTGTGCCCAGGGATGTAACCAGGATGAAGTGCTCAACCTTTGCAGCAGTTGCTGGCGCACGTACGTCAATGATGTACGTAGTTAATGAGTTTCAATATTAATTGTTTCTGCTTATAGAGTAATATTAATGATGAACAAATTAAAGCTAATTAAGCTAGCTAGAGTATATTATATTATACATACCAGCCTGCACGAGGTTGTTGGGCCATGTAGTCGATACGGTAGGGGCCCGTTACATCCAGGATGTCCTTCTCGCTGGCGCCGATGGAGCACACCACAATCGCCGCGTTGCCAATGGCCGACACGATGTCTGACTGCGCCTGCTTCTCCAGTCGCATTCTACGATCTCGAGCCTTTCTGCGGCTGGTCTAGAGATTATTGATCCAGTTCAGACAAAAACAGTTAACCGGAAACTCGAATTAATATATCTATGCCGTCGACTCACGCGAAGTTGCATCGTCATCGAGTTTCAGTTGCTCAACACTCTGAAATTGAAATGTCGATCGTATGTATGGTCAAGATGTATAATGAAGTACATTTACATAGGTGTAGCTGGTAGCAAGATTCATGGATTATTGTTACCTGCACAAGGGACGATGCTCTCTGTGCACTTCTAACGCCGGCGCGGACACGGAAGCCAAGCTTGATGAGCTCCCTGCAAGCGCATACAAACGTACGTGTCTCTGCTGTAATTAACATACTACGTATATAGGAGTATATTTTTCCAGGGACAAT
>CM020182.1:9578868-9623488 GCA_009805545.1 Oryza longistaminata | reverse complement strand
ATCGATCGAGAGATGACTGGCTAGCCTGGAGGACGAACGGATCCGATCGAGGAGGAGGAGGTGTACCTTACAGCTCGGGATCCCACCTTTCCGGTGGCTCCCGCGATGAAGACGAGGTCATTCTCTTTCGTCGACTTGGGCTCCGGCGTGGCTGCGGCTGCGGCTGCGGCGTAAACACGAGCAGAAGGGGCATGCCGGAGGGAGGAGATGGAGCGAGCAGAGCAGCCGCCTCCTCTGCGTAGGTGCCGCGTTGATCGGTAGGGACATGCTGCCATGCAACATCCAGCGTAACTCGGCGACAGTGAGATGGTGGCCTTCGCTGCTTGCTCCATGGCCAGTCAGCCCTCAATCCTCGACCTAGCTAGCTGCTAATGGTTCGTTCATGGATTCATCACTCTCCCTTTCCAATTGATTGATCCACAGCTCCAGCCTGCGGCTACGTTCGGTTAGCTGCCGATCATGATGTGCTATCCGACGTGGCGTAGTCGTGTCCACGCTCCGAGATAACGTAGGGCCCGCTCCTCATCTGCTGCTACTTCTCACAGACCACCTGCGCTGCAGCTCATGCTTGTGCATCAGCTCATGCTCGTGCATCGTAGGTACAATAAAAACTATAAACCAGCTATAAACATATTTTAAAAAAAATAAAGAAAGAGATAGAGCAGCAGCGGGCTACAGATTTATAGCCAGCTGCAACACGAACTCCAAAACATAATGTGTGTATGATAGGTAGGATTAGGTATTAATAATACAGTAAGCAACTATATTGTATGAATTGACTATTACATTGGCTATAGATGATTTGGAGCTAGAAGTTGGCTATACTATTAAACTTTAAATTCAAACGGAACAATGTATGTCTGCTGCCCAAACAATTAGTACGGGCTGGTTTCGCTGTAGCCTAGGGTTTAGGCACAACTCAATTAGGCCTTGTTTAGCTGGGGAAAAAATTTAGGTTTGGTTGTCAAATCAGATATACGGATACACATTTGAAGTATTTAAACGTAGTCTAATAACACTACTAGAAAAATAATTTATCGCCACGAAAAAAATCGTAGCATCAATGCTAAAATTGTGGCAATAGGTACATGTTGCCACAATCTTAAAATCGTTGGTAGCCGTGGTAATAGGTTATTGCAACGATTTTTATTTAGTTGTAACAAATTTTGATATTGCCATAAAATGGATGTGGCAAAATAATATATGCAACACTTCACATCGTTGCAATAGATAACTATTGCCACCACTCCATGTGTGGCATTAGTTATTAATTTGTCATCCTAACTATTTTCTTTTGATATCTTGTGATGGCTAGGGGTTGAACCCAAGATCTCTCCCTAAATCACGCTCTCCATTACCAACTCACCTACGCATCAATTTTGTTTAAAAATGCATATCATTCCATTTGAGCCTGCCGATATGAGATTTGAATCATGAATTTGAGTATTTAAAAGATTTCAAATGAAAAAGTTAAGTTGTAGAGCTCTAAATTTCATACAAAATTTATCCTAATCCGTGCCCATATAAAAAGAATAAGTCAAATTATGAGATGATAAACTTTTTATTGCAACGAATTTGTTGATCGTGGCAACAGAAAGTAGTGAAAAGTACCATGTACTATTCAAATTGCCTCATAAATTAAAATTGTGGCGATAGAACATGTTTTTGCAATAGTAATGCTTTTTGTGGCGATAGCTCATTTCCTATTGCAACAAAAATACTGAATAAAACAACGATTGTAAATCGTTGCAACAAAATATAGTTATTTGCCACAGAAAAATTATCATCGCGATAATACAATATATTGCCACAAATTATTTTTCGTTGTAATAAATTGGTGGCGATAGCTCAATTATCTTGTAGTGTAACAAAACAAATTACATTAATTACATATTCCGTCAGGAAACTACGAGACAAATTTATTAAGCCTAATTAATATGTCATTAGCAAATGTTTACTGTAGCACCATATTATCAAATCATGTCACAATTAGGCTTAAAAGATTTGTCTCGTAATTTATACGCAATCTGTGTAATTGGTTTTTTCTCTACATTTAATACTCTCCGCATGTGTCTAAACATTCGATGTTAAAGCGTGAAAATATTTGTTTTGGGAAATAAACATGGCCTTACCAAACTCCTCTCAAGGTCAAAGTTTTTGCTGGGAGACTGCTCAGAGAAGCTCTGCCTTCAGCGCAAAGGTTAAATCACAGAATTTCTGATATTTCAGCCAATTGCTGTAGGTGCAATCAACCTGAGACAGATTTCCATCTTTTCTTTGGTTGTTTCTTTAGCAGACTAACCTGGAGAATTTCTGAAGCAAATCTTTCTACTGAGTACTGACATTTTCTCTGATAATGTTTCCCTGGCTCACATCATTGCTTACATTTCCTCAAATGGTTCTAATAAAATTGATCTCCATAAATCTTTGATTATCTTGTGTGGCAGCTTTGGAAGGCCAAGAATGATCTGAAATTTCAGGGCATCTTAAAGGAGCTGACCCAAGTGTGTTTTGCGGCAGAAGCTATGATAAATTCATATATACTCTGTTCTCTATAAATCATAATTTGCAGGTGGAGCCTCAGGAGGAGGTATATAAAAGAAGAATGGAGACTATTCCGGAGGGCAATAAATATTATATAGATGCAGCTTGGGAGAATAATTTCACAGAGATTGGTATTTTCTTTCACATGCCGACAACACACAAATGCTCTTTTTATTAAGGGGTAATTGCATCTTTACCCCTACTTCATGTTTCAATTGTGATTTTACCCTTATTTTTTAGGGTTTGTGTTTTTACCCTTACTTTTTTCAAATGAATATTCACTTTGCCCCTATTCTGTTAATATCAGTTAACGGTGTCAATTCAGCTGTGGCAAGACACGCATGCCCCTTGTACATTTGCCCAACCTTTTTTAGAATTTGTATACACGCAAGACACGCATGCCCCTTGTACAATTCATGAGAAATTCCTTGCGTTGCAAATACTATGAGATGGGAAAAAATAAAAAGAAAAATCAAGCAGCAACAACATCATTCGTCTCTGTGGACGAGTCGCTGCTGTGTGTCGTTGTTGCTAGCTTGCCACGCCATGCTGCTCGCTTCCCACCGACGCTGAGGGGCATCCTGTAGTTGACGCACAAGAGGGGAAAGAGCAACGAGCCCCCCTGCTGAAAGCGTAGCCGAGGCGCCCTGCTCCTCCCCCTTCTACATCATCGCCGAAGCCGCCGCTTGCCCGTACGCTGCCCTCTGGAGCTGCCGCCTTCCCGTGGCGCTTCACCGGCCGCCGCCGCTAACTGCTTGAGGCTTGAGCCCTACACCGGATTTGGATGGGGACAGTCGAACGGACGTGGTGTTGGGCTAGTTATTTCTTCCAGGGGTACAATAGTCCTTTTTGCATTTTGTAAATATTTTTTTCTTCTCTTTTGTCTCACAAATTTGGGTCTCCCTAACGGACATCCAAAACAGGGGCAAACTGTAGCTACGTTTGAAAAAAGTAAAGGCAAAAATATAAACCCTAAAAAGTAAGGGTAAAATCACATTTGTAAGATGAAATAGAGGCAAGAACACAATTGTCCCTTTTATTAAAGCCACAAGTGAGGTGGCTCAATCTTCTTTGCTGGCAGAATTGGCGGCATTGCAACTTGCTATGGAGATTGCCAAATTCTTCAGGTACTAGTTTTTTCACTGATAATTCAGTAATAGCGGACACGATCAAGAAAAGAGACTTCAGCAATGAACCAGGCCATTGGAGCCTCACGTGCCCCCCCTCCTTCCCGCCTCTCTCCCTCTCCCCGCAGCCCCTCTTTTCCTGGCGTTGCCCCTCCTCTCCCGCCTCTCTCCTTCCCTCCCGGCACACCCCCACATCTCTTCCTCGCTACACATGCTCCCCCTCCCCCTCGACATCTCTTCTCCCTGGTGTCCCTCCTCTCTCCTGCATTCCCTATCTCTTACGCATTTAAGAAAAACATAACCTCCTCGTTCGGGAGCACGTTTTGAAGTACTCACTCGGTCGTGTTTACCACAAGAGGTCACCGTTGTTGTTTCTCTCTATCAGGACCATGTTGTTGTCGACCTCATTCCCATTGTTATGGTTTTCTTCGTTGCCAACCGCCACCATCTATGGATGAGTCATATTGTCAAACACACTCGACCACCTTACTCACCACCGTTTGATCACTGGAGCACCGTCGCCCATCTCCCCTTCTCTTTTGTTTATTGTGTTGGTTAGGGAAGACGATAAATAATATTAGTCGGTTTCTCCTGTGTGTTCAAGGAAAACATAATCCTCTCGTTCAGGAACGAGTTTTGACACACTCATCTGGTCGTGTTCACCACTAGAGCTCATCATTGTCGTTTCTCAATCTATCACGGGACTACCTCGTTGCCCCCCTGCATCCCACTTGTTCCCGTTTTTTCATTGCCAACCTCCACCATTTATGAACGAGTCACATCGTGGGATACGTACTACCGCTTTCCTTACCGTCGTTTGGTTGTCGGAGCACCGACGCTCACCTTCCCTCCTCTTTTGTTTCTCGCCTTGAGCTAGGGAAAACAATGAACAACGTCTGTTGGGCATTATTCCTTCTTAGTCTACCCAGCCATGCTCCTGGACCACTCACATAATATTAAGACAAATGGAGTATGAATAGAACATGAAAAATTCTATTTTATATTAATGAAAGAAGCACCCGTTCAGAATTAATGAATCAGATTTTCATACGTGGGCTCTTTTCAATTTCTAACTAATTTAAGTTGTTTTTTCATTTACATTATTAGATTTAGCACTATTTGATCCACTAAAAATTATTGTAACATATAGTTTTCTCTATATTAAATTATTTATAGCTAAATTTGAAAATAGGATTAAGTTATATAATTTCGTTCCCGGCAAAGTTATTTATAGTTTCATGTTGTTATTTATACGTTTATATTTCCTTCATCATTTATGCCCAACTAAGCTTTTAGGGGTACATAGGGGATTTTCTCCTAAGCTTGACCGGAGCCACCACCACAATGAATCTTGGAGAGTGTGGTAGAGGACACTAGCGGACGCGAAGATCTCATAGAGGTGGAGATCTTGGTCGAGGCTGCAGAGGTATATATCCCCTAGGAGGTTGAGCTCGCAGTGACAACAGAGGGTAAGTAATGAGAGAGAGTGGGGCAAGGGAGAGCGGGAGGATGACGACATATAGGGCCACTATGTTATTAATCTTTTCACCGACTAGATTGTCATGTAGGTGCACATAAGTGAAAACTCTCCCAGCTTGGATATTAGGGAGGATAAAGTGGATAATTATAATAGTTGAGGAGTGTTTCCTATCCCGAATTTATAGTTGAGGGGTAAATTTTAGACAAACCTGATAGTTGAGAAGTGAATAATTTTAAGTATATGTACTTTTCTCTTTCCACCACCCAAGGAGATTGAATTGTTGCCATCAAACATTTCTGTGTGATCGGTGATGAGTTGGTGGGTAACCTCTGGATCCGGATTCCAATTTGACATGCTTCTCTAAGGAAGGATTCTAATTTGGCATCTTCTCTAAGGAGATTGTTCCTTGCCACTAAACTTCTCCCAAGTATTATCTATGGTTAATTTAATCGGTGCCACTACGAATTCCACAATTTAAAGATCTACCATTACTATTCACCTATTTAGAACATTACTATTCACTTATTTGGATCATACCATTACAATTCTCTCTTACAGACATATATCATTTTCTACACCCTGGACACCATTGTATCCAAATGCAAGCTATTGTATTTCAAATTGCCCAAAATACCCATGCTACATCTATTCTCTCCCACCTCGCTGACATTTGGGCCCCACACATCATCCCCTACCTCTTTCTTTCTCTCGTTATCTCTCTCGTGGTCTCTCCTCTTCCATGTGCCTGAGGAAACATGGCATCGTGGAGGGCTAGGTGGCTAGAGGGGAAGAGGTCTCACCGCCTCGAAGATACCAACATTGGGTTGTGTGCATCTGAACAGGTTGTCATGGGGGACATTTTCTCGTCGGAGGTGGAGGACGGGCTTGGAGTGTGCAAAGTGGAACTAGGCTGGTGGAGAGCAGCGACGATGGGTTTAGGTTTTAGGTTCAGCGTTGGACAATGATGACACCATGGAAGCAGAAGAGGGTGGAGGAGATGTTGTCCAAGAACCTGGTGGCGAAGCTATGCCTCTCCAAGCTCTACTCCATCGTGCCAAAGATTAGCAAAGTTTCCTTTTCCTTCTTCACTTGCAAGATTGCCTCTGATGAAAGTGATTGTGTTGCAAGTAGATGGACAGATGAAGATAAGGGCTAGGGGCATTTGGGCTGGGGGCCGGGGAAGAGGAAGATAAGGTTTACTTTTGGCAGAATTATGCCTCTTTAAGCTATACAGTATGCAAAAAGATACTAGTCCAAGAACATCCTAGCCGTATATAATGGCCCGTCCAAATTTTACAAAATACAAGTGGCACTGAGCTAGTTTGATGAACATTCGCGTTCTCGCAACGAGTACGCACGGCTTATAGCACAAACTGATGAAGATGTACAAACTAGCTAAAAACTAGGCAAAAAGTAGACGCGAAATCGAAAGAGCGATTCAATTGATTAATTGTGTTGAAGTCTATTGTTACCTCAATTGAACCAATCATGAATCTTATAAAGAGGTTGATCTTGTCTTCTATAAAACCCTTTTCATGTATTACTCAGGATAGAAACCAATTAGAATTCGAAAAACTTAACCCAGATAAGGAAACCTGAGACTGGTTAAAATTGGATTTAGAGTTGGAGTTTGTCGGTTTGACCAGCCACATGCTGCTGATTAGACCAGCCCTATGACGATGGTCAGATCGGTCTCGTGTTGGCAATTCGGATCTTTTCTAAAATCGATCATAGTTTTCTATTTCGTGTGTAGATGTTAAATTTAGGTGTCAAGAACTTTAGAAAAAAAATTGCAAATATACTTATTTTTTTAATAAGTTACGTTTATGTACTTACATGGGAAAGATTTGCAACAGTAATGAACAGTGCTAAATAGTGTTTACAATAGTGCTCAACAGTTGCGAACGCATAATAAAATCGCTCCAGCTGAGGTGCCGCGTTTTGGTCGCGCGCGACCGTTGCGGTCCCGCGGAACCGATCTGCGGAACCGTCATGGTGCCGCGCGCCCGTCTCGCGGGACCGTCGGTCCCGCGTTTTGGAGCTGCGGGACCGTCGCGGGATGGGTATATTTTTGCAATTTCTTCCCATGCACGTATATAATGGTAAATTATTGAAAAAGTAAGTATATTTGCAAATTTTTTTCAAGAACTTTACTCCACCAGTCGATTGGTTGGGTTGGGGTTGGGTTTGCAACTTTGCATAGCGTCCCATAAAGAGAAAAACAGATCGATCGGGATTAAAAAGGGAAAATAGAGGAAGAAATGACTCATCTGAATCTGAGAGTCGTGTCAGTGTGGAGAGGAAAGAGCAGGAGTTGACCATGAACTAGTCAACGGCAAGCACTGTGGATGCTGTGGAATATCCATGTGTTTATGCCCTTGCATGCCTTGCCGGCGCGCAAGTCTTTTGACATGCTGCAATTAATTGAGGAGGAAAGCTCCCATTTGCGATTGCAATCCCCACCGAGAAAATTGACCCAAATTGCCCAGCCAATCGATCCATCCATCCATGGAGATACTTAGCCCGTCGCCGCCGCCCAGCCCCGGCCCCGCCTCCGGCTCCGGCCCCGCCTCCGGCTCCGCCATGGATTCCTTCATCCACAGAGGTGCCGGTTGGCATCTCCCCCGCCGCGACAACGTCGACGCGCGGGTCCATGTCGCCGTCGGGAGGTCGCCGGAGAAGACGTTGGGCCTGCTGCGATGGGCCTTCCGCCGCTTCGCCTGCGCCCAAGTCGTCCTCGTGCACGTCCACCAACCTTCCCCGCTCATCCCTACCCTCTGTACGATTCTAGTGTTTCAATTCCTTCTTTCTTTCTTTCTTGGAGTATTTATTTATTTATGAGTTAATTTCTCGATTCTTCCTTCTCCGCCGCTCACGGCTCACCCATCACATCTTCTTCTTCTTCTTCTTCTTCTTCTTCTTCTTCTTCTTCTTCTTCTTCTTCTTCTTCTTCTTCTTCTTCTTCTTCTTCTTCTTCTTCTTCTTCTTCTTCTTCTTCTTCTTCTTCTTCTTCTTCTTCTTCTTCTTCTTCTTCTTCTTCTTCTTCTTCTTCTTCTTCTTCTTCTTCTTCTTCTTCTTCTTCTTCTTCTTCTTCTTCTTCTTCTTCTTCTTCTTCTTCTTCTTCTTCTTCTTCTTCTTCTTCTTCTTCTTCTTCTTCTTCTTCTTCTTCTTCTTCTTCTTCTTCTTCTTCTTCTTCTTCTTCTTCTTCTTCTTCTTCTTCTTCTTCTTCTTCTTCTTCTTCTTCTTCTTCTTCTTCTTCTTCTTCTTCTTCTTCTTCTTCTTCTTCTTCTTCTTCTTCTTCTTCTTCTTCTTCTTCTTCTTCTTCTTCTTCTTCTTCTTCTTCTTCTTCTTCTTCTTCTTCTCGATGATTTTGTATTGTATATTTGTATTGGATAGGTTTAAATAGGCCTGGACAACCATGGTCAATTGGTTAATTTGTATTGGATGTTCCGGTCTAAGCTCTTTGATGAATAATACAAAACTCATTGTGATGAGGTTCAGACTCCAGACAAATGTTTAGGACTTTAACTGGATATTTCTATCAATTTCTCCAACATTGTAGTTTCAAATTTCAAGCAGCAGTGCATAATGCAGTTCTCGTGGTAAATTTGACTCGACTCAAAACAGAGTTTAAACATGTGTAAGTTCTTCTACAGCATATGTACACTGTTTTCTTTTCTTCTCTGTTTTGTAACAAGATAATTAAGTTACTGGCATAATTTTGTCGCATCTCTCCTAAGAACAGCCAGGCAGGTCACGCAGAACTAACAATCCTAGACGTCCGCACGAGCTTGAATACAGCAGATGAAATGCAGAGAAGGGAAGAGCATCAGTGAGAGCATGCTGCTAAACCAAACTTCCTCCCACCGATGCATAAGTACCGCAGCAAACTGCGTTCTCTCCCGTGATCTGTGGGCGACGATCTGGTTGATTGGAATCCTATTGTGCTAATTTGGTTCCTGATGACTTCCATTTCCATTCATTGATGACATCAGAAGGAGATCAAGTCGAGTCAGATTACACATATATGATTGGTTTGCCACGATTGACACAAGATCGATGGAAGCTGCAACATGCATGATGCATCGCTCTCTCATCCATCAACCGAACCTTACAGCAGCAACACCGGTGATCCGTTTTAGCCTCCATTTATAGCAGCTGTTATAGTGTCGTTTCATAATGGATGGGCTGAGAAATTCATTCTTTTCCCTTAGGAAATACTCCCTCCGTCCATAAATATTTGACACCGTTGACTTTTTTTAAACATATTTAACCGTTCGTCTTATTCAAAAATTTAAGTAATTATTAATTCTTTTCCTAACATTTGATTTATTATTAAATATACTTTTATGTATACATATAGTTTTACATATTTCACAAAAGTTTTTGAATAAGACGAACGGTCAAACATGTTTAAAAAAATCAACGTTGTTAAATATTTAGGGACGGAGGGAGTAGTTAAAAACGGAAGAAAGCGGGTGTTTGCAGCCTTGGAGGTTCTTCATAGCAATCAAAATTAAAGGCCAAGACCGCCTTGGGAAGACGTTTTTTTTTCATAAAAGAAAAAAGAAGAAGAAGAAAGGATCGTTGTACAACAGTGATCTGTGATCATGTCATGTGGTAGCTGTGTTCTTCACTTTCTGTTACTGCTTTTGATTGATGACATCACATGCATAAATCTATGCATGAAGTACATATATATGGCAGAAGTTAGGAGGAAATAACGAGAAGCATGATATTTGTCATTTGATCATCATCAGCATGGGTGGCTATTTGGGCGTCATTGTTTGAATTAATGGGCTGACATACACATGTGTGAGCCTCAATTCCAGAGGCTCCGATCGAAATTCTGATCCATCTACAAATTTGGGCATAATATATTATGAGCAATTCTACTGTCCTTGAGGAGGTACCCTGAGGTACCAAAATTTTAGTGTAAATTTTGGTACCTCATGGTACCTCATGTGGTACAATAGAAAAAATGGTACTTCATGGTACCTGCTCAAGTACCGTAAAATTGCTCATATATAATACTTTCATCCTCTCAGGCCTCAACTACTTTTGGCATGCTGACAATGAGCCCATGTCACTACAGGATGGATGAGATTTTGAAGGCATATTGTTGGAGCCATTTATTAAAAAAAATAATTACATGGCAAATTTGATTAATGCCTTCAATATTATTGTCAAAAAGCCTCAAAATCTACTGCTGCTGCTACTTGTGCTAATCTCGATGTTAAATGTGATTTTCACCCAATTTTAGGTGTCAACTATTGTTAGACATAACTCATCCGACCAAGGAGCCGGATCTATAAAAACAAACATGTTACCAATACAGAAAAAACGTTGCTCTCTGCTGGTAACAACATCAGTGATTGTAATTTCGGTTTGAATTTGTGGACCCCACCAGCAAATCAATATATCGACAAAAAAATTTGGAATTTCTCAAATGTTTTTCGAATTTAGCCAAAGTTTATTCAATTCAGTTAAATTATGCTAAAATTTCAAAAAAAATTCGGTCCAAAAAGTGCCAAAAATCCTGAATTTCAGGAATTTCGGTAGAAGCGAAATGAGCGAAATTTCGGATGAAATCAAAATTGAAAACCCTGTCCTCAACCACCTTATGTCAAGTATTCCCGTGCTCACTCACCTAGATCCATCATTATTTGTTTAACCATGCCTCATGAATCCACATAATTTCAGTAAAAAGTGAGCAAACTTGAATACAATTAAACCCGTTGTCAATTACATGTCACATCAACTTGTTGATATGAGTATCATCTAACGTAATCTTACAATTTTGTTCGGAATGTATGGTTATAATGATCCCAAGAAATAGATCATCTAACTGTAATGATATGTATGCAGATGGTTCAGTAGTGTTTGTGGGATCCTATGATATGTACTAGGATATTGACATCCCATAGTGACCACTATATTCCCTTTCTTTTGTTTTATTTCGGGGTGGGTGTCCCTGAAAATTTGAACTCTCTCTACCTGTAATGCAGTTGCTTCAAGTTGAAAGCGAGCTATGGCAAAGCATCTTTTATGGCAAGGAATGCCCCATCATTTTGTGAAATCTGGTTTATTTGGAGAGGAAGACACATTTGGACCAGAGAAGCAGCTGCAGCCATTAGCAACAATATCTCAGTTTACAACGAAGATGATGTTATGATCAGGAAAAGAATCAGGTTCAGCTCTACTAGTAACAATGCTGAATCCATACTTGATGAAGGATACATTTCATACGAGGCACAAACACCTGCTGATCGTTATGAAATCACCATTTCAGATAATGGTCAACCGAATGATTATGAATCTCTTGTTGATGCCAACCATTTCTGCAATATTATTGTACCAAATTTGCAACATGCACAGTCTGCATTTAACTCAACATTCCAGCCTGGTTCTTCTGTAGACATGGAATCATTAGTGTTATATCCTCAGGTGCTCTCCTGCTACATTGACATGTTCATTGATAATTTTGTAATTAAAGGATGATCCTTTTTTTCAATTTTAATACTGATGGTATTATCTGTCAGGAAATCTTGGATAAAAATTTCAAGCAAGTCATTCTAGAAGCAGAGAGATCAAGGAAGGATGCTTTTGTTGAGCTTCTCAAGCGCAAAGATACAGAGTCAAGAGTAGCCAGTGTTATTGCCAGGGTATGCAAACCACTTATCCTATCTTGTATTTTAAACTGCACAGTTCCTCTGCAGTATAACATTATTGGGAAACCAAACGGAAGTTTTAGATTCTTTAACATTGATTTTGAATAATGTGGTGAAAATTACACATGCATTCCTTTGTTGATCTGGCTTGTGCTTCTTGAGCAGGCAAAAGCTTCTGAGTTCGCTCAAAAACAAGAAATGAAAATGCGGGAGGAACTTGAAGCTTTGTTGACAGCCACAAAAAAGCAGCATGAAGATCTTGTAGAAAATAAAGAAAAGGCTACAGAAGGGTTGGACTCTTCGATGAGAAAACTAGCCATCCTAGATGCACGTGCTAAAAGCATAGCTTTTCGGATGAATGAAGCTGTGGCAGAGCTGAAATTGATTCAATCTTCCATAGGAACACTCAATCAGGAAATTCCCAAAACAGAGAAGCTAGAACTTGTACATACTGACCAGGTTGAAAGGTGTGCATATAACCACATTATGTTACCAAATTGCAGTTCAACTGTTTGTGCTGATGACTTGTACAACTTTAGAGAGTTGACTTTGTCAGATATTAAAGCTGCAACATGCAAGTTCTCAGACAGCTTAAAAGTACAGCCACGAGGTCTTGGATGTGTTTATAAAGGAGAGATTATGAACAGAAGTGTAATGATTTATAAGTTGCACTCGTGTATCATTCAGAGTTCGATGCAGTTCCAGCAAGAGGTACTCTCTGTTACCCTGTTTATTATGCTGGTTGATATATTAGTGATACATAGCTCAATGAAACTGCTAAAAGTTATTTTGCAGCTCCACATATCACTTGAAACTCTATGGGGCTTGTTGAATTATGTAGGATTTGTTTTTTTTCTTCTATTTATCTAGATAGATTACTTGTTGTGTCATTTGTCATGATAAAAACCAAAAATTATCTCTTTGCACTATGACCAAGCAGGAGATGATGTGGGCCAATCATTCCTAATATATGCTTGCTTGTCTTGTTTATCACATAACTTATCGTGCTAAGTGTTTATAAAAACCTAGGAGCATATAGCAATAGCAGTTATTTAGCAGAAGGTAGTTATTTCACATTGTTTTTGGCAGGTCCACCTCATTAGCAAGGTGAGGCACCCTCACCTGGTGACTTTGATTGGGGCATGCCCGGATGCATTGTGTCTTGTCTATGAATACGTGCCAAACGGGAGCCTTCACGACCATCTTTGGAGCAAGTGCGGCGTTCCTCAGTTGCCATGGAAAATCCGTGCACGTATTGTTGCTGAGATCTCAAGTGCTCTATTCTTCTTGCATTCCTGTAAACCTCAGATGATTGTCCACGGTGACTTGAAGCTTGAAAACATCCTTTTAGATGCCAACCTGCACTGCAAGATAGCTGATTGTGGTATTTCTCAATTATTCATGGAAGATGCCAAGGACGCAGACCCGGAATACCGGAAAAGCAAACCATTGACACCCAAATCTGACATATACTCCTTTGGGATTGTGATACTCCAGTTACTAACTGGGAAGCAGGCTGCAGGCCTTCCCAGCGAAGTAAGGCGTGCAATGTCCAGTGGAAAGCTATGGTCATTGTTAGATCCAACAGCTGGAGAGTGGCCTCTGGAGGTGGCTCGAAGGTTAGCAGAGTTGGGGCTCAAGTGCAGTGAGGCAGCAAGTCCAGAGCTGCTGACTCCAGAAACTGTGCGAGATCTGGAACAGCTCCACCTGATGAGGGATAATAGACAAGTGCCCTCCTTCTTCCTGTGCCCGATCCTCAAGGCAAGAACGAAACCTAAGGACATCAATAGGGCAGAAGCCCGTAAGTAACCCAAAATATCTACTAATAATAATGCGGTAGTAATGTGTCTTTTGTTTTCATTCTAATTTGTGCAGGAAGTGATGCATGATCCCCAGGTGGGGGCGGACGGGTTGACGTACGAAGGGCGCGCCATTTCCGAGTTGATGGACAATGGCCCTCCAATCACCCTCAACCACGCCCTTCGTTTTGCCATCCATGACTGGCTCTCTCAGAGATCAACTCCTTTCTGATTTTCCCCAAGGATCTGGATTTTGTATGTACACATTGTTTATTTCATAGTCAGTCTTGTTTGTTAGTAGCACATGCATGATGTAACGGAATAATAATAGAGTAAATATTTCAAGTTTCATGTATCGAGCAAATGTCACTGTACATATAGAGTAAGTTAGGAGCTAGCATCTTGCTAGTTGCCCGTTTGGTCTAAGTAGCAGTTGTCATGGGGTTGACAAACTACCCCCTCCGTTTCTTTACTTATATAAGATGCTTTGATTTTTTTTTATCAGTTAAAGTTCAATCAAATTTATAGAAAACATAGTTACATTTTTAACACAAAACAAATATATTCAATGTTAGATTAACAAGACGTTTTGGTGTTGTAGATGTTACTAATTTTTTCTATAAATGCTGATTACTGTATGTTACTGAATGAAAACATATCTGACAAGTGCATGCACAACAATCTTTCCCAAATCAGGGATATATGAAAAGAAAAAAAATAGAAACCACGCCCAACATAATGAAAGTCATATAGTTGGAGATCATACCTGAGGTCTGGTCTGGTAGGATCCTAAGAGTACTATAATTATGAGTTTTATTATGGCAATGTTCGTTTTTGTCTAGACTGGCCATTGCCTAAAACGTCGCAGATAAATTAAATTGTATTTTCCTAAGATGATATCCGGGTTAAACGAAAAGGAAATGTGTGCTCGCATGAGAGCTTTTCTTCAAATCTTCCACGGTCAACATGGAGATGTGGACTGAGTACGTCCTGAAAATCTTTAACTGCTCTTATGCTCTGGTTGATAATTTCTTTGTGGTCTCATCTCATTGACCATTGTGGACACTACGTCACTAAAAACGTCATTGATCATTACCTTGTGTCTTCTTGAGAAGATGAAAGAAGGTAACGACGTTCAGTGACTTTCCAAGGGATAAGTGAACTGGTGGAGGCTTAGAGCAAGTTTAATAGTATAGCCAGCTACGGGCTCCAAATCATCTATAGCCAATTTAATGCTGATTTATACAATAGTTACCTATAAACGTATACTACACAAGTCATAGTTGGTCCCACATGTCATTTACATATGCATCTTGAAGTCTGTGCCACAGCTGGCTACAAATCTGTAGCCCGCTACTCTTCTCTCTCCTGTTTTATATTCTCGAAATATGTTTATAGCTGTCTTTTAGTCTGTTATTGTACCTGTTTTTAAAAGCAAGATAAGTTTTTGATCTCGGCCATAGTGCCAATTCAAGAAAACAAGTGATCCACCAATGTTTAAAGACAGCCGATGTATAAAGCACAAAGACTACATCAATGTTGTAAGCCAGAGCCGATGTATAAAGCACAAAGATAATATGGGTTGGTATTTCTTAACGACATTACTAGAAATATAACACCTAGCAATAGCGCAGAAATACTTCTGGTATATTATGGTTACAAAGTTCATCCGCAAGCGCACGGATATACCATTGTAGCATTTCACCTGAGAGTATTCCAAGGGTATCATATTTATTTTATCCCGTGGAAAAATCATGTAGAGAGAACTCGACTAATAATTTATATATTACTTGTGATAATCATATTCTAAGCATGGGTTAAGATAATCCAAGGGTAGAGTGACACGCAAGCATTAACTACTCATTCTCATAATATATTATCTAAGCTAAGTGGAAAGAAAAGTGAAAGAAAATCTATTCATATACTTCTAATATACATAGTATACATACATTCTAGTTAACCGATATACTAGCTAATACCCTTTATCCGATGCTCTCCTGGTACTTCGAGAAGCCACCTCTGACTGCCGAGTTCCTTACGACAGTCCGTCATGACCATACAACCGGGGCTAAATACGGAGGAATACCCTCCCCAGGGAATTAACTTAGGATTTCTTGAGCAGGCAAAAGCTTCTGAGTTCGCTCAAAAACAGAAATGAAAATGCGGGAGGAACTTGAAGCTTTGTTGACAGCCACAAAAAAAGCAGCATGAAGATCTTGTAGAAAATAAAGAAAAGGCTACAGAAGGGTTGGACTCTTCGATAGAGAAAACTAGCCATCCTAGATGCACGTGCTAAAAGCATAGCTTTTCGGATGAATGAAGCTGTGGCAGAGCTGAAATTGATTCAATCTTCCATAGGAACACTCAATCAGGAAATTCCCAAAACAGAGAAGCTAGAACTTGTACATACTGACCAGGTTGAAAGGTGTGCATATAACCACTTATTTGTTACCAATTCAGTTCAACTGTTTGTGCTGATGACTTGTACAACTTTAGAGAGTTGACTTTGTCAGATATTAAAGCTGCAACATGCAAGTTCTCAGACAGCATAAAAGTACAGCCACGAGGTCTTGGATGTGTTTATAAAGGAGAGATTATGAACAGAAGTGTAATGATTTATAAGTTGCACTCGTGTATCATTCGAGTTCGATGCAGTTCCAGCAAGAGGTACTCTCTGTTACCCTGTTTATCATGCTGGTTGATATATTAGTGATACATAGCTCAATGAAACTGCTAAAAGTTATTTTGCAGCTCCACATATCACTTGAAACTCTATGGGGCTTGTTGAATTATGTAGGATTTGTTTTTTTTCTTCTATTTATCTAGATAGATTACTTGTTGTGTCATTTGTCATGATAAAACCAAAAATTATCTCTTTGCACTATGACCAAGCAGGAGATGATGTGGGCCAATCATTCCTAATATATGCTTGCTTGTCTTGTTTATCACATAACTTATCGTGCTAAGTGTTTATAAAACCTAGGAGCATATAGCAATAGCAGTTATTTAGCAGAAGGTAGTTATTTCACATTGTTTTTTGGCAGGTCCACCTCATTAGCAAGGTGAGGCACCCTCACCTGGTGACTTTGATTGGGGCATGCCCGGATGCATTGTGTCTTGTCTATGAATACGTGCCAAACGGGAGCCTTCACGACCATCTTTGGGGGCAAGTGCGGCGTTCCTCAGTTGCCATGGAAAATCCGTGCACGTATGTTGCTGAGATCTCAAGTGCTCTATTCTTCTTGCATTCCTGTAAACCTCAGATGATTGTCCACGGTGACTTGAAGCTTGAAAACATCCTTTTAGATGCCAACCTGCACTGCAAGATAGCTGATGTGGTATTTCTCAATTATTCATGGAAGATGCTTGTTAGTGGATGATGATGTGGCATCTTTGCATGTTAAACTTAAAAAGTTAGTGGGGGATAACTTTATAGTAAGATATGATATGTTTACGGATGAAAGGATACTACGACGAGAACGTCCAAGCTTAATTCGATGATTCACTAATACGCTGAAATATAAATTTACTAGGTAAAAGCTTTTATCAATATCAATGGAACATGGAAGAAAATAACAAATACTATTCATATTCAGAGAAACGTACCCACTAATACACCTATATTGTGTCTACATGGACATGTTCAATACAAGTAAATGTCCGTGTGATTTGATAACGACAGTGAGTCTAGTACTTGTGGGGGCAGGCAGGCCATAGGCAGCTGAGGCCCAAGGCCCAATCGTCTCCTGCAGCATGGCTTGCCGTATTTAATTAATAACATGCAAATCTTTCCCAGGAATTAATCTGTTTCAGCCAAGGATTAGCGCTAGATAATATGGGTTCATCGCTGTGAAGCCTGGGCATCCGCCCCTGCTGTCTGGGAGGTGAATCCGCGTCTGGGTCCAATTACGTTGTTACTAATACACGTTCTAACTTGCTGTTCTTGTGGTTGTCATGTGTATTCTTCATCAAAATTTCAATACTGAACAAAGCAGCTGTCAGTATTGGAAAACTAGGTAGTCTAGTCCCCAAGTATCTACTTCAAGCTAGAAAAGTTCAGCCCAAGAACATAACAGAAATTGGAAATAATACTAATAACTCAAATTAATCTAATACTCTCTTTATCAACTTATGGAGCATGAAGGAAAACAAGAAACAAAAAAACTTGATCTCAGGTGCTCGATAGACTAGATATTTTTTGTGTGTATTCTACACCCTTCATTGCTCGTAACCATTCTTAGTAACGATTTCCAGCACTGGCATCTTCCAACAGCACCTCGATGGTTTTGAAACTTTGATCTCCCAACTTGATGTTAACATTGTCTGCCCCACCTTGATGTAGCACCAAAATCTTGCAACCAACATCAACTGGACAAGGCACCACATGCTCCTCACCTAGGATTGCAATTTCGGATCGAAAGTTTGGTAATTCCGGACCCCCCCCCCGGGCAAGTGATTATATCGGCCGATTTTTTTTGGTTTTTCTCAAATTTCTGTGAATTTGGTCAAAATTTAATCAAATTCAGTTAAATTATGCTAAAATTTCAAAAAAAATTCGGTCCAAAAAGTGCCAAAAATCCTGAATTTCAGGAATTTCGGTAGAACCGAAATGAGCGAAATTTCGGATGAAATCAAAATTGAAAACCCTGTCCTCAACCACCTTATGTCAAGTATTCCCGTGCTCACTCACCTAGATCCATCATTATTTGTTTAACCATGCCTCATGAATCCACATAATTTCAGTAAAAAGTGAGCAAACTTGAATACAATTAAACCCGTTGTCAATTACATGTCACATCAACTTGTTGATATGAGTATCATCTAACGTAATCTTACAATTTTGTTCGGAATGTATGGTTATAATGATCCCAAGAAATAGATCATCTAACTGTAATGATATGTATGCAGATGGTTCCGTAGTGTTTGTGGGATCCTATGATATGTACTAGGATATTGACATCCCATAGTGACCACTATATTCCCTTTCTTTTGTTTTATTTCGGGGTGGGTGTCCCTGAAAATTTGAACTCTCTCTACCTGTAATGCAGTTGCTTCAAGTTGAAAGCGAGCTATGGCAAAGCATCTTTTATGGCAAGGAATGCCCCATCATTTTGTGAAATCTGGTTTGTTTGGAGAGGAAGACACATTTGGACCAGAGAAGCAGCTGCAGCCATTAGCAACAATATCTCAGTTTACAACGAAGATGATGTTATGATCAGGAAAAGAATCAGGTTCAGCTCTACTAGTAACAATGCTGAATCCATACTTGATGAAGGATACATTTCATACGAGGCACAAACACCTGCTGATCGTTATGAAATCACCATTTCAGATAATGGTCAACCGAATGATTATGAATCTCTTGTTGATGCCAACCATTTCTGCAATATTATTGTACCAAATTTGCAACATGCACAGTCTGCATTTAACTCAACATTCCAGCCTGGTTCTTCTGTAGACATGGAATCATTAGTGTTATATCCTCAGGTGCTCTCCTGCTACATTGACATGTTCATTGATAATTTTGTAATTAAAGGATGATCCTTTTTTTCAATTTTAATACTGATGGTATTATCTGTCAGGAAATCTTGGATAAAAATTTCAAGCAAGTCATTCTAGAAGCAGAGAGATCAAGGAAGGATGCTTTTGTTGAGCTTCTCAAGCGCAAAGATACAGAGTCAAGAGTAGCCAGTGTTATTGCCAGGGTATGCAAACCACTTATCCTATCTTGTATTTTAAACTGCACAGTTCCTCTGCAGTATAACATTATTGGGAAACCAAACGGAAGTTTTAGATTCTTTAACATTGATTTTGAATAATGTGGTGAAAATTACACATGCATTCCTTTGTTGATCTGGCTTGTGCTTCTTGAGCAGGCAAAAGCTTCTGAGTTCGCTCAAAAACAAGAAATGAAAATGCGGGAGGAACTTGAAGCTTTGTTGACAGCCACAAAAAAGCAGCATGAAGATCTTGTAGAAAATAAAGAAAAGGCTACAGAAGGGTTGGACTCTTCGATGAGAAAACTAGCCATCCTAGATGCACGTGCTAAAAGCATAGCTTTTCGGATGAATGAAGCTGTGGCAGAGCTGAAATTGATTCAATCTTCCATAGGAACACTCAATCAGGAAATTCCCAAAACAGAGAAGCTAGAACTTGTACATACTGACCAGGTTGAAAGGTGTGCATATAACCACATTATGTTACCAAATTGCAGTTCAACTGTTTGTGCTGATGACTTGTACAACTTTAGAGAGTTGACTTTGTCAGATATTAAAGCTGCAACATGCAAGTTCTCAGACAGCATAAAAGTACAGCCACGAGGTCTTGGATGTGTTTATAAAGGAGAGATTATGAACAGAAGTGTAATGATTTATAAGTTGCACTCGTGTATCATTCAGAGTTCGATGCAGTTCCAGCAAGAGGTACTCTCTGTTACCCTGTTTATTATGCTGGTTGATATATTAGTGATACATAGCTCAATGAAACTGCTAAAAGTTATTTTGCAGCTCCACATATCACTTGAAACTCTATGGGGCTTGTTGAATTATGTAGGATTTGTTTTTTTTCTTCTATTTATCTAGATAGATTACTTGTTGTGTCATTTGTCATGATAAAAACCAAAAATTATCTCTTTGCACTATGACCAAGCAGGAGATGATGTGGGCCAATCATTCCTAATATATGCTTGCTTGTCTTGTTTATCACATAACTTATCGTGCTAAGTGTTTATAAAAACCTAGGAGCATATAGCAATAGCAGTTATTTAGCAGAAGGTAGTTATTTCACATTGTTTTTGGCAGGTCCACCTCATTAGCAAGGTGAGGCACCCTCACCTGGTGACTTTGATTGGGGCATGCCCGGATGCATTGTGTCTTGTCTATGAATACGTGCCAAACGGGAGCCTTCACGACCATCTTTGGAGCAAGTGCGGCGTTCCTCAGTTGCCATGGAAAATCCGTGCACGTATTGTTGCTGAGATCTCAAGTGCTCTATTCTTCTTGCATTCCTGTAAACCTCAGATGATTGTCCACGGTGACTTGAAGCTTGAAAACATCCTTTTAGATGCCAACCTGCACTGCAAGATAGCTGATTGTGGTATTTCTCAATTATTCATGGAAGATGCCAAGGACGCAGACCCGGAATACCGGAAAAGCAAACCATTGACACCCAAATCTGACATATACTCCTTTGGGATTGTGATACTCCAGTTACTAACTGGGAAGCAGGCTGCAGGCCTTCCCAGCGAAGTAAGGCGTGCAATGTCCAGTGGAAAGCTATGGTCATTGTTAGATCCAACAGCTGGAGAGTGGCCTCTGGAGGTGGCTCGAAGGTTAGCAGAGTTGGGGCTCAAGTGCAGTGAGGCAGCAAGTCCAGAGCTGCTGACTCCAGAAACTGTGCGAGATCTGGAACAGCTCCACCTGATGAGGGATAATAGACAAGTGCCCTCCTTCTTCCTGTGCCCGATCCTCAAGGCAAGAACGAAACCTAAGGACATCAATAGGGCAGAAGCCCGTAAGTAACCCAAAATATCTACTAATAATAATGCGGTAGTAATGTGTTTTTTGTTTTCATTCTAATTTGTGCAGGAAGTGATGCATGATCCCCAGGTGGGGGCGGACGGGTTGACGTACGAAGGGCGCGCCATTTCCGAGTTGATGGACAATGGCCCTCCAATCACCCTCAACCACGCCCTTCGTTTTGCCATCCATGACTGGCTCTCTCAGAGATCAACTCCTTTCTGATTTTCCCCAAGGATCTGGATTTTGTATGTACACATTGTTTATTTCATAGTCAGTCTTGTTTGTTAGTAGCACATGCATGATGTAACGGAATAATAATAGAGTAAATATTTCAAGTTTCATGTATCGAGCAAATGTCACTGTACATATAGAGTAAGTTAGGAGCTAGCATCTTGCTAGTTGCCCGTTTGGTCTAAGTAGCAGTTGTCATGGGGTTGACAAACTACCCCCTCCGTTTCTTTACTTATATAAGATGCTTTGATTTTTTTTTATCAGTTAAAGTTCAATCAAATTTATAGAAAACATAGTTACATTTTTAACACAAAACAAATATATTCAATGTTAGATTAACAAGACGTTTTGGTGTTGTAGATGTTACTAATTTTTTCTATAAATGCTGATTACTGTATGTTACTGAATGAAAACATATCTGACAAGTGCATGCACAACAATCTTTCCCAAATCAGGGATATATGAAAAGAAAAAAAATAGAAACCACGCCCAACATAATGAAAGTCATATAGTTGGAGATCATACCTGAGGTCTGGTCTGGTAGGATCCTAAGAGTACTATAATTATGAGTTTTATTATGGCAATGTTCGTTTTTGTCTAGACTGGCCATTGCCTAAAATGTCGCAGATAAATTAAATTGTATTTTCCTAAGATGATATCCGGGTTAAACGAAAAGGAAATGTGTGCTCGCATGAGAGCTTTTCTTCAAATCTTCCACGGTCAACATGGAGATGTGGACTGAGTACGTCCTGAAAATCTTTAACTGCTCTTATGCACTGGTTGATAATTTCTTTGTGGTCTCATCTCATTGACCATTGTGGACACTACGTCACTAAAAACGTCATTGATCATTACCTTGTGTCTTCTTGAGAAGATGAAAGAAGGTAACGACGTTCAGTGACTTTCCAAGGGATAAGTGAACTGGTGGAGGCTTAGAGCAAGTTTAATAGTATAGCCAGCTACGGGCTCCAAATCATCTATAGCCAATTTAATGCTGATTTATACAATAGTTACCTATAAACGTATACTACACAAGTCATAGTTGGTCCCACATGTCATTTACATATGCATCTTGAAGTCTGTGCCACAGCTGGCTACAAATCTGTAGCCCGCTACTCTTCTCTCTCCTGTTTTATATTCTCGAAATATGTTTATAGCTGTCTTTTAGTCTGTTATTGTACCTGTTTTTAAAAGCAAGATAAGTTTTTGATCTCGGCCATAGTGCCAATTCAAGAAAACAAGTGATCCACCAATGTTTAAAGACAGCCGATGTATAAAGCACAAAGACTACATCAATGTTGTAAGCCAGAGCCGATGTATAAAGCACAAAGATAATATGGGTTGGTATTTCTTAACGACATTACTAGAAATATAACACCTAGCAATAGCGCAGAAATACTTCTGGTATATTATGGTTACAAAGTTCATCCGCAAGCGCACGGATATACCATTGTAGCATTTCACCTGAGAGTATTCCAAGGGTATCATATTTATTTTATCCCGTGGAAAAATCATGTAGAGAGAACTCGACTAATAATTTATATATTACTTGTGATAATCATATTCTAAGCATGGGTTAAGATAATCCAAGGGTAGAGTGACACGCAAGCATTAACTACTCATTCTCATAATATATTATCTAAGCTAAGTGGAAAGAAAAGTGAAAGAAAATCTATTCATATACTTCTAATATACATAGTATACATACATTCTAGTTAACCGATATACTAGCTAATACCCTTTATCCGATGCTCTCCTGGTACTTCGAGAAGCCACCTCTGACTGCCGAGTTCCTTACGACAGTCCGTCATTAATTTAAAAGGGTTAAATTACTAAACAAAACTATAGTTAATCTTGGGTGATAACATATGGATTTTGGTCTCGTATTTCATAATAGGTCTCATGAGCATAATTTAAAAGGGTTAAATTACTAAACAAAACTATAGTTAATCTTGGGT
Source organism: Oryza longistaminata (assembly GCA_009805545.1). Taxonomy (NCBI): domain Eukaryota; kingdom Viridiplantae; phylum Streptophyta; class Magnoliopsida; order Poales; family Poaceae; genus Oryza; species Oryza longistaminata. The sequence goes on along the minus strand of CM020182.1, from coordinate 9,600,158 downwards.
GATAACATATGGATTTTGGTCTCGTATTTCATAATAGGTCTCAGATATCATCTTTTCAGCCCAAAAGAAATTTAAGGTCATCCTAATTCTCTAAAATAATATGTGCAAGTTAAAATCGTGGGAAAATTTAGGTAGACAATGATTAGCACGAGCTATTCACTGTAATTTTGGTATAACTTGCCTCAAGTAAATTAGTCAAAGCAGTCGCATAGTAGACTAATTAAAGACCTTTATTGGCTAAAAACCATACCTCACCCAAAAGTGAACTAAAATGCATAAAAGCGTATATAGTAAATAATTTTTTTGAATACTAGATTATTTATCATACCTAAATATAATTTTTCTAGAATTTTCCTCCTCTGTTTAAGCCTGCTAAAAATTCAATCTACCTTTCTAATAGCCCATCTTTGTTTAATTTCTGTGATCAGTCTACCCATTATTTTTGAGTGCAACCAAAGAAAATGGAATCTAGGTGTAATCATCTACCTCCAGTAAAATCAACACTAATTAATTTTGTCCACACATTAAGTTATGAAGCTACAAAGTTAGGGGAGAGAAAATAATCTAAAAATTCGTCTGAAACCGTGTTCAACTAGAATCTTACCCACACCTCTCTCTTCCACCTAGAGCACTTCGTCTTGGACCCACTTGGCAGCCTCCTAAGCTCGCCCTTTCTCTGTCCCTCACCCTCAGCCGACCAAGAACACAGAGAGGGAGAGATCGAGCGAGCCGACGCGTGGCCACAACGTGTCGACTGTTGGTATTTCTTACGACCACAGATAAATCCGCAAGCGCACGGAATATCGCTGTACCACTTCAACTTCGGGAGATCCTTAAAGGAAATCGAACTCAGGGAACATGTGTAATCTACCTAAGGCTAAGACGATCCAAGGACAACAACTATAGATAGGCAGGCTAGAGAGGACTTTCTATGTGTTGTAATTATCTTTGCTAAGCAAGGTAATTTTTTATCTGTTGCTTCGGGCACCGACCCCTGCTGGTCTGCCAGCGTGGTTCCGGCTATAGCTCTATGATGTATCCGAACATGGAGGATTACTAGAACGGGATTCAGGGCTGTCATCACCTGCCGCCTACCTCTGACAAATCCGTGGGATACACAACAAACAAAGGTAATCGCTAACCTATACACCACGCCTAAGTTATTAATTACTACTCTAATACTTGCGCAGGAACTTCCTTCTTTATCCGGAGTCCTAGTACTAAAGCACTTAGTACGAATACTAAACAATGAACCCGCAAAGATGGAAATCTATCTTACTTAGACAAAGTAATTAAATAACATAAGAAAGGAACACGAATGCTTACTTTATAGAAGAAGTTCTCCGAACCCGGAGTAGAGTGTACCGACAGCTCCGGTACTCCTCCAGAATTCCTCCTAGGAAGCTACACTCGTCGAGGTAGCCCTTTTGCTATCCGAGTAATCAGAGAAGTGCACTCAACAGGAGCAGAGAACTTTATACTTTCTAACCATTGCCTTATCATACATTTCACAGGAGCAATTTTGATATTTCTAACCATGGTAAACATGATAATCAATTCATCTCCCCTAATGGGCCTTAGATCACCTCTAGGAAACAAAGTCATAGCAATCCATTTGTGCATGAGCCTAAGTGTAGGATTATGGATATCATTCGTTCTAGATTTCTTGCAAATTGAAGCACCAGAAATGTCTTCCCAAAACCTATTTTTCTCGAACCTAGAAATTCCTTTCTGGAGATCGATTTTACAGGAATCGTGAAAACGAAGAAGTGTACTTAAGCCTTTCCATGTAAGTGTGTACTCCTTATGGAAAAAGCGAAAGGAAATTCCATCTTCTATTTCTTTCAAAGTGCACAGAAATTGCAAAGTAAGCAGATGAGAACCAGGCTCATCTACCACAGCAAATCTCTGCCAACCAACAGCTTTCCAAATAGTACAAAATTCAGCATCCATACCTATCTTTTTTAGCAGCTCCGGTGAGTATTCTCGCGTGTGAGCATACTCCCGGTCGCTCAGCATGTAGTAGGCTTGTCTCTCCCGATCACTGACAAGGTCGAGGTCGGTGTCGTTCAGGAGTCGTCGCGGAGCTTCGGCGTCTTCCATCGAGACATCTGCTGATGAACGAGTACTAGACTCGTCATGACGACTTGATGAAGAGTCGGACCCCTTGAACAGACGAGACAGTCGCCTCCTCATTCTGCACAATGGAGCAAGAACGGACGAACTCGGCGGGGGTTAGGAATGACAAGAATTTCACCCGCCGGTTAGTTTCACCAAAGCAACTTGTATATATGCAACTATCCCAAAATATCCTTCTTTTATTGATTAGGAGAGGGCATGGCTACATTTTTTTTTCAACATCATGCTCATGCTTGATGGAGCATAACTTTATTTTTTTTTCATAACCATACCTTTCCCTCCTCTTTTCTTTTTTTTCAGAAGGATAGTTTTTCTTTAGGAGAGGAAAGCACATGTAAGCATGGAGAATTTATTTTGGTGGTAAAATAGGAATGGAATGGAATATTGCTTAGCTCCCAGTGTAGGAGTTTGGCATGTGCATACATGTGGGTGTATGATCTTGATCATAGAGCATGAGAAGTATCTACACAAGTCACAAGAGTTTGACAGAGTTCAATGGAATGGCAAGTAACCAAAATGTATATGGTTTAATCATGATAGCACATTTTTGGCTCTGGTAGGAATTTATATCAAATGAGGAACTTTCAATTTATCATTTTGAAAAACAAAACATCCGGAATTTAAGTCAAACTAGTATCATAATCATAGCAACTCATATTTACTATCTCATATCTCGCAACAACTTAGGCTTAGATCAGCAAGTGCAGCTCATTTACCTTAGGTTCCCGGATAATTGTTGGCTACTTATATTTGACCTTTGAGAGAGCACTTACCAAGAACCCATATATCAGAGATATAAAACAGAGCAACTATTCATCATTACAACAAAGAGAACTAGCTTGTCTTACCTAGCATGACTCAAACCTATCCTATCTTTTTGGTATTTTCTATTTTGCAATTTTTTATGCTGTTTTCAAGTTTTATAAGATGCAATTGGAAAGCAAATATGCAATTGAAAAGGGAAATATGCAATGTGATACAAGTTACCTCAGTGGGGGGGAGGGGAGAGATATCTCCCCCCAAGCTTGGCTTTCGCTCAGGGTCCTTGATAAGGATTGAACCCCTGAAAACGGAAGTACGCTTGAAGGTCATTGTGCTGTTGCTGCATCATGTTGTTGAAGTTGGTGAACTGCGCAACAGCAGATTGTTGCCATTCTTGCGTTTGAGCTATGTGTTCCGTGAGGTTGTACTGGATCTCTCCCGTCTGCATATCAAGGGTGTCCATTCTCCTAGTGATTTCACCCAAGTCCCAACGAGAGGAACTTGAGAGCCATTCACTTGGAGATGGAGGCACACTACTTGATCTGGGAGGCTGATTGTCCCCCCATTGGATGTCATGAGGCACACGCCACCGGTCCTCACTGGCACTTGCCCAGGTTGAGACTCCGATGCTGTGACATGGAGCTTGGGTCCATCCGGGTGCATCCCCAGTTGGTGCCCATCGTGCCTCATACATCTGTACGGGTGTTGAGGATGAACCATAACCTTCAGTCCTAGCCCTAGAAACAATATGACTATATCACTTCATATGTGAGTTATGATGCTACTATGATGCCATGTTGCTTAGCCATGCTTAGTATGTGTAATACTTGTCATTTGAGTTCTTATTAACTTGAAAAATGAGATTATTTAAGTTCTGGACAGAAATGAATCAATGAGGAATTTGACAAACAAAATGATGAAAAACCTGAATTTTAAGTTTGAGCCTCATGTGGTATACATATGTTGACTAGTTGTATACCGATAGGGGGAGTGTGTGCACAGACTGATTTAAGGACTTCACTCAATGTCTGTTCATTATGTTTACCGTACATCCACATGTGTTATTATGGGGTAACCTTGGCCTATTAAGTTAAGTGCTTGTCTAACCTTGCATTCGGGAGGCCGTTGTAGTAGCGATAGTGCCTACGAGTGAACTGTAGGGCTATTTGTGTTTATGTGAATTGCAAAGGGGACGACTGTACCGATCCGCCTTTTATGTGAATGATGTTTATGAGGGGACGACTATAACGCTCCGTCTCACTTTTATTTATGGTTTGGTAGGGAACGACTATACTGTTCCGCACGAGGGGATGGCTGTAATGTTCCGCCTCACGTACAACGTTGAGTGCCACATAGGAAGCGACTGTACCGGCTTGCCTATGGCGTTATATTGGTAAAGACCGACCAATATAATGGCATTAAGATTCTAGACTTAGTGTGGAACAACACTCATCGTGCTCATGCAAGGATTAGACAAGACTTAATGTAAAAGCCTCATTGTGACCTCTAGACCCACTCAATGTGTAGAGTGTGGTGGCACCGACGGGTACCGGACAAACTAGAGCGATTCACATCATGTGGGTAAAGCTGTACAAACTCTGCAGAGTCTAAAAACTAATCAATTAGTCGTGCTCGTGGTTATGAGCGGCATGTGGATATGTGTTGAGTATAGAGTTGTGTTTATTCTCCTAAATGCTGAAATTTACCTTCAAATTATGATGAAATTTGAGAATGACTTCCTTGCTGCCATGGATGGCAATGAGGTGCATATTTATACATGATTAATGCCTACTTCAATGCCCATATGCTAAGTACTAGCTTGCTGAAATTTATTTGAAAGCAAATCTGATTTGAATGTGTTTTATGCAAAACTTGCTTTATGCTAAAAAGAACCATATTATGCCTTCCTTGATTATATGCCTAGCAAGTAGGATATTAGGCTTGTCTTGGTGCTTGCCAGTACATTATTGACTCTTGCTATTGGATTAACTATTTGCTTGCAGGTGTTAGACTTAGTCTTTTGAGTGATGCAGGTAATCGTCTGCTTCTTATAGGACTTGAACTTAACGGGAGTGTGCTTGAGGATTGGGTAGTTAAGCTTCCGCTGTTCTATAAACTATATTCGGCCGGTCGGCCTATGTAACTATGAAGTAGATGTAATTTAGATCATTTCCGTCTTAAGTGTATTTTGCTATGTATTTCCATGCTTAAGATGAGTGTGAATCTAGTGCACATCCTGGGAACTAGATTCACATGAGTATGAGTTAAGAATATTTGAGATGTTATAGATCTTTAGCTATTTTTGTCAAGTCTCCTGAATGTGTAACACATCTGGTCGCCACCTTCGAGTGGTTTGACGGGCACATCTCAGGCTGAAGTTGACTGGCAGGCTAAAGGCCTAGCAATGCCTCCAATATTCTTCTCTCGAGGCGTCGGATGTTTCATTATGTTTGTTTGATGACTTGAATTATTCACTTCATCCCTCAAATATAATGAAAGGTCCGGAAAGCCTACGACATAATCCCTACCACTAAGTTGGATACCACATTTTATTCTATTATATGCAGGTATTGACGGTCAAATATTATGATTTAAGGATCGTCAACTTCGACGACCTCAGGATTTCCTTTTCTCGCTCTCTTCTCCTCCAGTCTGAGTCGCCATTCCTCACTCATCACTCAAAGCCGAAGAGGCCGAGGGGAGCAGGACCTCTGCCTCTCCGTCACAAGCGACCTCACCACCGGCCATGGAGGTGACGACCATCGTCATCGCCGTTTGAGTCAAGGTCACCTCCATCTCTTTCGCGTTCCCATCTCTCCAGACAATGCCGAACCATTTCTCTTTTGACCACCTCCCGTTTTGTGCATCACAGCCACCGGAACGTGACCACGCCGATGACGCCCTGGAGCACGCACCGGAGCGCCGCCGCTTCAACCATCGTCGTCGTCCGGCCATTCTCGTCCACCTCGGAGCAAGCCGCTGTGCCATTGTCATCGCCTCAACCTCCTCTTCAAGACGCCTCAGGAACCCTAGCCGAAGACATCAAGAACATGGAGAACTCACTCTTTTCTTCCTCGGCGCCGATCTGAACCCGTCGCCATCGCCATTGCCAATTCCTTCCTCTCCGGTGAGCTATAGTCTGATTCTTCGTGCACAAACCATCCTTGGGACCTCACTAACACTTCTTGACCGCATGCATGCCAGTTCTTGGAGCCGTTCCAGCTATCGTCGTCGACCCAGAAGAGTTTGTCGTCGCCGAGCAGTTGCAGGAGTCACCGTCACCTACCAAGCTTTACCAGCCTTGCCTAACATATCGGTGAGCATCCTGGACTCCTTAGGAAGTACTACCTCCATATTTTAATGTATGACGCCGTTGACTTTTTATCCAATATTTGACCATTCGTTTTATTCAAAAAATTTATGCAATTGTCATTTATTTTATTGTTACTAGATTCATCATCAGATGTTCTTTAAGCATGATATAAATATTTTCATATTTGCACAAAATTTTTTGTCGAAACAAGATTTCGGCAATACTAAAAGGGGGTGGCTATCAAGCTGGAAAAGTGGATGGGTTTAAAGACAAGGAAATTTATACAGGTTCAGACCTTCTAAATAAGAAGTAATACCCTACTCCTGTCCGGGGATTGAACCACCGAGTGTATTATTGATCGTATGATCTGGGAGCAAAAAGTCGTGCCCCAAGAGGCACCCGGATCCCTCCTTATATAGGGGAAGGAGTCCGTATTACAAAGGACATCTCATATCCCTAACGGAATAGGTAGTTACATATATGATGTAATCGTAACCGACTAGGATCCTGGGTATTTCCTTGACATACAAGTTTGGAATTTAACCCGAGTCTCCTTAAAGATATTCTATCTATACATGGCACCTCATACCCAGTCGGATATACATACCATGTGGGTATGGGGTGTCCATAATCTCCACAGTAGCCCCTGAGACCTTTACAGTCGACGAAATACTTTTTTCTCGTAATCCAAAACGACAATCCGAGTGCTTTAGCTTCTTCTGTCTTGGTCTCCCGAGTACTAAAATCAACGACTGTGAAGGGCTGAAAGTAAAAAAAAAACAGGTGCATCGACTAGATGCACCTAATTAGGTGTAGCCCCCGACTATGTGATTAGTTAAATAAAAACTAAACATATAGTCAAAGTGCAGCTGACATCCATCCGAGTGGTTTTTCAACCAAATCATCCAAAGTATCATATAGCGAAGCATACGCGGCGTTTAATAAAACATCCAGCCGACTGCTTTAATGTGCCAAAGAAACATGAAGAAAACCCGAGTGAGAAACACTCTAAGGATTTATAAATCAACACACATGATAAAAATCCGACTAAAAACTCTCAAAAAGATCCATCAAGTGCGGTGTAAGGCTTAATAAATGACGAGTCTAAATAGCCTAAGCTATGACTCACGCCATTACCAAAACAAACATATAATATGCCGAGAGAATGACCATTTAAAATCAGTCATCTCAATAAGACCCGAACAGCTTTGTAGTCTAAAAAGACCTACAAAATTAGTATAACACTTTTCTATTGGGCACCTTTTTATTTGCATCGTAGTAACTCCAAAGAGTTATCTAACTGCGTCAAAAAGGATTTTAACAGCATTGGGCTAAACTGTCGTGAGCAAGTGTTGCCAAAGCAAAACAAATGCCTAAGTCCCTAAGGATCACCACCAGCCACGCTGGTAACAGACTTGGGTTGAAGTACTGTATAGGATGTGGCGGAATAGGGCGAAATGAGGCCTAATCCCAAGAAAGGCTTCGCAAACGTGGATGAAATTGGCAATATGGACTATGGAATTGGGGTTTAGGTGATGCAAGCTAATCCCGTAGAACTCCAAAATCCCCCAGAAGAATCTTGAGGTTGGGAGAGAAAAACCACCATAGAAGAAATGAGAGAATACTACGACCTCGTGTGTGTCTGGGGTCAGGAATGCTTCGCCGCACGCCGGACGCCATCCGATGATCTCCTTCGCCGAAAGAACACCGTGCGCCACCATCTCCTTCAAGTTTTCCTCCGTAACATCGGAGGGCGCCCACTGGCTTTCAAAGCTTTCTCTCCTCTGCCATGGATGTGAATTGGTTGATGTGATTTGATTTGGAGGTGGTCAGAAATGGATGGGAGATTGATGCGGTGGCTGCGCGGAAGATTTTGGTGGGATTTGCCGAGCTCTGGAGGGATGGATTGGAGCGGATTTGAGAACCCTAGCTTTCGCCGGTGTGGTTTCGCACTGTAGCAGAGAGTGGGGAAAGTAGCGAGTGTTTCGGCGGGGAAGACGAAGCGACGCTCTGTCTTCGGCGTTTATTTCACTAGGGTATCTAAAGCCCCAACCAAACAAAAGCAAACCATGCGTCGTCGGGGGGGTGGGGGGCAGGTTTCCAGTTAAGGGGATCTTTAGGCCAAAAATACTTCTCCCTGCTTTTCAAAACTTCAAACAAGGGATGGCATGTCAATTGGTTTTATGTGCAAAATCCCGAGCCAGCGCTTCCCGAGTATTCCTGCCTTCCTCCGACATATCAAGAAACCTGGAACTCACTTCCAATGGGAGATGAAGCCGCCCAAGCAGTCACCCTGATGGACCGCATGCTAAAACTCAAAGAGCAAGGTCTGCAAGGGGAACAGATCACTCGGCACTTCATCAAGAGCCGACTGGCGCCCATCAAGGAAAGATCCCGTAAAGCCTTCGAGTTCAACGGCAAAAACGACCCCAATCATGAAGATCCAGAATCTCTTGAGTTCAGGATAATGAAGGAGAGAATGTATAAAATCTTCTCGAATGCCATCGTGGTCAGCTACTCACATTTGTTGCCGGTGGTGCCATACAACGCCTTCAACCCTCCTCCACCGGTATGTTTTCAAACGTCTCAGCCTTTCTCAAAAGCATGCATTTATCTTCTGCAAGGTTGATTGAAAACGTGGAATATCATGCACAGGAATTTGCTTTGATGAAATCTGATCCTCCGATTGCTCAACGCCGCTCACCCCGCCGGCAGGCTGGTCAGGCTAGTGGAGGGCCAAAAATTCAGTCCGATGTTCAACCAAACACCTCGAAGTCGACTAACTAGTCAGACTCTCGTAAAAGGAAATTGGTTCTGAGTGATGATGAGGGTGACGACACCAAAAAGGCTGGCAACAAAAGGGTGGCTGGGAAACAACCAAGTCAAGCTAACCCGAAAAAGAGAACGTCCAGTCGTCACATACCAAAAATCAGGAAGTCATCCAGGTACAAGTCATTTAGCAATTTTCCCTGTATTGCTGGTCATTCATTATTGAAATAGTGTTAATAGCATATCTCAAAATTGCAGGAAGCCATCTGACATCGATCCTTCTTGAAAAGACCCTGAACCGACTGGCGCGGAAACTGGTACTACGACGGAAACCGGGCTGACTGCCGAAGATCGCCCGAGTAGTGATCAACCAGCAACCGACAATGTAGAGGCCAGCAACGAGCCCCCGACTGGAAACCGGTCGGCCGAAGCTGGAGTCGGTGCTGATCAGGAGCCCTCGACTGGAAACAGTAGGGTACAAAACAAAATGAAGACATCCCGGAAGTAGAGGCTCAAACTAGCAGCTCTCCTCAAAAGGATGCCAGCGCCGACCCGGTGTCCAGCTCACCTGTTAGGATGCAAGGGCCTGCTCGTCCCCGACCAGAAATAATAACAGGTAAACCACTCTTCTAAATCCATTTTGATCCAACAAACTTTCTTCAATTGTTTTATCATCGTCCATGAATGTATAAGGCCCAATGATTGGTGACGAATAGGAGGTCCTTCGGATATGGTCGGCTGAAGACTCTCGCCCACCCATATTATTCAAATGGTGGGATGATGAAATGCAGCCACAAGGAATTGTGATAAATAAGCAGAAAGAAGACGAGGAAGTATCTCTGCTGGCCAAAACGCTTAACCGAGCTACTCGTCTCGTAAATGTAAGTCTCTTTGCTCATAGCTTTACCCATCCTGTCGGCCACTTTACTGAATGAAATTGAATTTATAATGCAGGGAAATCTAACCCACAATCGGCTAATGTCTGTTAATAGAGGGCAGCCGATTAGGTTAGATATCGACGTTGGTTTAGATTATATAGGATATCCACCACTCTATGAAACTTCCAGCGGCTTGATTGTCTAGATATTGTTCTTCTTTTCATACTTAATGCTGCATCAGTTGAGTTTGATCTATTAAGTCGTGCTTAGAATTTCAATCTCTAGCCTGCCTTCTGGTTGCCGATTAGGGTAGTATCGGAGTTTCAGCCGATCTTATCTGATTTAACTATATTTGCTCTTTATGCTTTATTGACATGTTAGATCTGCCCTTTATGTTAAGATATTATTGCATCTAAGTATATTAAGCTTCTGTTTGGTATATTCTGTTTGTTTTGATATCTTAATGTAGAGTTGTATCGGAGTACTAGCCGATACATGCTAGATCTGTCTGATTAGCTATGCTATAAACATATATAGTTCTGTTATTAATATATATTTCAGTCTAAGTGATTTATACTGTCTCGGCATGGCGACCGATCTATCCCAATCACTTGATTTAAGTATATATCGATATCAAAACTATATATTATTGATATCTATTGCCGATCGAGTAGATTTAGTTCTTTATTATCTATTTGTAACCGCCGATCGACTCACGTATGACATCGGCTCAAAGATGAATGATATGTCATCGGCATCTAGCCGATCGGCTATCATTTATAAGTTTAACTACGGTTTCTTTGTATATGTTTCTTGTTGATTGCAGGATCAAATCAACTGGCACGCTCATACATCCGAAGGCGAGCTTTGGACCTGCACTGGAGTTAAGCAGATCTCCCAGGCCTCGTGTTTTCTGTCAACACGCTTTTGGCATGCCTGGTGGGACCGAATTAAGAAGTCAGCCAATAATTCTCCCTCATGGCCGAGAAACAACCACCATCACCTTGCCCAAGTTCTGCTAAAGGCAAGCCGTTGAAGTTGGGATTGACTGACATCATTGAAGAAAACGTCATGCCGATTGATCCGGAAAAATTCACACCTGAGCAAAAGGAACAGTTTGAAGCAATGAAGCAGTAGGCACGGGACCAGTTTTTGAACTCATTCACGCAGACCCGCAAGGGAACATTTGTTCAGAAGTATAAAGTAAAAGTGGTCGCTGATGATCCTGGGACTGGTTCTTCTAAAGATGGAGAAAGAAAACAAGCTCCAGACGGCTCGGCTCAGCCGAGTATCGAAAGTGCTACCGACGGAAATCAAGGCGACGATTCTCAAGGAGTTCATAGAATTCAAGGTGATGGTGCTCAGGGGCCACAAGGAGGAAATCTTAATCAGAATAATGAAGCAGCACAGGACTTTTTCAATAATTTCCAAGATCGGGTTGACTATGCCGTACACAATGCTTTGATTAACCAATCTGGGGTATTGACTAATACCTTAGCAAGCATGATGAAATCGGTAGCCGATGGTTCAATAGCTGAACATCAGGCTGCAGCGGGCACGGCTATTCGAATAGTTTTACTCTGGCCAGAGGTGTACCACTGTACCCACAAGATACAACCTCAACATCATGTCAACCATGCGTCGCGATACTTAACAAGTACCCGAATAGAGATTGTGACAATACCCTTCGCATAATACAATTCAAAGCAGTGCACCACTCCTGGATCATAATCACCCCCTTATAAACAAGGCATGGACTCCCCAGCGACCCCTGTGGGCTTATCTCCGCCACTTCACAGTCTGGCGCTCTACAATGAACCATACTATACAAAAAGCCGTTGCCCACGCTGGCTTGTGGTTGGCACTGCTAATGTTTCACAACCGAAAATCGTGAACCGGTCCTTAATTGTCATGAGCACGACCATCAAAACCATGTGCTCACAACCCACCATTATCAAGTTTTAGTTGACAAATTAATTAATTAACCAATCACGATTAACCATCGTGAGCTATCATTAAGCCATCATTAAATAATAATGAATCATAAATTATCCCATTTATATGAGCTAATGTCTCTAAGCATGGCTAAGCATCCTAATTACTTTAGCTAAAACCATATAATGTTCTAGCTAATCCAATTATTAACCAAGTGACAAAGTATAGGTAATCAATATCAAAAGGGCTATAACAAGGCAATAGGTTATTCCAACCCAGCGACATTCAAAAATAAATGCAATAGTTGAATAGAAACAATAGCTTTAAACGGGATCAACATGCTCAAAGGGTTGTTTGGGATCTGTGTGACTTGCCTTGCTGGCCTTGGAACTCTTCAAAATCTTCTCCTGTAAAATCGGACTCTCCGGGAACGTCGGAATCTAAGCATAAAAGAGCAAAATCACCAAAACAGCACATAAACAATCATGAACAGTACATGTGGATATTTTTAACATGAAGATCTCAATTTTAGAAAAATTTAGAGACTTGAACCAACTAAATCCGAGCTAAGATGAATTAGTTATGAATTTTTAAAGATTAAACCAGATTAAATCATTTATATAGATTTTAATTGGATTATGATGCAATAAAGAATTATTTTTGAAAAGGAAAAATGATTTATTGCATCAGCGGGCTCGGGTTCACGGTGGACTGGGTGCACGGTGTTACCGACCAAATTTGGTAACCTAAAATATCGAAGATGAAGATCAGATCGAAGCGGAATCCAAGTCCAAGATTGTTTCGGAAACAGATTAAGGATCGGCCGAAGTCCAAATCGGCTACGATCAGGATCGGCAGAGTCCGAGTTGGACAGGGTTAGCCGATCAAGCCGAATCTGACAATATGGCACGGCATGCGTTGTTGGGTTGGGTCAATGTACTTTATGATGATTGCCATACAAGGATAGAGTCCTGAAAAGGCAATTGTACCTGTTAATTAGGATATTTTATGTAATTTCCTTAGAGATATGTTTGGGCAAAAATCTGCCGTAAAGACTTATGGTATCTTAGAGTTTGTTAGGGATAATAGTCGTGTCTGTTATGGACATATCTTGTAATTCTCGGGTATAAATAGACCCCGAGCCCTATGTAATCTAACAACACACGTTCAATACAATCTCAGCGCATCGCCACCCTTTTGCTTTTGTTTCGACGAGTTCTTGCTTTCGGGTTGAGCTGCGTCGGTTTCGATCTTCAACAAGAGGTAAAGCTTGTCATGATGGTTTGTGTTCTCAGGATTAGTGCTTCCATCTTTATGATACTCTAATCTCGTTTATGAAATTCGTCGAGTTATCATATATCTTATATAATCTTTAGCAATACCGCAATCTAACCCACAATCGGCTAATGTCTGTTAATAGAGGGCAGCCGATTAGGTTAGATATCGACGTTGGTTTAGATTATATAGGATATCCACCACTCTATGAAACTTCCAGCGGCTTGATTGTCTAGATATTGTTCTTCTTTTCATACTTAATGCTGCATCAGTTGAGTTTGATCTATTAAGTCGTGCTTAGAATTTCAATCTCTAGCCTGCCTTCTGGTTGCCGATTAGGGTAGTATCGGAGTTTCAGCCGATCTTATCTGATTTAACTATATTTGCTCTTTATGCTTTATTGACATGTTAGATCTGCCCTTTATGTTAAGATATTATTGCATCTAAGTATATTAAGCTTCTGTTTGGTATATTCTGTTTGTTTTGATATCTTAATGTAGAGTCATATCGGAGTACTAGCCGATACATGCTAGATCTATCTGATTAGCTATGCTATAAACATATATAGTTATGTTATTAATATATATTTCAGTCTAAGTGATTTATACTGTCTCGGCATGGCGACCGATCTATCCCAATCACTTGATTTAAGTATATATCGATATCAAAACTATATATTATTGATATCTACAGCCGATCGAGTAGATTTAGTTCTTTATTATCTATTTGTAACCGCCGATCGACTCACGTATGACATCGGCTCAAAGATGAATGATATGTCATCGGCATCTAGCCGATCGGCTATCATTTATAAGTTTAACTACGGTTTCTTTGTCTATGTTTCTTGTTGATTGCAGGATCAAATCAATTGGCACGCTCATACATCCGAAGGTGAGCTTTGGACCTGCACTGGAGTTAAGCAGATCTCCCAGGCCTCGTGTTTTCTGTCAACACGCTTTTGGCACGCCTGGTGGGACCGAATTAAGAAGTCAGCCAATAATTCTCCCTCATGGCCGAGAAACAACCACCACCACCTAGCCCAAGTTCTGCTAAAGGCAAGCCGTTGAAGTTGGGATTGACTGACATCATTGAAGAAAACGTCATGCCGATTGATCCGGAAAAATTCACACCTGAGCAAAACGAACAGTTTGAAGCAATGATGCAGTAGGCACGGGACCAGTTTTTGAACTCATTCACGCAGACCCGCAAGGGAACATTTGTTCAGAAGTATAAAGTAAAAGTGGTTGCTGATGATCCTGGGACTGGTTCTTCTAAAGATGGAGAAGGAAAACAAGCTCCAGACGGCTCGGCTCAGCCGAGTATCAAAAGTGCTACCGACGGAGATCAAGGCGACGATTCTCAAGGAGTTCATAGAATTCAAGGTGATGGTGCTCAGGGGCCACAAGGAGGAAATCTTAATCAGAATAATGAAGCAGCACAGGACTTTTTCAATAACTTCCAAGATCGGGTTGACTATGCCGTACACAATGCTTTGATTAACCAATCTGGGGTATTGACTAATACCTTAGCAAGCATGATGAAATCGGTAGCCGATGGTTCAATAGCTGAACATCAGGCTGCAGGCCCAGTTTACTTGTGAGGAAGTACTTTTCCAAATTATCAGCCTTTGATCACCGATATTCATCCACCTACTCAGGCAGTTCCTCCCATTGCATCGTCAGCTCAGTCGACGGCACCAGCATCAGCCCCTGTACCTGCTGCGCCACCTTCGGCTCCAGGCCAATTGATCAATCCCCAGTTGTTGGTGAGAGAGCAACCACAGCATGCTGGACCAAATGTGGCTCAGCTGGCGCAAGACCAGGTTGTATCTATGTTTTTGCATCCTCAGAATGTTGTTAATTCAGTTCAGCAGCAGCCGATTCAGCAAACACCACCCAGGCAACACATTGTGCAACCTAGTCAACAAACAACCTCGATCCAGCAGACCGTGCAACTAGTTCAGCAGACACCATCAAGAGGGTCGGCTTTACAGCCGATTCAGCAAACGTCGTTGAGACAGCAGGCCGTTCAGCCGATTCAGCAGCAAGGTTTGACGAATGCGTCGGCTGGGTTTGCAACACCTGGTGGTCAAATTATGCAGTATGCTCCAAATCAGGTTGTCCTAGAACATCTGGTTTACCATGCACAACCAGATGGCACGATGATACTGCAGGTTGTTCCTGAACATTTGGTGCGTGGTATTCAGCCGAACCTTCACAATTACCAAGGGGGCAATTTGAATTATCAATATCAGCCTCTATCACCTCAGGTTAAGTACCAACAGACAGGATTGGCCTAGCCCCAGTTTGCTCCTCAACACAATCAGTTTGAGCCGTTACCACAGCAGCCTCAAGGATCCCCTCAGCAGCGACAATGGGCCGATGTAATAGCTGATGTAATGAAGGAGCAGTTTGGACTTAAACCAAAAGAGACTCGAAATTTGTATCGGCAACCTTATCCTGAATGGTTTGAAAGAGTTCCTCTACCTAATCGGTTTAAAGTACCAGATTTCTCAAAATTTTCAGGGCAAGACACTACATCGACTTATGAGCACATCAGCCGATTTTTAGCTCAGTGTGGCGAGGCATCGGCTGTGGATGCTTTGAGGGTTAGGTTATTCCGATTCTCATTGGCTGGATCGGCTTTTACCTGGTTTTCTTCTTTGCCACATGGGTCAATTAACAGTTGGACCGATTTAGAAAAGCAGTTTCATAGCTATTTCTATAGCGGGATTCATGAGATGAAACTGTCCGATCTCACGTCGATCAAGCAAAAGCATGATGAGCCGGTGCATGAGTATATTCAAAGGTTCAGAGAGATGAGGAATAAGTGTTATAGTTTGAGTTTGACTGATGCTCAGTTAGCCGATTTAGCCTTTCAAGGGATGATTGCTCCGATCAGGGAAAAGTTTTCGTCTGAAGACTTTGAAAGCTTGTCGCACCTCACACAGAAGGTAGCTTTGCATGAACAAAGATTTGCAGAGGCTAGGAAGAACTCTAGAAAAATTAATCATGTCTATCCTTACATGTATGATTCGGATGATAATGAGGATGATTCTAAGATAGCTGCAGCCGAATGGGTCAGGAGTAAAAAGGTCATACCATGCCAATGGGTGAAGAACTCAGGGAAAGAGGAGAGGTATGATTTTGATATAACTAAGGCTGATAAGATCTTTGACTTGTTACTCCGAGAAAAGCAAATTCAACTCCCTGCTGGTCATACGATTCCATTGGCTGAGGAATTAGGCAAGAAAAGGTACTGCAAATGGCACAATTCTGTATCTCATTCTACTAATGATTGCAAGGTTTTCAGACAACAGATTCAGGTGGCCATTGAGGGAGGCAAGATTAAGTTTGATGATTCCAAGAGTCCGAAGAAGGTGGATGGTAATCCTTTTCCTGTTAACATGGTGCATACAGCCAGTCGGACAGCCGATACGGGACGTATGAAGGGTTTTCAGGTGAATTCGGCTAGGATTATCAACAAGTATCAGAGGAAGTATGATAAGCAGCAGGAGAGGTATTATGAGGAAGAAGACGATGGCTTTGATCCTCATTGGGGTTGTGAGTTCTTTAGATTTTGTTGGAACGAAGGTATGAGGCTGCCATCAATTGAAGAATGTCCTGGTTGCAACGAAGTAGCAGAAAGTTCAAGCCGATCATATGATAGAGGCAATCGGCTAAGACAAACGAGAGTTCCTGTTCATCAACGATTGGGTCCAATAAACCACGATCGTGGCCAGGAAGACAACGAAGATAGGAAGACTCAGCGGTGCCCTTCGGGTATTTTTACAAAAAATCAGAAAAGAAGGGTTCAAAGGATGAGGAGTAGGGAACGCTTCCAGGAGGTCGAACAGGAAATTAGTCATCGGCTGAAGAAGACAAAACCAAGGCAGGAGTGGCGAGTTAAGGGTAAGGCTCCTAGGCCCGATGATCTTGCGGCCGATGAAGCAAAAAGGTTGGCAAAAGGAAAAAGTGTTATAACGGCATCAGTTAACATGGTTTTCACCTTGCCAGCCGAATTTGGGATTGACTGAGCCGATGTTGATGAAGTAGAAGAGGAGTCGGCTAAGTTGGTTCTATCCCCAGAACAGGCAGTGTTTAAGAAACCTGAAGGGACAGAGAATCGGCATCTTAAACCATTGTATTTAAACGGCTATGTCAATGGGAAGCCGATGTCTAAGATGATGGTCGATGGTGGAGCTGCGGTAAATTTGATGCCCTATGCTACGTTCATGAAGTTGGGTAGAAATGCCGATGATCTCATCAAGATGAATATGGTACTCAAAGATTTTGGTGGTAATCCATCGGAAACCAAAGGTGTTCTAAATGTGGAGCAGACAGTTGGCAGTAAGACTATTCCTACTACGTTTTTTGTCATCGATGGGAAGGGTTCTTACTGCTTGTTGCTTGGAAGAGATTGGATTCACGCCAATTGTTGTATTCCTTCGACTATGCACCAGTGCTTAATTCAGTGGCAAAGCGACAAAATAGAGATTGTACCAGCCGACAGGTCAGTTAATGTTGCCAGTGCCGATTTAGCTCTTTGGGAGATGGATGGCCTTGATTGTTTATCTGGAAAAGTTTGGGATGGAGATTTTCTAAAAGTGTCCGATTCTGATATACAGCCAATTGAAGATGGAGAACCCAAGCTATTATTTTGAGGGCGTTGTGGAGGGTTCTAAGTCCAGCTCGGCGTTGCATTCTTATAGCTGTGCCAAGAGTTCAATCTTGCGAGCTTCAAGCCGATCAATATTGGACTTGATCGGACCTTCGGACAGTTGATCAAGCTTGGATTTTTCTTCATGCACAAGTTGCCGATTGACTTGGATAGTGGCTTCAATGTTTTTTCGTTCACGTCGATCGGCTATCCGTTGCTTAGCTTTTTCCAGCTTGAATTGATGTTGCTCAAGATAAACAGCTGGAGTGATGATGTTTGCCAAGTCATCTGTGACTAAGGCTTGGATTTCAGCAAATCGTGCCCGGATCAAGCCACCGTCGGCCACTAGACTGTCTAATGATGATCCTAACCGATGAGATATGTCTTCAAGGATTTTCTTGACATCTTCATTCAGAGGGGCCAGAGATTTGCTTGATGTTTCTTCTTCTGTTTCTTCATCTAAGTAGTCTTTGATGTCAAAAGAAAACAGATCGGCTAAGACCTTTGAAAGAAGAAATTGAAGATAGTTAGTGTTGAATGTTATTCAGCCGATCTGGGAATTATAGTGGCAAAAACTTACTTGGATAGCAGGAGCAGCTGGTTGTTCTTCTTCTTCAACATTATGACTACCAGTAGCCGATGGAGGGCGATGGCTTGATTCTGGCTGCATAGGGGGTGAAGGAGGAGGAGGAGGCTGTAAAAGAAACAAGTGATTAGATCAAATCGGCTAAGAACAACTGATACGAGAATTAAGACTATCTTACTGGTGGAGCTGGTTTAGATGTTGGTGCAGCCGATTTCTTCTTCACAGCGATCTTCTTTTTCTGCAATTACAAAATCTGTGAGTAATCGGCTATAAAGTAAAATGGTTACAAAAGGGATCGAAGAGAGCTGTTTACTCTTGAAAAGTGAGCTTGAGCAGAAGGAGTTGGAGGGGTATGTTTGGGCGAAGCCGATGGTGTTTTCTCTGTGTCGCTTACTTCGGCTGCAGCTTGGTCAACATCTTCCCCAATTTCTTCTTCATCCAGAGCTTGTTCAATGGATGGATCTAGAGCATGCAGATCATCAGTTGGCTTGGTTTTCTTTGTCTTGGTTTTCTTCTTTGGAGTTGGAGCTAAAATATTTGCAGCCGACGATCTGGTTTTCCTCTTCTTGCCGGCATCGGCTGGTTCTCTGATGAGCCCTTGAAGAAGAGCTGAAGTCTTGGGGGCATTGTAGCCGAAGACGGGGGGAGATAGCCCACCTCCATTAGGAATTAAACCTGGGGCATATCTGATATCCTTGCCGCTGTTACTTTGACGAGGAGGAGAAGATTCTGTTATCTACAAATCAAAAGGAAAATTAGTTAAGATTAATCGACTAAGCAAATATTCAAATGAAATCAAGTGAGTTAATACTTACTTGAGGGATAACATCAGGGAAGAGGTCTCTCATGTACATTGAAGAAGGTTGATGGAACAGATGCAACTTCCATTCGCCCCACCATCTGTCGAAGTTTCTGCTCCTGAATCTTGCTAACTCTATGCTTTCAATGCAGCCCAATGGAGGTCCTTGAAGATTGAGTAGCCGATCCATCATTAGGGTTGACGAAATTTCTCCTCGGCATTGGATCTTATCGGCAAAGAATAAGCCGATTGGGAGTTGGCCCATTCCAAGCTGTCTGGCCGAACTCATTGGGTGATAGAACTCGTAAGAAGCTTGGATGTTTCTTCCTTGATGGATGCTGACCGGAAGAATGCATGGGCTGATTGCAGCCGAGAAGATTTCCCTGGATGATTGGTATATTTCATGATTGATGTCCTCAAATCTAAAGTCCGATGGGAGCTCAAGGTCTGCTGAATCTTCATAGAGAAACCAAATTCGAGCATCTTTTTGAAAGCCCTCATAGAAGCTGCAGAACAAGTCTTTGAGCAGTTCAGCTGATAACTTTGCTCCAGCATCAGCTGGTGTGGATGCATACTCCCCATATGACATACATCGGCGATGAGTGCGTTCTTCTCCATCATCTTCTGTGGTCGGCTCTAGTCTTGGGAACTCGGCTTCAGTTACGGATGGCCGATTGACAACTTTCATGACTACCAGGTTTAGCCAAGTTTGCAGTAGCCACCATGGTCCACCTGCCCCGACTATTGAGCCGACAGCTAACTTAGCTGATGCATTATTTAGCATTTGGTACAAGTAGCCGAGGAGGATTTTTCCTAAAGGAAATTGTTTCTTTGCCTCTAAGGCTTCGGCTATAAATTGCTAGTTGGTTGTAGGACCACAGCTTGATCGACATAATAGAAATTTCTCTAGCCACATCATCAAGAAAGCCACATGTTCCCGAGGGGTGACTAAACCCTGGCCAATGTATGTTGCCGCATAGCCTGACCAGCCGCCTATGCTCTTGGTCTTAAAGTCATATTGGTTCTTTATGTTCAAGCTCATAGGGTTAGCCGATGAGGTGACGTCCAAGCCCGTAATCATGATGATATCTATGAGAGTTGGGGTCATTGGCCCTTGGTTGAACAAGAAGGCGTTGATGGTGTTGGACCAGAAATAAGAGGCAGCTGCCATTAAGGGTTTGTCCTTAGCTGAGTTGGCTATGGTAAGGTCAAGTGCTTGGCCGATTCCGATTTCGTCCCAGTGAACCCTTTTGACAGCCGATATGCGCTTGAACCATGTTGCCCAACTTTTCTCGGGTAAAGTTTTCTCTAGGGACGGCCAAGATTTAAAGGTATTTTTCCAGTGACCTAGATCTGGGTTGGTTAATCTGAAAGGAATCCTATTGGTTTCACCAATGATGAACTCGGTGGGATCAGGGTTGCCGGCTGGGCCGAGAAAGTAGTGGTTTTCATGTGAAAGGCTTGGAATTGCAACTAGATTGGAGAGATGATACAAATTCAAAGTGATCAAGAAAAGGAAAGCAGTATAAGGTGAAAGAAAACCGATCTGATGAAAAGAAAGGGGATCTAGACGATTAGAACTTACCTCAGCATACTCGGCTAATGGCGCGGCAGATTTAGTTCTTTATTATCTATTTGTAACCGCCGATCGACTCACGTATGACATCGGCTCAAAGATAAATGATATGTCATCGGCATCTAGCCGATCGGCTATCTACGGTTTCTTTGTCTATGTTTCTTCTTGATTGCAGGATCAAATCAACCGGCACGCTCATACATCCGAAGGCGAGCTTTGGACCTGCACTGGAGTTAAGCAGATCTCCCAGGGGACGGTCTACGGAACGAACAGCCAAGATCCAATCTTATCCAAAACGGACGGCCGAGATCGAAACGATCTATCGCGGGTCTACGACTGGCGCGGCGCTGACGTCGGCGATGACGTCACCGCCGGCGGCGGCTCGGCCACACATGCTCGCCGGCGAACGACCTAGCGACCCCGACCCCGCACGTGTCAGCGGGAGAGAGGTGGGAGAGGGCGGCTCGGCTCGGGCGGCTGGCTGGGGGGCGCACTTGGGCCGGGAGAGAAGAGAGAGGGGTTTTGGGCGGACTTCCGGCCCAAAAGCCAAAAGAGGGATTTAACCTTTTTCCATTTAAATTATTTGTGAAATGCAAATT
>CM020182.1:9567004-9578353 GCA_009805545.1 Oryza longistaminata | reverse complement strand
AATTCCATTTATTAAAAATACTTCCTTGGCTCAAATAAATCCCAGAAAAATCTAGGAACTATAGAATCAAGAGAAGTATTTAATAAAATTTTATCTAGCCCACTTTTATATTGGAATTTATTATTTAAAATTAGATCTTTGCTTCAAGGCTTTTAAAAATTATTTCTAATAATTCCATTTAAACAACAATTTATAAATTTAGATTTTTAGGGTGTGACAGTTCCTCACCTTGGAACCCTAGAAGCAACCAGGGCCCAACTTCATGAAGTCAAGGAGCTTGCCAGGAAAACTGAACATGATCTTAGGGACCGGATAGCCGAGCTTCAGGATTCCAACTTTGAGCTGAGTGGTTCATCCAAAGGTAACTTTTGTTCTTATCTGACTTGTTTCAAGCTGCTATCTATGTATAATTAACCAGTAGAAAACAACACAGTGCAAGCTGCCAAGATATCTGAGCTAGAAAAGCGAATCAAAGCTCTGGAAAAAGACAAGGGTGAATTGGCCAAACAAAGGGACTAGGCTCTGAAAGACGTCGAAGGTACTTGTAGCTGAAACTTCAAAACCTTTTTTTATCTTCGCATACATTCGTTGATGTATACCATTTGTGCAGATCGCAAAATCAAATCCCAGGCTCAATTCGACGTCTTGGTCAACAAAATGAAGAAGCTTGAAGGAGCTAGAGATGAGGTCGCCAATGCCGCTACACCACTCATCCAAGCCATGTTTTTCAATAACAATGGTCCGAGTTCGTTTGATGCTGTTGAAATCTTCGACAAGCTGAGAACTGCTCCGGATACATATTTTAAGAACATCAAAGAAGCTGGAAGTATGGGGGCGAGTCTGGCATTGGCGATGACCAAGTCCTTATACCCAAAGATTGACATTGATGCTGTTGATGGCTTTGCAGACGGGACAAGTGAAGAAGCCGCCCTCGACCTCATTAGTGATGCGCAAAAGGCTGCTGACAAGATAGCCGCTGATGTAGTCGAGAGGTTCCAGGATAACGATCTCAGGCCGACTAGGTCTGATAACTCTGATGATGAAAAGACTGAAACTGATTGACTTTGTACTCTGATGATGATGGAGGCACAATTTGTACAATACTGATGAATTTATGCTGTGCTTGATGATTTAAACTCAGCTCCTGATTCTTAAAAGTTTTTGGCAAACCTTATTGAGCCTAAAACCCGCAAAAGTTCTTAAAAACTTTCAGTCCTCACTAACTAAGACAAAAAATCAAACAGAACAATGATAGATCAAGTAAGCAAATTGAATTGATAAAAATCACACTCCATTATTATTATAGTATAGTATCCCCCGACTGATAACTCAAAGAGTAACTTGATGTTAGCAGTCAAAGAGGAAAATACAAAAGTAATGCCTAAGCATAGAAACGACGAAGATGCTCAATATTCCAAGAGTTGTCAACATGAGTACCGTCTTCACGCTTGAGTCGGTATTAACCTGGCCGAGTAACTTCAGAAATTATGAACGGTCCTTCCCATAAAGGAGATAACTTGTGCCGATCTCGTGTAGTTTGAATTTTCCTCAAAACCAGGTCTCCGACTAAGAAAGCTCATGATCGAACGTTGCGGTTGTGATAACGTCGCATCCATTGTAAATACCGAGCCGACTGGATTAAGGCTACTTCACGGGCTTCCTCCAGTCGGTTGAGATCATCCACTCAGTCTTCTCCGTAGCGCTCCTCCCTAAAGTTACGAAATCGTAAAGATTCAAATTCTACCTCACTCGGTAACATTGCTTCCGCACCATAGACCAGGAAGAACGGTGACTGGCCCATAGCCCGACTAGGTGTAGTGCGCAGGGACCAAAGTACAAACGGAAACTGATCTACCCATTTGCCAGCGTAGGGACGCAGTCGGTCGAAGACTCGTGCTTTTATTCCTTGGAGTACCATACCATTGGTGCGTTCGACTTGTCCATTGCTCATGGGATGCGCTACGGAGGCATAACAAATTTTGATGCCAAAGTCTTCACATAAATCTTTAAATACTCCACCAGTGAACTGAGTGCCATTATCGGTGATGATCCGATTGGGTACTCCAAACCTGTGCACAATGTTGATGAAGAAATCTATAGCCTTGTCTGCTGTGATTGTGATGACTGGTTTGGCTTCGATCCACTTGGAAAACTTGTCAATAGCTACAAAGAGATGAGTATAACCACCGGTAGCCTTTTTGAACGGGCCAACCATGTCGAGCCCCCAAACCGCGAACGACCAGGATAACAGGATGGTTTGCAACTCCTAAGCTGGTAGATGAGTCTGTCGGGCAAAAAATTGACAACCCTCACACGTTCGCACAATCTTGTCAGCATCGGATACAACGATAGGCCAGAAAAAAACCCTGCCGATAGGCCTTGCCAACAATGGTTCGTGCAGCAGCGTGATTGCCACAAATGCCTAAATGTATATCTGTTAGCAATTGCCTCCCTTCCTCCAAAGACACGCAGCGTTGCAGAATCCCTGATGGACTTTTCTTGTACAGCTCAGCCTCATGCATGATGTAAAGTTTGCTTCGCCTGGAGATCCGCTCGGCTTCGTCTTTATCTTGAGGAAGTTCTTGCTTGGTTAAAAATTTGATGAAGGGCTCTCTCCAGTCGGCTTCGACCATGCCTACTTCTTGAGTGTCCATAGCCTCGGCTGTTTCTTTTCTTGGTACAGTTGGTTCAAAAAGATGTTCAACAAACACATCGGAAGGAGCTGCTTCTCGTTTTGAACCAAAATTGGCCAGTCTATCGGCTGCCTCATTGTTGTGTCGAAGAACATGGGTTAGCTCAAGGCCATCGAACTTATCTTCTAATTTGCGTACCTCTTGCCGATAGGCAGTCATATTATCATCGAGGCAGGACCACTCTTTCATGACTTGATTAACAACCAACTGAGAATCTCCACGAACTATCAGACGCCGAATTCCCAAAGAAATCGCGATCCTTAATCCATGAAGTTATTTAAAATTAGATCTTTGCTTCAAGGCTTTTAAAAATTATTTCTAATAATTCCATTTAAACAACAATTTATAAATTTAGATTTTTAGGGTGTGACAGTTCCTCACCTTGGAACCCTAGAAGCAATCAGGGCCCAACTTCATGAAGTCAAGGAGCTTGCCAGGAAAACTGAACATGATCTTAGGGACCGGATAGCCGAGCTTCAGGATTCCAACTTTGAGCTGAGTGGTTCATCCAAAGGTAACTTTTGTTCTTATCTGACTTGTTTCAAGCTGCTATCTATGTATAATTAACCAGTAGAAAACAACACAGTGCAAGCTGCCAAGATATCTGAGCTAGAAAAGCGAATCAAAGCTCTGGAAAAAGACAAGGGTGAATTGGCCAAACAAAGGGACTAGGCTCTGAAAGACGTCGAAGGTACTTGTAGCTGAAACTTCAAAACCTTTTTTATCTTCGCATACATTCGTTGATGTATACCATTTGTGCAGATCGCAAAATCAAATCCCAGGCTCAATTCGACGTCTTGGTCAACAAAATGAAGAAGCTTGAAGGAGCTAGAGATGAGGTCGCCAATGCCGCTACACCACTCATCCAAGCCATGTTTTTCAATAACAATGGTCCGAGTTCGTTTGATGCTGTTGAAATCTTCGACAAGCTGAGAACTGCTCCGGATACATATTTTAAGAACATCAAAGAAGCTGGAAGTATGGGGGCGAGTCTGGCATTGGCGATGACCAAGTCCTTATACCCAAAGATTGACATTGATGCTGTTGATGGCTTTGCAGATGGGACAAGTGAAGAAGCCGCCCTCGACCTCATTAGTGATGCGCAAAAGGCTGCTGACAAGATAGCCGCTGATGTAGTCGAGAGGTTCCAGGATAACGATCTCAGGCCGACTAGGTCTGATAACTCTGATGATGAAAAGACTGAAACTGATTGACTTTGTACTCTGATGATGATGGAGGCACAATTTGTACAATACTGATGAATTTATGCTGTGCTCGATGATTTAAACTCAGCTCTTGATTTCTTAAAAGTTTTTGTCAAACCTTATTGAGCCTAAAACCCGCAAAAGTTCTTAAAAACTTTCAGTCCTCACTAACTAAGACAAAAAATCAAACAGAACAATGATAGATCAAGTAAGCAAATTGAATTGATAAAAATCACACTCCATTATTATTATAGTATAGTATCCCCCGACTGATAACTCAAAGAGTAACTTGATGTTAGCAGTCAAAGAGGAAAATACAAAAGTAATGCCTAAGCATAGAAACGACGAAGATGCTCAATATTCCAAGAGTTGTCAACATGAGTACCGTCTTCACGCTTGAGTCGGTATTAACCTGGCCGTGTAACTTCAGAAATTATGAACGGTCCTTCCCATAAAGGAGATAACTTGTGCCGATCTCGTGTAGTTTGAATTTTCCTCAAAACCAGGTCTCCGACTAAGAAAGCTCATGATCGAACGTTGCGGTTGTGATAACGTCGCATCCATTGTAAATACCGAGCCGACTGGATTAAGGCTACTTGACGGGCTTCCTCCAGTCGGTTGAGATCATCCACTCAGTCTTCTCCGTAGCGCTCCTCCCTAAAGTTACGAAATCGTAAAGATTCGAATTCTACCTCACTCGGTAACATTGCTTCCGCACCATAGACCAGGAAGAACGGTGACTGGCCCATAGCCCGACTAGGTGTAGTGCACAGGGACCAAAGTACAGACGGAAACTGATCTACCCATTTGCCAGCGTAGGGACGCAGTCGGTCGAAGACTCGTGCTTTTATTCCTTGGAGTACCATACCATTGGTGCGTTCGACTTGTCCATTGCTCATGGGATGCGCTACGGAGGCATAACAAATTTTGATGCCAAAGTCTTCACATAAATCTTTAAATACTCCGCCAGTAAACTGAGTACCATTATCGGTGATGATCCGATTGGGTACTCCAAACCTGTGCACAATGTTGATGAAGAAATCTATAGCCTTGTCTACTGTGATTGTGACGACTGGTTTGGCTTCGATCCACTTGGAAAAAATGTCAATAGCTACAAAGAGATGAGTATAACCACCGGTAGCCTTTTTGAACGGGCCAACCATGTCGAGCCCCCAAACCGCGAACGACCAGGATAACAGGATGGTTTGCAACTCCTAAGCTGGTAGATGAGTCTGTCGGGCAAAAAATTGACAACCCTCACACGTTCGCACAATCTTGTCAGCATCGGATACAGCGGTAGGCCAGAAAAAACCCTGCCGATAGGCCTTGCCAACAATGGTTCGTGCAGCAGCGTGATTGCCACAAATGCCTAAATGTATATCTGTTAGCAATTGCCTCCCTTCCTCCAAAGACACGCAGCGTTGCAGAATCCCTGATGGACTTTTCTTGTACAGCTCAGCCTCATGCATGATGTAAAGTTTGCTTCGCCTGGAGATCCGCTCGGCTTCGTCTTTATCTTGAGGAAGTTCTTGCTTGGTTCAAAATTTGATGAAGGGCTCTCTCCAGTCGGCTTCGACCATGCCTACTTCTTGAGTGTCCGTAGCCTCGGCTGTTTCTTTTCTTGGTACGGTTGGTTCATAAAGATGTTCAACAAACACATCGGAAGGAGCTGCTTCTCGTTTTGAACCAAAATTGTCCAGTCTATCGGCTGCGTCATTGTTGTGTCGAAGAACATGGGTTAGCTCAAGGCCATCGAACTTATCTTCTAATTTGCGTACCTCTTGCCGATAGGCAGTCATATTATCATCGAGGCAGGACCACTCTTTCATGACTTGATTAACAACCAGCTGAGAATCTCCACGAACTATCAGACGCCGAATTCCCAAAAAAATCGCGATCCTTAATCCATGAAGAAGCGCCTCATATTCCGCCACGTTATGGGACGCAGAAAAATGTATCCACAATACGTAGCTCAGCCTTTCTCCAGTCGGGGAAATCAGGACAACTCCTGCTCCGGTGCCTGAAAGCCTTTTTGACCCGTCAAAATGCATAGTCCAGTACTCCATCTTTTCCGCAGGCATGTCTTCCTAGCACTCGGTCCACTCGGCGACAAAATCTGCTAAGGCTTGGGACTTGATCGAAGTTCGTGGCTTGAAGGATAAATCCAAAGACATCAATTCTAAGGCCCACTTTGCAATTCGTCCATTTGCCTCACGGTTATGGAGTATGTCTCCGAGTGGGAACGATGTGACCACCGTGACGGAGTGACCTTGAAAATAGCGAGATAATTTCCTAACGGTAATTAGAACACCTTATAACAGCTTTTGTACCTGAGGATATCTGGTCTTGGAGTCGGCTAAAACTTTGCTGACGAAATAAATTGGTCGTTGGACTTTTTGGACATGGCCATCTTCTTCACGCTCAACAACCAGGACCGTGCTCACAACCTGAGATGTTGCCGACACATATAACAACAGCGGCTCTTGCGGATGTGGTGAAGCTAAAACCGGTGGAGTAGTGAGAAGTTTCTTGCAGTCTTCAAAGGCTTTTTGCGCTTCGAGTCCCCACTGGAAGTTGTCGGTTTTCTTTAATAGCTTGAAAAAAGGCATCCCCCGCTCGCCAAGTCGTGAGACAAACCGGCTGAGCGCCGCCATGCACCCAGTTAGCTTTTGGACGTCTTTCTGGGAGCTCAGAGGTTTCATGTTGAGGATGGCATTGATCTTCTCCGGGTTGGCTTGTATGCCCCTATGGGATACCATAAAGCCAAGCAGCTTCCCTGACGGTACTCCGAAGATGCATTTTTCAGGATTCAACTTCATCCTGAATGCGCGGATGCTCGCAAAGGTCTCTTCTAGATCCGCAATCAAATCGTCCTTCTGCTTGGTCTTGACGACTACATCATCAACATAAGCTTCAACGTTGCGACCAATCTGAGTTGAAAAGCATCTTTGAATCATGCGTTGATAAGTTGCTCCTGCGTTCTTTAATCCAAAAGGCATAGTGATGTAGCAGTAGGCGCCGAAGGGTGTGATGAATGAAGTCTTCAAGCAGTCGAACTCCTTTAGTCGGATCTGATGATATCCCGAGTAGCAATCCAAAAAACTGAGTAACTCGCAGCCGGCCGTTGAGTCAACTACCTGGTCAATGCGAGGTAACCCGAAGGGATCTTTGGGACAAGATTTGTTGAGGTCGGTGTAATCAACACACATACGCCATTGTCCCGTCTTCTTCCGAACCAGGACTGGGTTTGCCAGCCAGTCGGGATGTAGGACTTCCTTGATGAAGCCTGCTGCTAACAGCTTGGTCAATTCCTCCTTGATTGCATCTTTCCTATCTTGTGCGAAACGGCGGAGTCGTTGCTTGATGGGTTTAGCGTCTTCCTTAACATGTAAAGAGTGCTCAATCACCTCTCTAGGAATACCAGGCATATCAGATGGTTTCCACGCAAAGATATCTTTATTATTTTGAAGAAAGGTGATGAGCGCGCTTTCCTATTTACAATCTAACTCAGCGCCTATTACAACAGTCTTAGTAGCATCAGAGGGATCTAGGGGAATTTTCTTGGTCTTGGCGTCGCTTTCTCCGCTCTTTGACATCTTGGTTGCAGGCACTTCTCCTTCGGTTGCAGTTGACGTGGCCAGTCGGATTTCTTCTCGAGCGAGCGTGATCTCGCGGGTCTGGGCCATCTCGCAGCTTTCCTTGTCGCAAGTGACGGCTTGCTTGATGTCGCTCCGCAGGGATATGACTCCTCGAGGACCTGGCATCTTCATCATCATGTAGGTATAGTGTGGGACAGCCACGAACTTGGCTAATGCAGGGTGTCCGAGTATGGCGTGGTACGCTGTCTCGAAATCTGCAACTTCGAAGCAAATATTCTTTGTAGGAAAGTTCTCCCGAGTGCCAAAGGTGACTGGCAAAGTGATCTGGCCGAGTGGAGTAGCAGATAGCCCGGGGATGACTCCGTGAAAGGGCGCACTACTCGGCTTTAGTTCTGTCCGAGGGATCTGCATGTCGTCCAGAGTCTTGGCGAAGAGGATATTGAGCGCGCTGCCACCATTGATGAGAGATCGTCGGAGCTTGACGTTGTGAACCACTGGGTCTAGTACCAGGGGGTACCTCCTCGGGTGGACCACTCGATCAGGGTGATCCGAGCGGTCAAACTTGATAGTTGACTCTGACCATCGAAGATATTGGTGCGTATCGGGTTGAACCGCTTTGATCTCTCGTTCGGTCAGCTTTTGCTTCCGCTTGGATTCGTAAGCTAGAGGTCCGCCAAAGATATGGTTGAGTTCCTTGCGGGAGTCCTGAAAACCAGTCGGGGCATCATCTCCATCGTCCTTCTTCTTCGACGTGCTCTGGTCTTCGTCAGTCGGCTTCCGTGCGGTCTTGGTATATTGCTCCGCGAACTGCTTGTAGACGAATCAATCTTTGGCTGCATGATTTGAGTTTGGATGATGTGGACATTGGGAGTTCATGATCTTGTCGAAGGTGTTGATGCGTGAACGCTGTCGGGAGGATGGTGTAGTAGTTGCCACAAGTTCCTCGGGATTACGCTTGCGATCCTTGTGACTGGTACTTCCACTCCCACCTGTAGTCGGCGCATCTTTCTTTGGCTTCCAGGTGCTGCCCAACTGCTTGGATGCAATGACCGTGTCTTCGGCTTTGGCATACTCATTGGCTTTTTCAAACATCTGCTTGACCGTCCTGGGAGGTTTGCGGCTTGAATTTGCCGACTAAGAGATCATGACGAATGCCCTTGGTGAAGGCGGCGATGATAACGTCGTCGGTGATGTCGGAGATCTTGTTGCGTTGCTCAGAAAAGCGCCGGATGTAATCTCGAAGGGATTCTCCGGACTTCTAGATAACGTTATAGAGATCAAACTGGGTGCCAGGGCGTTCAAAGGTGCCCTGAAAGTTGGCGATGAAGTGGTCGCGAAGCTCCTCCCAAGATCCGATTGTGCCACGGGGTAGCCCGTGAAAAGCCAGGACCGGGTAGAATCTGCTAGGGCCACGGGCAGGTAGTTTGCCATGGCTTTACTGTCTCCTCCTGCTGCGCGGATTGCGAGACTGCAGACGGTGAGCCAAGACTCAGGATTTGTCGTGCCGTCGTATTTCTCGATCCCAGTCGGCTTGAAGCCGGCCGGCTAATCCACTCAACGCAAGTCACTTGTGAAGGCAGCAACTCCATCCACGTCGTCGTCGTTACGATCCGGTGAATGGTGGGGGATATGGCCTCTTGCCGCACGACGCTGGTTGATAGTATCGCGAAGATCGACGAGACGCTTGCGACGTGGAGAGCGGGGCTGCTCAGCCCGATGCTCCCTATGTCGATCAGGAGGCGAGTGAACAGATCGTTCACCATGATCCCTGCTCCTGCGGCTCGAACAGCCGCCGGCGACGCTGAGGCTTGGTTTGTCATAATCTTGTGAACGAAGAGGCAGAACTCGGCTGCCAGTCGGCGTGCGGACGCTTGAGGAGTTCACTGGGACCGAGGCGGCGATCATGGTTTGGTTTGGTTCAAGATGTTGACGACGTGATCGGGCGCGTCTTCCTTGAGCAAGGTGTCCAGAAGGGTGATCGCCGCGACCGCGTTCTGCTGGGGGGTGCGAAAAACCGCTGTTCCTTCAACGTCTTGTTGTCCGATAAGCTCTCGTGCTCGTCGTCCAGCTTCCAAGGCGCGCTGTCGCCGATCCTAAGCCTCCTTCGCAGCCCGCTCGCGATCTTGTTGTTCACGCTGTAGCCGTTCTCGCTCTTGTGCTTGTCGCTCTTCCTCCAGTCGGCGACGCTCGGCTTCTTGTCTCCCTGATTAGGTGAAATAAAATTAATTACTTACTTTGCATCAAATGCAACTAAAACTATTATCTTTAAAATGACTAGTTCTAGATAAGCCAAACTTTAGAAATTTGTATAAAATTAAATTTAACTTCAATTTGAGTAAACTTAAGTTCTGTAGAATCACCAAAATGCTTATTCCCAGGTTATCAAATAAAATTTTATGCTTACTGTGTAGTAAAAACCTCTAAATATTCATATAACGATTTACCAACATAGAGCAGCCTTTAATTTGTAAGATTTGTAGAAAATTCATTTTTAGTCTAAATGAAATGAACCAAGTTTCTATAGAACCAGCAAATAGTGAGCTTTAACATAGTAAAATAAAATTTGACACCTTTTGTACAAATTATAGCGTTAACCTTTAAATAGATAACTTAGGAGTTAATTACCTGGTGATGGTTAAGCAAAATATAAGTGTAAAAGTATTTATAATGCCCTCTAGCTATGAATAAACCTAAATAAAACTTGATATACCAGTGGAGCCATAGTTCTTTCCTCATCTACCAAAACTTGGAAGAACTTAGCACATATAATAATTTCTAGGTTAATATAATGTATTTCTAGTCTAGACTAGAGCATCCCTAGTTTATAAAATATGAACCATGGTAGTAAAAACCATAAACATGTGAACTAAAAATATTTTAGTTAACCAAATTACTTATTTAGTTCAAGTTAAACAGGAAGTAACATGTTCTGAACCTACAGCTTAAGAGTCATGTACATATAAAACATTACATGCCTAAAATACGTTGTAACTTGTAAAATCTTTAAGAAAATCATTATAACTCCAAAAATTGTGAAACCAAATGCGTTAGTATTAGAGAACACACCTCTACACCCCTGTGACATCTAATCTAATAAAAATCACTTTACAAAAGTATTTCATAACACTACCTAAGACTGTACTACTGTAAACCGATAAAACTTGTAAAATTCATAACCCCCAAATGGAATAAGATAAAATAAAAATTCTTTCACCTAAATTCATTTTTAATCAGTACCAACCCACTGTGCATAAATCATGCATTTTTAGAGCATTTTGGATTTTCAGCTCTTTCGGTGTTTAATTGCATAACGTGTCCTTTATCTAGATAATTGCATAATCGGCGAAGGAGTGGATTAGGTGCTAACATTTCTCTGATCAAGGCAAGTTTTCTCCTCCCATCCTTTGAACATATTGAATCCCATGATTTGAGGAATGAAAATATTTGTTTGCAAAGTTGCATGTGAACTTAGACTATATCGGTATTTGAAACTGGGTTAAGGTAGTTATAACCTATATGCTGCATTCTCCACCTTGAGTAATTGATCCTCTTGCTGTTTGAACCCCTAGAAATGGTTAGAGTACACTCTTTGTGCTCAAATGGGTTTATATATACTCTATATGCAACTACTTGCTTAGCCATGCTTAGAAATATGCAAATGCTCATTCCATCTATAATTAAAATGTGGTTTTGATACTTGAAACTTTGCTGGAATAAAATGAATATGATGGGTATTTGCGAGACACAAGTTCGGTCCCTTACTGACTGGGCAAACACTCCCCCCTATCGATCAACTAAACACCTACTGCACACACTTGCCGCCCCATGTCTAAAACCGACATTTACACATTT
>CM020182.1:9522850-9566979 GCA_009805545.1 Oryza longistaminata | reverse complement strand
CAGTGAAGCAAATAGAATAAGTACAGTTGAATCAGATAAGATCGGCTGAAACTCCGATGCTATTCTAATCAACGACTAGAAGGCAGGCTAGAGATAAATATCTAAGCACGACTTAATAGATCAAACTCAATGATGCAGCATTAAGTATGAAAAGAAGAACAATATCTAGACAATCAAGCCGCTAGAAGATTCATAGAATGGTAGATATCTTATATAATCTAAATCAACGTCGAGATCTTACCTAATCGGCTGTCTTTTGCATGCAAATGTTAGCCGATAATAGATTAGATAGAGATATTGTTGAAAGTTATGTAGATATATGATAACTCGGCGAATTATATAAACGAGATTAGAGTGTCATGAAGATGTAAGCACTAATCCCTAAGAACATAATTCGTCATAACGAGTTTACCTCTTGTTGAAGATCGAAACCGATGCAGCTCAACCCGAAAGCAAGAACTCGTCGAAATAAAACAAAAGCGAAAGGTGGCGATGCGCCGGAATTGTATTGAATGTGTGTGTAAAATACATAGGGCTCGAGGTCTATTTATTACCGAGGATTACAAGAATATGCCCGTACCGGCACGGCCATTATCTCTAACAAACTCTAAAATATCACAAGTCTTTACGGCAGACTCTTTCCCACACTTATCTATAAGGAATTTACATAAATAATCCTAATTAATAGATACAATTGCCTTCCCAGGACTCCATCCATGCGTGGCAATCATCTTGAAGCACATCAACCCGAGCCCGACGTCGCGCACACGTTGTATTGTCAGAATCGGCTATACCAGCTTATATTAGCTTAACTCAACCTTAGCCGATCCTAGCCGTAGCCGATCCTAACCGTAGCCGATCCAGACTCCAGCCGATTCTTGCTCTGTTCCATAACTCGATCTCCGCCTCCAACTCTTCTTTGACCAAATCCCCTTTCCTGATACGAATACTTACCAAAATTTAGTTGTTAACACATGCCCCCCAAGTCCGGAATATTCGATAATGTTCCGGATTTGCTGTAAGCTGACTCCGAGTAAGTTCGCACTTTACGTTTTCGTAATCCGACCGTTACCGCCGTTGCTTAAATATCTTAACCGTCACCCCCAAGAAACCTCACACCGTAACTTCCGTTTCCACCGCTTAAGCAATCTCAATCCCCTTTCTTCTCCGGCGATCTGTTTCGACGCAAAAGCGACACCCCGGCGATTCCTCTCTCGACGAGATCTCCGCCTGGCGGCCATGTCTTCTTCCGCCAGCCCATCGGGTGCGCCAATAGCCGAATATGCTGAGGTAAGTTCGATCGGCTAAATCCTTCTTTTCTCAGCAATTAGATCGATTTTCCTCCATCTTATGCCGTTTCTCTCTCTTCCATTGCTTCTGGATTCGCAAACCCTTTCTCACCAAGTCGCAATTCCCAGTCTTTCGCATCAAAACCATTATTTCCTCAGCCCAAACGGCAACCTCGACCCCACTGATTTCATTACTGGCGAAAACAACCGGATCCCCTTCAGGCTAGCTAACCCCAACCTAGCTCATTAGAAGAACACCTTAAGTCCTGGCCATCTCTGGAAAAACTTTCACCTGACAGGAGTTGGTCCACTTGGTATCAGCGTGTATCGGCTAGTAGAAAGTTCATTGGGATGAGATAGGAATCGGCCAAGCACTCGCCTTAACCATAGCCAATTCTACCAAAGACGAACCCCTAATGGCTGCCGCCACTTATTTTTGGTCAAACACCATCAATGCCTTCCTGTTCCAGGAGCCGATGACTCCAACCCTAATCGATACCCCCTGATCACCGGATTAGATGTAACTTCATCGGCCCAAACCCAAGGAACCAATTCGATTTCAAGACCAAAAAGCATAGGTGATTGTCGGAATATAGCAGCATACATGGGGTCAAGGATTCTTCACATTGGTTTTTGTGAAACACAAGTTTTTGGTTTGTGTTCCCCTTTTTTGGTGTGTTTATATGTTAAATCTGCCCTTTATATTGAGACATTGCTATATTCAAATGTGTTAAACTATTGTTCAACATATCATTACTGGTTCAACGTCTTAATACAAAGTAGTATCGGAGTATTAGCCGATACATGCTAAATCTATCTGATCGGCTACGCTATAAATATATATAGTCCCATTCTAGATGTACGTTTCGATCTGAGTGATTTATACTGTCTCGGTATGATAACCGATCTATCCCAATCACTTGATTTAAATAAACATCAATATAAGGAGTATATATGTTAATATCTACAGCCGATCAAGTAGGTTTAGTTTTTCCTTACTTATTCATGACTGCCGATCGATACACAGATGACATCGGCTCGAATATAAATGATATGTCATCGGCATCTGGCCGATCGGCTATCATTTATAGATTTAACCATGGTTCCTTTGTCTTTATTTCTTGTTGATTACAGGATCAAATCAACTGGCACCCTCACACATCCAAAGGCGAGTTTTGGACATGCACTGGAGTTAAGCAGATCTCCCAGGCCTCGTGTTTTCTGTCAACAGGGGTGCTTGGCCGGCACTGAACCAACTAGAGTGTAGCCTCAGAGCTTCTATCACATCATGTGGGTAAAGGTATACAAACTCTGCAGAGTTCTTTAAACTAATCAATTAGCCGTGCTCACGGTCATGAGCGCTTTGGTGAAGTGTCATGAGTATAGACTATGTTTTAAAAATGTGAACATGTGACCTTGGTTTGGAATTGATAAATGTGTTGAGTTGTGTGCGTGTGGTGATATTTATATTGTCTTGTTGTCAAGGATGACAATAAGAGGTTGATTATGATGGAATTATGATGAATTTAATATTGAAACTTAAAACATGTCTTTGTTAATTGAAGCATCAACTCCTTTACCAAACAATTGTGAAACAAAACTTGCTTTGTGCTGAAATTAAACTACATATTGCCTCCCTTTGAATATATGCCTTACATGTAGTATATTAGGATTGTATTGTGCTTGCTACTACATTAACTTGTTTAATGTACTGACTCTTTGTCACGCCCAGAAATTCCCGAATAGAATTCCAAGCAGAATGTGCATTAAAACCACTGTCCAGGACCGGCCAGGGTACACAAACGATAAAGTTGACATACAGATCCACGTCTTACAAACATTATAAAAGTCTTACATAAATGCAGTGGAAATTAAAAGATAACTGGAGCTAAGCCTTGACTTGGATAGCAGCGAGAACACCACTCCACAGGCATCCTCGAAGGCACGGACGAAGCCCACTCCTCGGAGAAACCACCATCGGACGCATACTCGAACTCTGAGGGTTGGGAGATAGAGCAAGACTGAGTACTACCCACTGTACTCAGCAAGTCATACCGGAACGGAGGGTATGATGCAATATATAACCAAAGGAAGGCTAAAGGGGATAATTTGCATAAAGCTAGCATTTATAAATAGTAGCTGAAAGCAGTAAAACAGTTGTAATAATTAATCAATATTAACCATCCACTGTCCATTAGACTAAACTTGGGTGAGACTAATCACGGTGAATCTGGTTGACCGCCCATAACCGCGGGCGTGGCTATTCGAATAGTTTTACTCTGATCAGAGGTGTACAACTGTACCCACAAGACACAGCCCCACGACACGTTTCCGTGCGCAGACAAACCACCACGACATACCGGAAAGAGGCCGTGATAGGACCCTTCGCATAACCCCCTCTAACCAAACACACCACACCTCAGGTTTTACCCCCACTCCTCGCAAGGCAGCGGGCAGTCCCCTCTCGTGCCTAGGTGAATCCGGAAGCGACAGAGGCCGTCGCAGGGCCCATCCAAACTCCATCACGCCCACCCTTGCCTGGATGCGTCAGCCAGAGGGAAGCTACACTACAAGCCCAGCCGTTGCCCACGCTGGCTTGTGGTAAGTACGACAAGTCCTTCCAGGGCATCCCGCGAACCGGTCCTTAACTGCCATGGGTGCGACCCGGCCGTGCAGGGC
This sequence comes from Oryza longistaminata, assembly GCA_009805545.1. Lineage (NCBI taxonomy): Eukaryota > Viridiplantae > Streptophyta > Magnoliopsida > Poales > Poaceae > Oryza > Oryza longistaminata. The sequence continues at coordinate 9,563,011 of CM020182.1, read as the reverse complement.
CGGCCCAACATGCCGGTGGAGGGGCCCAGGCACGGGCCCGACCCCTATTGGGCCATGCCGTGCTTGGGCCGGGCCAAAATGCCGTGCCGTGGGCCGAGCCGTCAGGCCTCGGGCCTTTTGGCCATCTGTAGACACTTGAGCCCCGCAATTGCAGCACCACGTCTCCTCTGGTTATTACCTGTGTAGAAGGCTAATCCCTGTTTGCGAATCGCCGAGAAGGCTAATGGGTTCCAACACGATACACGGCCCAAAGGCCCAAATACGGTGACAGCACCGGGACAGATTCTGGACGTCAACTTGTTCGGTCAATTCCCATTGACTTGGAAAGAATTTGGACGTGGGACCAAAACTATTGGAAAGGTTATCTTCTTATCTTTCCATCCATATAAAGAACACCACAATCCGAGCACGTATGCGACCTGGGCGCCCGTTTAGTGTAGACTGATCCTGGACTCCGAATTGCACTTGAAGTCGACTTGGAGAATATATTGGTTTGGTCCCCAATCAACTTCTTTGATATTCCATGCATTCATTATGCTCGGCCTCTTTTCCTTCGTTCAAGGTTCAAGCAAGTACCTCTGCAAACGAAAACACACAAAACTCATTGTGTAGCAACGTTTGTTCAAATATATAACAAGTAAATCTAATGTAGAACATATGCACCTTTGGTTGATTAATACATAAGGTAGTCATGGTTATATCCGAGCTAGTTGTGTCCTCATCAATAAGATAATGAAGCAAATCTCCTAGACATTCGGTAACACGTATACCCTAGTGCCAACATACTAATAATTCCAAAATACCGTGATCGGATCAAACCCATCGACAATATCTACAATTCAAATCTCTACTATTATAAAAATTGAAAATGTTTTTGCCAGTATTTTGATACGTCATCCGTGTTTGAGTTAGTTTTAAGTCCGTTCGTTTTTTGAAATACATATCTGTGTTTGAGTCGGATTTTAAGTTCATTTCCTTTTGGAAATATGAAATAAGTCGTATAAGAAATCTTTTTTTTTAAAAAAAAATTTGCATACTAACATGCGATAAAAATCGGACTCCTAACGGTAGCTCATGATTATCTTAAAAAAAATCCAAGCGAATTTCGACCGTAAATTTCACGCTAACTAAACTGTATAACAATAATAAGATTAAAATAGCATTTATCCGTTGTAACGCATGGGCATCTTTTCTAGTTTTGTAAAATAAATATATGTCTTCCTAGTTAGTAGTCAGGAAGGAACCCAATAAATTTAAATATGGGATATATTGCCTCCTAGCCTCCCATTTTTCCATCCCCATCTCCTCAAACTTCTTTTGAATCAAGTTCACGTATGAAATGTGCGCGTGCAGTGTGATCTCATTAAATATAGGGAAAATTGGAACCATACCATTATAATTTTGCAAAATTTGAGATATGCCATCCTGACCCACATGTCATTGACTCATGTGGGTCCTACGTGTCATTTAGATAACGATGGCATATCTCAAACTTTGCAAAATTATATTGGTATGGTTTCAATTTACCCTTAAAAATAACTATTGTTGGTCATTTGTGTATGCTGCTAATCTGTCTCTAATTTAACTTTATGAAAATGAAATTATTCTAGGACGGATGTTGCAGTTAATTAAGTGTAGTGGCCCCATCCAAACTTGGGTCTTTGTTGCTGGTAATTATTTGCTTGCAAGCTCGCAACACATATACATGTATACAACATGCTAGCTCATCAGTTGTAGAGAAAATATAGGTGGAAACTACACATATGTTTGATCGAAAAATGGACGAATGAGAGTCGTTCATGTTATTATGAGTAAAAGTTTTACTCGTAGATTTATTCATGAGTCAAAGTTTTACTTGGTGATGTGGATGAATCTTAAACGTCTATTATTCAATCCAACGGTAGTTTTTAGTTTTCCTTGCACTTTGCACTATATATTTTCCCTCAGTGGTATAGCACAATAGGCAATGACGTTCCAACTTCTCCGAGCCAATCAGTAAGCAGCAGCATCGGCGCATCCCAGCCTTCGTAGGTGGGCAGCGGCAAATTGCTCAGTGTTGGTCCCGAAACAACTACAAATTGGGTGCCCAAGTTTTTCCAAAAATCGGTCATTGTTTCATCGCTACTAGAAAAAAATATTTCACCACTAGATAAAAAAATGTTTCACCTTGTTAAAATGCTGAAACACACTCAAATCATCACTAAAACATTTCATTCACTCCGGAGAGGGAGAGGGAAGCGATACAAAAGAGAAAGAGATACACAGGAGAAAGAGTAGGGAGGGAAAAGTCATGGGTGCAAAATGAGTAGTTGAGAGGGCCCAATATGTTTCTTATCCGCCGGGCCCCCCGAGAGAGAGCATTTTTGTAAATCGAAACAACTACAAATCATGCGTTTCCCTAAAAATTGGGTATTGTTTCACTGCTATTAGACAAGTGTTTCACCTTTGTTAAAATGCTAAAACACATTCAAATTATGACTGAAACATTTCATTCACACCTGTGAAGCATCAACAGATCCGTTTGCATCAAGGAGCTAGTTAAGAAACTCCTCTAATAGATAAATGTTTAGACACTAAGATAAAAATGTTTCAATATATTAAAATGATGAAACAAAGTTAGATCAAAGATTGAAATATTTTGTTCTTCACAAATGAAGCATCAAGCTTCAAACACTGAAACATCTGTGGATATGTAAGAACTGAAGACAAAAAGTGAAACAATATCAAAGTATCCCATGCAACATTTTGATCCAACCTCAAGAACATCAAGATGCATTAGCTGAAACATTGAAAAATCACAAATGTTGCCATTTTAAATATGGCTTATTCCTCCTCTCCAGTGACCACTGGTACCTTCAGTCTCATTTGAAAATCCAAGCTAGGGCACCACGGGCCCTTCTATCTCCACGAAGCTGTTGACCGTTACCCCGTCATCGCCAGTCCTAGCCCTCGGCTACGTCGTTGTTGCTGCTCGGGCGAACGGAAGCTGCCCCAGCTCCTGATTATGGGGGGCCCGTCATCTTCCTCCAAGCTCCCCGGCCTTAAGTTGTGTAGCGAGACCTTGCCGGTGAGCCACACGGGAGGACGTCCCCACTGCTTGTGGCAGCCACCATGTCTGCCGCTCCACAAGAACCTTCGTGGGAGAGGGAGAGATCAGGAGCGATACAAAGGAGAAAGAGTAGGGAGGGGAAAAGTCACAGGTGTGAAATAAGTGGTTGAGAAGGCCCAATATGTTTCTTCTCCGCCGGATGTCCGAGAGACAGCGTTTCTGCAAAAATTAGACAATCTAAAAACTTAATTAGGAAAACAATTAACTTTTAAACGACTATTCGCGATCGCCATTCCTTCGAGATGAACGAGGCTCACTCTCTTAGGAAGGGGAAGTTTAGATTTAATTCTCATGACTTGATTATGTGTCGATATTTCCTATTCTGCAGTTAATCACTGAAGATCCAGTACATTATATTACCAGACTTAAACAGTTCTTGGGCGCATTTTTGATCAACATTATTTATTGGGTCCTTGATTCTCACGACCACTTCTGAAGTTATGATCGATTATGAGATGCTTTGATGATTGTGCAGAGAAGATTTGATCGAGTGACTGAATTTTGGAATACATTAATAGCTTGACCGATCAAGAACTAAATAAGAAAAATATGTTCTATGATTTGATCGATCGATCTCGAGTTATACGTTATGACATGTAAACTCCAGAGAAAATTGGGATCAAGATATGAAATTAGTATTAAATATTATTTAATTACATACTCTAGTATGAAAACTATCGTGCAAATCGGGATACTCTTGAGCTGGCCAGGATATTTTTCCTGTAATGCAAAAATAATTACGAATTACAGATCAATGCCGTGCGCCCGTGCAGATGCAATGGAAATATATATCGGCCACGTTGCCACTTCTTCTAATATAATAAGGCAATGTCGTTGCCTACTTTGCACGACGTGAGCTAATCACACGAAGTGGACAACAAGTTCGTCATGTGATTTGTTGTCTTTCTCCTTTGTGTATCGAATGACAGATCTCACAATTATCCAAAAAAATTTACAAAAAAGCATTTCACTGAGCTTTGTACGTAATAGATAAGCCAACATATTGATATTACATTCGTCTTCCTAAATAAAACTAACATTTATATTTGGTTGTGAATTTTTTTAATAATTAAATTTGGACCATGATATATTTTTGCACATTCCCATTAAAATTTTTAATAAGATAAATGATCATATATTACGTTAAAAATCATCACCATCAAATATTTAAAAACTTAGAGAGTAGTTTGGAACACATGTTTAAGTTACAGTTCATTTAAACTTGAAATATTGGCTATTATTATTGATCCCGCATCAAAAATCAAAGGCGTGATACCACATTTTAGATTATCCATTTTACAGTACATTGCTGATACAACCGTTTTTACGGACCGCCACTTTGAAAAAGCAAATACTCCCTCCGTCCCAAAATATAAGCATTTTTAGCACAGTGCCAAGTCAATTATTTTTAACTTTGACTATTAATAGCAAAATAAAACAAAAAAAGATTAATCATGTAAAATTGATGTTACTAGATTTATCATTAATTAAAGTATCACAATATGCAACTCTTTTTATTTAAAACATTTTATATTTATAGATATTGTTGGTCAAAGTAGCATCTCGAAGACTTTGTCGGAGTCCAAAAGCTTATATTTTGGGACGGAGGGAGTAATACTTATCTCAGTCTCTAGAAACTTATCAGGACTAAAAAAAATCAATTCTCAAATAAGTAATGCTTTTTTTTTTTTTTGTTTCGGTAAAGCAAAGCAAATACTGGACCCATGATTTTAAGGCTAGCTATTCACTCAATGATTCTTGCCGATAAAATTCATCACAACAAAACAAATTAGAGTCTGGAGGTATAGATTTGTTGAGAAAAAGGGAGCGTGAATAAAGTATTAGACCTAATTAAGTATATACATATGCAACATGTAATATACCTACATGTATTGAATTCAGACAACTTTTGAGCATGCACTTCAATACCTAAGAGCCTCCCTGTGCCCACCCCGGAAGCAAGCAAACCAGGAAGAACAATACCAACAGCATTTTGAATGTAAAATGGGTAGATATGTTAGCATTCCTACACATTTCTGTAACTCTATAATTCAAATGACCAGGAACAATACCAAGAGCATTTTGACTGTAAGATGGACAGATATGTTGGCATTCTTACACTACCCATTTTCTATAACTCAAACTAGAAGTGGGTCGAGGCCAGTTCTGAATTATAAAATTAGTATCAGAACTAAAATAACTAAAATATATATTTCTCCAAAAACGATTTGGAAAAATCATACATAAATTTAATTATGATAAATTGTGATTTGTTCAGATTTAAGCATGACATTCTGCTTGTAAGTTATATGATACTATATGGAGCATGTGATTATTTTTTAGGTTTTCTTTTAAGTCATTTACTAATGCAAACATAGTTGGGGTCTAGCCTGGGCCAGGTTGTCAAAAAACTAGTATAAAGCCACACAGCCAGAAGCTAAAATTTCCATCCATAAACACATCAGACTGCCATCTCCCTCAACTAGTTGCAAAATCACACGTCTTCTACTTCCATCAGCCATGCCTGGAGCAGCTACTGCCGCCGTTGTTGACAGCCACCTGTGCAAACAGCACGCGGAAGGCCCTGCTGCGGTCCTCGCCATCGGCACGGCAAACCCCACAAATATCGTCTATCAAGATGGGTTTGCCGACTACTACTTCAGTCTAACCAAGAGCGAGCATCTTACCGAGCTGAAGGACAAAATGAAGAGAATATGTAAGCAGATCGATCCTTCCACTTCAATCGTTGCACTGTTCATCATTATCATCAGTTATTTTCTGTCTTGTTATGGAAAATGCTTGCATAATATCCTATATTTTTGTTTTGTAAATATTCAGCAATTTAATTGAAATGTCTCCTGTTATTCTTACAACCTCACAGTGCTATGAACTAATTGTAAGAGCTGTTGGTGTTTCCTTTTCTATTTCAGGTCACAGATCGGGAATAGAGAAACGCTACATCCACCTCGATGAAAAGCTCATCCGTGAGCACCCGGAGATCATCGACAAACACATGCCCTCCCTTGAAACTCGCGTAGACATCGTTACCACTGAGATCCCGAAGCTCGCCGAGTCCGCTGCACGGAAGGCCATCGCGGAGTGGGGCCGTCCGGCCACTGACATTACCCACCTCATTTTCAGCACCTACTCTGGGTGCAGTGCTCCTAGCGCTGACCTCAAGCTAGCATCACTACTCGGCCTCAACCCTTCTGTCTCTCGCACCATCCTTAGCCTCCACGGTTGCTCTGGAGGCGGTAGGGCACTTCAACTTGCCAAGGAGCTCGCTGAGAACAACCGTGATGCACGCGTTCTCGTAGCCTGCGCCGAGCTGACGCTAATATGCTTCTCAAACCCAGATGAAAGCAAAATTGTTGGCCATGGACTATTTGGGGATGGTGCTGGAGCAATCATTGTCGGCGCTGGCCCATTGGTCGATGGAGAGCGTCCGCTGTTCGAGATGGTCCTTGCCTCGCAAACAACGATACCAGGTACTGAGCATGCACTTGGCATGCAGACCACCTGCAACGGCATAGATTTCCACCTCTCTATCCAGGTGCCAACACTGATCAAGGACAACATCCGGCAGTGCTTGCTCGACACATTCCGATCGGTTGGAAACATGGATCCTAATTGGAATGACCTCTTCTGGGCAGTGCACCCTGGTGGCCGTGCGATCCTTGACAACATAGAAGGCGAGCTTCAGCTGCAACCAGCAAAGCTTGCGGCAAGCCGCCATGTGCTGAACGAGTACGGGAATATGAGTGGCACGACGATCGCGTTTGTTCTTGATGACTTGCGTCGCCGTCGGGAGAAGGAGAGAGATGTGCATGAACAACTAGAGTGGGGAGTAATGCTAGCCTTTGGACCGGGTATTACAATAGAGGCAATGGTGCTGCGTAACCCACTCTCTTGAAGTCTTATGGAAAATTAATTGCCACTATCTTATGCTTCTCTGGTATCTTATTACGGTATATCGCAATAAATTAATGCATGACACTATATCAATTGTTCATGCTTAAGTGGGATTATGACCTACCAGTGATGTATTGATGTTGTGGAATTCCTACCGAATGTTTGTGAAGATATTTGAGTTGTCAACTACTCAACTGTAGTATATGTTGTAATTAAACTCTATATTGCTTTAATATGCTATTTGATTGTTAAGTTTTTTGGATTTGTAAAAAAATTGTAATACCATGTGTATATTTAAAACACCAGATTGTTTATATGGTTTGCTTCAATCCGAGTTTTGATCAATTGAGATGTATTTTTAAAGAGAACACTTCGAAAGTGCATCCAGGCCTTAATTATTTTGGTGGTTAATAATTACAGTTCTAAATTATTAAAGAGTAAATTGCATTAGCTGTACATGAACTTGACAGGTGGGTGCAATTTAGTATATGAACTTGTAAAATGCTCGTTTTGGTGCATGAACTTGTCTGATACATGCAAACTAAGGCTAAAATGGCATGACAAGACCGATTTTTCTATGTTGAACATTATAAATTATAAATTAGTAGATGACGTGCGTGCACATAGTAGAAAGGTTATATTTATAAACTTAGTTTCCACTTTATCTTTCTTTGTTTCTATCCTTTACATCATTACTCAGTTTTTTATTTTTTATGCAATCATTATGCCATATTATATGTTTATCCTTCTTCGATACATATTTACATAGAGTTTAAATCAACAACAAAATCAACAAGATTAACCTTGCCGTGCGATTTTGACCTTGTTCGCATGCACCAAACAAGTTTATGCACGAAAATGAGTGTTCTACAAGTTCATGTACTAGATTGCACCCACCTAACAATTCGTGTACCATTGATGCAATTTACTCATTATTAAACTAGTGACGGAACTAAAATAAATATTTCTCCAAAAACGAATTGGACAAATTAGAACTTCCATTAATTTTGGTTTCTCATTAAAATGTGATTTTGTTTATATTTAAGCATGATATTATGTTTGTAAGTTATATTTGAACTTCCATAAATTTAGTTTTCTACATGATCATTGTATTGCTTGAGATAGAAATAGAAGAAAAATATATTCAATTGTGTGCTAGATATCGTGACTCTAATGTTATGGCTTGTTATGTTGTTCCTACTACACAAGTTGATAATGATACTGTTGAACCATGTTCTAATTCTAAAGCCATCTCATGTGAAAATTCTTCTAAGTGGTTGACTGCTATAAGTGAAGAAATTGAGAGTCTTCATAAAAATCATACGTGGGATTTGGAAAAGCTTTCCAAATTCTTTGAAGTGCAAATGGATTGATAAGAAGGATTGTATTTCTATAGTTAATTCTGCAAGACTTCAATGAGGTATTAACTTCATTGAAGTTTTGACCAAAGGGAAGGTATAAACTTCAATGAAGTTTTTTATTTGTTGTACGCCACTTCTCCATTCGGGTGATGATTGCTTTTGTTGCTTTATTTGACTTGGAATTAGAGCAACTTGGTGTTAAAACTTTCTTACATGTTGATTTAGAAGAGAAGATTTTTATGATACAACCTGAAGGTTTTGTTGTTCTAGGAAAAAAACATTTAATTTGTCATTTGAAGAAATCTCTTTATGGTCTTAAACAAGCTCCTAGGGAAAGGTATAAAATAATGGATTCTTTTATGATTGCACAACAATATTCATGAAGCAATTATGATAATTGTGTTTACTTAATGAAATTTCCCCATGGATCTTTCATTTATTTGTTGTTTTATGCTGATGATATGCTCATTGCTTCTTATGAGAAGTCACCGATTAATCAGTGTAAGGCTCAACTTAGACATGAATTGGAGATGAAAGATCTTGGTCTCGCAAAGAAAATTATTGGCACAAAAATTCAGCATGACTGCAAGGCTGGTAATTATTCCCATATCAGAAAAGATACATGTATAAGATAGTTGACTAATTTAATCTGCGTAATTGCAAGCTTGTTTCTACACCTTTTGCTTCACATTATAAATTATCTTCAAGCTAGTGTCCTATTAATGAAGATGACAAAGATTACATATCGCATGTTCCATATGCCAGTGCTGGTTGGCAATCTTATGTTCCATTTGCGCAGATTTAGCTCATGAAGTTAGTGTGGTTAGCACATTCATGCATAATCCTGGCAAAGAACTTTGAAATGTTAAGTGGATTCTTCGTTATTTAAAAGGTACTTCTAATTTTGGCTTGATGTTTGATATGAATAAGGTGAAGATAGATGTGTTGGCAACTTTTTTGACAAGTTGACAAGCACGATCGCAGCACCTTAAGCCTTGCGGTGATCCTAGAGTCGCCAACCACCTCGATCTAGCAAATAGCTAAACCTAGATGGGTTTGATAACTAAACCGGCTAGCGGAGCCGATTTCTAGATAACTACCCGTCTCGTGGGCAAACGGAAGGTTTTCAGGACAAACCTACAAAGAGATGTCGCACTCTCGCAGCGGCGGCGGACGGTTTACGGCGCAAAACGACAAAGATGGACAAACTAAGAGAAAAACTAAAAGCAATATGAAAAACGATTCGATTGATTGATTGTAGATTGGTTTTTTACAATGAACCGGCCATGTCCCTTATATAGGGGTTGGTCTTGCCCTCTACAGGCCCTTCTCCAACAGTCGTTCTTCCGATCTCCACCGCCTCGCCTGATCAACAGTAGGGTTCCTCATCCATCCGATGCCAGCGATTGTATTTTCTCCGACGGTAAATGGGTGAGGGACGCCGCGGCCGTGACTGCTTACCGGGAGGACTGCCCGTTTCTTGACCCTGGTTTCCAGTGCATCAGCAACGGCCGGAGCAACTCGTCTTTCCGCTACTGGCGATGGCAGCCTCATGGCTGCCAGCTTCCGAAGTAGGTAGCCATCGCCAATGACATCTTTGATAAATTAGTAATTTCTTTTCTGTGTTTTTTCATGATGTGGACATTTTTCAGTTACTTGCATTGCCACTCAATCTTCAATTCCAAATGATTTGAGGTGTTTAGGTTCAATGCAACTGATATGCTGGAGAGGAGCCGGAACGGCAGAATCGTGTTCGCCGGCGACTCGATCGGCCGTAACCAGTGGGAGTCCATGGTGTGCATGCTCGCCGCCTCCGTGCCAGCGGGGAAGTCAAGAATATATGAGCAGTCCGGGAAACCCATTAGCAGGCACAAAGGGTACCTCGCCATGGTCTTCGCAGACTACAACCTCTCCGTCGAGTACTACCGCGCCCCAATGCTTGTCATGATCGACCGCTTCCCGGCAAGCAGCGGTGCCGTCAGGGGAGCGGTCCGGCTGGACATGCTGCCTCGGCACGCCAACCGTTGGGCCGGCGCCGACGTGCTCGTGTTCAATACAGGGCATTGGTGGAATGAGCACAAGACTATCAAATCGTAACTTGAGCTGTAGTTAATTAATTAATTATTTTGTTTCTATGCATACTATGTTGTTTCCTTTATTATAACTGATCCCTAAGTCTCAAACTACTGCCGCATACATGTTTTCAGGGGAAACTATTTCATGGTTGGTGATCGGCTGAACATGAGCATGGACATCAAGGAAGCATTCCGATGGTCCCTGGAGACAGTGAAAGATTGGGAGATAAGTAGTACACGGGTTCCAAATAGTTATTTTTTCTTCAGGAGTTATTCTCCTTCTCATTATAGGTAAGAATTGTTAGTGAATGATACACACAGTTCACCTCTTTGGTGAATTTTAACAAGACAAAATATAATCCTTCATAATTGACCATTCGTTTTATTCATTTTTTAAAAAAAATAAAAAAGAATATAAACCATGCTTAAAAAAACATTTGACGATAAACCAAGTCATGGTAAAAACATAAAAAATAAAAGACAATACATATTTTTTTAATAAGATGAATGGTTAGAACGTATTTGAAAAGTCAACATTGTCATGCATTAAAAAATGGATATAGTACGTTCCAAGGTAGATATATAATGCTTTTAAAATGGATTAAAATGGAGTGGTGAATCTACCACCATCCCCATCACTAATTCCCTACTTTTTTAGTACTTTTACAGTATATTCTACTTAAAGTATATACTTGCAGTATATGGAAGGGTAGGTTCGGTATTTGTTAAAAATATGAAAAGAGTATATACTTGCAGTATATGGAAGGGTAGGTTCGGTATTTGTTAAAAATATGAAAAGTGTTGTTTAGTATTTTGAAATTGAAGTTTATTTTCATCCGGATTGATTTTCTAGTTGTAGTATTTTTTCTGCATCTCGTCATCCATTCATGATATAGCTGTTGGCAACTTTTTTGACAAGTTGACAAGCACGATCGCAGCACCTTAAGCCTTGCGGTGATCCTAGAGTCGCCAACCACCTCGATCTAGCAAATAGCTAAACCTAGATGGGTTTGATAACTAAACCGGCTAGCGGAGCCGATTTCTAGAAAACTACCCGTCTCATGGGCAAACGGAAGGTTTTCAGGACAAACCTACAAAAAGATGTCGCACTCTCGCAGCGGCGGCGGACGGTTTACGGCTCAAACCGACAAAGATGGACAAACTAAGAGAAAACTAAAAGCAATATGAAAAGAACGATTCGATTGATTGATAGTAGATTGATTTTTACAATGAACCGGTCTTGTCCCTTATATAGGGGTTGGTCTTGCCCTCTACAGGCCCTTCTCCACGTCCAACTCGGGGTAGAAACCAAAGGAAACCCGAAACATGCCTTCCCGAGCAAGGAAACCTCGAACCGGCCACACACCGCCGGTCTGACCGGCCCTCAACCGGCGGTCTGACCGCCCAACACACGGCGGTCAGACCGGCCCACTCCTAGAAAACCGATAGACTTCCAAATTTTGGCAATATTTTCTATTTTAATCTTAGATGCCAAATTTGGGTGTAAACGCTCTCCTTCCTCAAGAACATCGGACAGGCTGGAGAAACGACACCCACTTACCGGCGATGGGTTTGGTGCTAGAGTTAACCGACGACGGCGAGGAGCTTCATGACGCCGTGCATGGAACCTCAGACTTCCTTCGCATTGCAAAGCACCTGCATCCAACAGGGGAGAGGAATTACCTGGTGCATGTCTCGAAGGTGGAGGAGTCGCCGCCGATGGAGTCGCAGTCATCGCTGGCAGTGAGGAAGAACATCAGCGTTGCCGTCAGTGGACCGTCGATCCGTTTTCGAGTTTAGGACGTAGCACCAGCGACAGCATGAGTCATCAGCACTGCCGCCGCCGACGGCCTGACGAACTCTGCTAGCCGGACTGAAAATTTTCGGACTTGAAACAGTGGTCCAATTCCTGATTTCTGATAGAGAGCGATTCCAGTTGCAGCTAGGAGAGCCAGCGCAGCGCCGTCGAGGACGCGCCGGGATGCTGGCGACGCCGCCGGCGAAGCCCCGTGTCCAGCCCCCTGAGTTCGCCCAAAAAATCGCCCCTCCACAAAAACCGGAATTCAAACTTAGCAGTACACATCACGGATTTTTCATAAACACTTAGTACCTTTGATAATTGTTCGTTTAAATCATCATATGATTCTACAAGTTGCAGAAGAAGCTATTCCGTGAACAGACTCAGGAAACACAGATTTTTCCTACCCGCCCGTTATTATGTGTATCAGATTCGTTACAAAGAATTAATTTAGTGAACAAAATCAGTCCCAAAGAGCCAGACTCAATGACATATTTAGCTATTTTAACGGAGTTCTATTTCGAAAACATCAGTATGGTCGAAGCACAATTCATTTCCAAATTGCGAAGAGAGCAGAATAGGCAGGCAAACACCGTCAGATATATATCTCTCTGATGATATTAGTACAAACAAGAAGTGAAAATCCCTCTTTGTTCTAATAATTTCACTGCATAAATCTCATAGTATATATGGTACAAAATATATATGGACTAGCATTTAAAGAGGGAGATCAAGTCCCTTGCCGACTTCCACACCAATCATCTGAAGAATGCCCTTGTTCAGCACCTGAACAAAAAGGAAACGCAACATTCAGAAACACAAAATTCAATCATGCTCTAAGACTATGATGATGAGACAGAAACTTAATTAGCTCTATCAGCAATACGAATTAAGTGAAGTGCCCAAATTACCAGCTCCACGATGAAGGTGCCAATGAGGCCAATCATGCAGGCCCTGGAGTTCCATATCTCTGCAGTCCTGGTGAAACCCAGGAAGGGCTCACTCAGCTTTGGCTGCTTCCTCGGCACCTCAACCTGATGACGCAGTTCCAAAAATCAAAATCAAACAAACCACCATTAAATAAAAACAGAGAAGAGAGTGGACTCAATAACACAAATCAATCCAGGCATTTCGACAGTGGCACCATCAGTTTGTGACTGACTCACCCCTGCAGGCAGCTTTGCAGCTCTAATTTTGACAGATCTGGTTCTTGGCAGTTCCAGGGATAGACCAAGCTTCCTCAGAGGCTTGTGGCTCAAGATCGACTGATGTGCCAAGAAGGAGGGGGCAGCAAGTGTAGCTGTCGCCGCCATTGGTTCTGGCCTTGTTCTTGCTGTGCCCTGCTAGCCTAGCAAGGTTTTCTCTTGGGCCAATGATTTTCAGCTTCCTCTCTCCTATCTTCTTTGCAAGACGAGATGGGCAATCGTGCGTTGGTAGTCCAGTCGTTGGAGAGGCCACCATCGCTCAGACGTGGCCACACTGGAGACGCCAAAAATTTCTGCAAGAAGATAACGGGAGGACGAGCTGGCTTCCGTATTACAGGGGAGGCCGATAACTGTCCTCGTGACCTGAGAAGGAAAAAACAGAAATATTTTACTTTAGGAAAAAGAAATATTAGGGAAAAAGCTACGGATCAGCCGCACGATGTATCGGCGCTTCGTATCCATATGTTAATTATTGTCTTTGCTCTCTCCACTAGATGGATCCATATCCATGCATGCATATGCGCGTAAGTTTTAAAATATTTTTTATTCTAGACTAATTATCCGATTTACGATCTAATCATATCATTATGTTCGTGGTAATTAACTTTACAACAAGAAGATATTATATGATTATATTCTGATAAAAGTTCAAACGTTAAAACTCATTATTAACTGTTAAAACTTATTCTTTCATATTTGATAGTAACATTTTCAACTAACACTAAGTTTCAACAAATTTTTAAATATTTCAATGGCTGTTTTTTATCACATAATTTAAAGTTACACCCAGTAGTCAAACTGATACATTTGACCGGTCAGATTTTTATTTAAGAAAAGAGCGTCGGATTTGTAGTTTCCATAATTTGCCATAGTTAAAAATGTCAATTTTTGTTTTTCCTTAAGCATAAAAAAGGCCTATTTGCCAACATGCAATTTGTAAAGCCAATCGTTTATTTTTCTAAAAAAACTTGGAGATTACCTTAACAAAATTTGCTATTTGTGCCGTGGCAATATTATGCTAACCTTGCAAAATATTATATTTGCAGCGTTACAAGGCGACCTCGGATGCTTGATGTATATATATTCTTGGACGCCACTACACTCCATAGTCTAAACTAGGGATCCAATTCTTTCAATAACTACTATTTCTTTCCCACGTGAGGCGTATATAAGAATGCAACAAGGAAAGAATCCTAATAGCTAAACTTCAAATAAAATTTTCTTTCAAATTACATATCCGACCTACAATCCGATTATACCATTGTATTCGTTGCACTTAAATCTTTATAACAAGATCTTACATCTTTATATTCTGATGAAAAGAAATATATATGTTGTACATTATTTTTATTATATATATAAGTTACTTTAAAAATTAATGGTCAACTGAAGGAATTGGTACAGAGGGGGTCAAAATGAAAAATCATGTAGAGAATTATACCGGACAAAGATTGGGCACGAAATGAATTACCTCTTTTAATTATGCGTGTGGATAGCTTGTATATATCTCGAGACCATTCCTATCTACCTCACGCGAATGCATCATATAGCACAATATTGCTGCGACAAAGATTGGGCACGAAATGAATTACCTATTTTAATTATGCGTGTGGATAGCTTGTATATATCTCGAGACCATTACTATCTGCCTCACGCGAATGAATCATATAGCACAATATTGCTGCGTTCAGAGGTGAAGGTTAAAAACTTCTCTCTGCACGTAAAATAGAACGATCCATTAATTAGCACATAACTAATTAAGCACTAGCTAAAATAAACTTAGAAATAAATTAATATGAATTTGTAAAGTTTTTTTCTATCGAAACTTTATTAGAAGAACACACGGTTTAACCGTTTGAGAAACATGTGCGTGGGAAAGGAAACAGAACAAGTTAGAAAGAGGTGGTAAAGAACCCACCCTTAAAGATGGGAAGAAACGTTGTATAGAGCAGTAATTTTGTACTTATAATGATATCTTTTCAGATCCAACGATTGACGACACACATCTCATTCGTCCTATAAAGCATAGTTCAAAGCGTACATACATACTCTGTACTTCATCCATTTCAGTTTATAAGACTTTCTAGCATTGTCCACATTCATATATATGTTAATGAATCTAGACATATATGTGTGCCTAAACTCATTAACATCTATATGAATGTGGGTAATGCTAGAAAGTCTTATAACCTGAAACGGAGATAGTACTTTTTATTGATGTAACAAGCTAACCGTGAACACACACATGCACGAGCACACACTGATACATAACTTTATTTATTTATTATCATACTCGACCATATTCAAGTATGATAAGTAAATGAGATTTGCTCCGATCCAGTAAAAAGTAACTCGATGTACCGATACCTCACGCTACCAAATCGTTTCCGATCGTTGGATATCCTACCCAGCTAGATCCAACGATCGGAAACGATTTGATACCGTGAGGTATCATTACCTCGATGTACTTTTCATTGGATCGGAGAAAATCTCTAAATAAATACTTTCAGCTTAGCTGATTCTGGGGTCTTTGTCACTATGTCGACCCAGATGCAAACGTGATTCTCGTTGAACTCTTGAGTGACCATGGTGCCTGTCACACGTGTAAGTTTCCTCTTTTTCCTTACCCCCTAATTCATTAATAAATTACCCAGAGAAAACGTTTAATTTAACCTGGAGCTAACCTTAACTGGACAATGCAAATAATAAGCGGAATTGGCATGGTGGAATTTTCTTCGAAATTCCTGATGTTTAAATGCACTAACAGGAATTTTAGAGGAATTTTATTTCAGAGCAAAGGTGGTAGCATTTATAATCCAAAGAAATCGCCATGAGTCAATTAAATAAAATTCCTTCCTCTCCCTCCTTTGGCCGTGAGCCGTTCCCGGCTCACACCTTTCCTATTCCCGTCTCCGCTCTCGCGCCGCCGCTCCACCGGCCGTCGCGTTCCCCATTTCCTGGTTATACTCGGTCTCGCGCCGCTCTCGCAGGCCGTGTCCCAATCTAATTCTATATACCGCTGCCTTATCCTCTCCAAAAACCGGCATCGCCACCAACCTGGCCCCACCTCTTGTTGTCGCCCCCCCCCTCCTTCTTTTGCCGGCCATGCCGCCCTAGCATCCACTGGCCCCACTAAACCCACCTCCTCCTATAAAAGCCACCCCTCACCCCCTAATTTATGTTTCTCAATTTTTGCCGTGTCCTAGCCGCCGCCCTCCTCCTCCCACCGTTGTCACACCGCCGCACCATCCCCGCTGCCATCGCTCATCGGTGAGCTCTCCCCTCCCTTAGATCTCGCCAGCAAGGTTCGCCGCCAGGATCATTTCCATCTATTTTAATCTATTCATTGTGCTTGCCCTAGTCATCGTTGCATCGTTGCCCTAGCCGCCACCGGCGCCTTGCCAAGACACTACCGCACTGTCACCGTCGCGTGCCGCACGTTGCCGCCACCTAGCCGCGTCGCTCCCATGCCGCTGCCGGCCTTGTCGTGCCGTGTCGTGCCGCTGCCGCCACTTGCCGCTTGGCCAAGCGCCCTGCTGTTGACGGCCCTTAAATCATAATATTTGACCGTCAATATCTGCATATAATGAAATAAAATATGGTATCCAACTTAGTGGTAGGATTTATTACTAATCATTTCCACTAGTGTTGGTGAAATATGTGTATGAAGGTATTTTGAGGAGAAAACACATCCGTCATGCGACAAAATGCACCTCTGCACATTCAGGACACGTTTACACGGATTGGAGGCCCCATAAGTCAATAAAAACCATTTAGAATTGAGCCAAAACATAGCCCAGGTTATTGGGGGCCCATTAAGCAACCTACCGGCCAAAGGAGAGGCCGGGAGGACACTTTTTGGGTTCGGCCGAACCCGTTCTACGGCCGTTCATCGCCATCTTCCACGTGTACACTCCTGATCACTTCCCAATGGCGGTTGCGGGGCATTTCCGACAATTCCCATCAATGTAACCGTCATTTGGAGCCTATATAAGGAGGAGTTCACTCTCATTCACAACACACAACTTTGAGCTGAATTACAAGAGGCTCTATTGTATCTTTTGTACATTAGAATAAGGTAGTGAGTGAGGGGAAGCTCTGGACGAGTGCCCGGAAGTTTGGCGCTCATCCGACTTCTACCTCGACGAGTGTAGCTTCCTTGGAGGAATTCGGGAGGAGTACCAGAGCTGTCGGTACACTCTGCTCCAGGTTCGGAGAACTTCTTCTATAAAGTAAGCATTCGTGTTCCTTTCTTATGTTATTTAATTAATTTGCCTAAGTAAGATAAATTTCCATCTTTGCGGGTTCATTGTTTAGTATTCGTACTAAGTGCTCTAGTACTAGGACTCCGGATAGAGAAGGAAGTTCCTGCGCAAGTATTAGAGTAGTAATTAATAACATAGACGTGGTGTCTAGGTTAGAGATTACCTTTGTTTGTTGTGTATCCCACGGATTTGTCAGAGGTAGGCGGCAGGTGGTGACAGCCCTGAATCCCGTCATAGTAATCATCCACGTTCGGATACATCATAGAGCTATAGCCGGAACCACGCGGGCGGACCAGTAGGGGTCGGTGCCCGAAGCAACAGATAGGAAATTACCTTTGCTTAGCGTAGATAAATAAAACACATAGAAAGTCCTCTCTAGCCTGCCTACCATTAGTTGTTGTCCTTGGATAGCCTTAGCCTTAGGTATATTACACACGTTCCCTGAGTTCGATATCCTTTTGGGGTCACCCGAAGGTGAAGTACTACAGCGGTATTCCGTGCGCTTGCGGATTTATCTGTGGTCGTAAGAAATACCAACAGAGGGTCAAGTCTAACAAAGTAACTAAGTTATGTTTTGCAAACCTAGGGTGATAGTGGCTCAACTATATCTCTAGGAATGTAAATCACACTCCTAAGTCAATGTTTTGCAATCCTAGGGTGTTATGATCTCAAGTATGTCTCTAGGAATGTAAATTGCACAAATGTAAATGCGGCGAATAAATGAGACAAGGAGACAAGAGATTTTTCACCGAGGTTTAGAAACTCGCCGGTTTCCTACTCCCCGTTGAGACGAGCCCAACTCCACCGCTCAACTAGGAAGCCACCACACGCCCCCTTCATCAAGGGATGGGCAAGGCGAGAGCCGGCCCACGGAGAGGACTACCTATGCCTCGATTACTCGGGGTAGTTCTTCCTTCACTCCGAAGGTGGTCAACTCCAAACCACTCACAACCGGCACAGGGCCTCCTCCACAATCTTCTCGGAGAGGTCACCGGGCAACTCCTCCACAAGCCGTCTAGGAGGCGGCAACCTCAATGTGTAACAAGCGATGACACTAGCTCAACAAATGAAAGCAAATGCACTTAATTGACTCTTAGCTAGAACAACCCTCAACCACTATAATGGATGAACAATAAGCTCAAGTGTAATCAATCTTCGATTAGACATGCTTTCTTTCCGAGAGAATGAGATGGAATCTCTCGGTGCAGCCTGGGCCAGGTTCTCGCTGTTAACTCAATCTGGCCCAGACTTGTCTTTACCCGACCATGTGTTGTTACAACATTTTCAGTACGGGTTAGACAAGGAGTCTGCTAAAAATCTCGATATTTCCGCCAGAGGTTCGTTCGCACACAAGACAACCGTGGAAGGAAGAGAACTCTTAGATATGATCTTAGAGAACGATTCTTTCGGCCGAAGTGAAGCCATCCCGGAGGTCGAGATTATCCATGAGGAACCTCTGCACGTGGAGTCGGAACCCGACTTAACTGCCGAATCCTTATCCCTGTCGCAAGAGCCGGAGGAAGAAGAAATTCATCCTCTAGAAATTCCATTCCAATTCGAGGAGGATCTTTTTGAAGATTATGGGAACACCTCGAACTATTCCTGCGAGAAGAGACCACCGACCAAGGTCAATTCTGATGAACCTCTCGATAAAGCTATGCTTAAAGAGACGGTTAAGAAATTGACCACCATCATGAGTAACGAATGGTTGAGGGAAGGGGAGCTCTCATCTGAAGCAATTCAGATCCGATGCCCCTCCTCAACCGTTACGTGTCTCATTGGAGGTAATTTGGTTCGTGCTCTATATAATCCCTCTGTTGGTGCCAATATTATGTCCGCAACCTTTGCATTCGATTGCTTAGGGGACAGACCGTTGGAACCAACCGTCAAAACCTTCCGAATTTCCACAAACTCTACTACGGAAGATTTAGGGATTATCTCTGGAGTGCCCATACAGCACAGCAACGTTGAGGTCATCCTAGATTTCCATGTGTTCGACATATCTGATTTCGACATACTCATAGGCCATCCCATAGAAAAACTCTTAGATGTGCCCGAAACCGGTGTCCTCAACCTGAAAGTAGGAAGAATCGCCACCTCCGTCCCAGTGTTTTAATCAACCAATTCTTTGATGGAGCCTCTTCCTGTTCCTGAGCCAATTGAGGAAGTGATGGCCATTTCTCCACTCGAGCCCCCAGAGTCTATTTTCGATGAATCCATCGAAGAATTCAATGAAGGGGAGGATGAATATGGAGAAACGATTGATTTGCCAAAAACGGATCAGCCGTCACGAGTCCCAATTGAGCTAAAGCCCTTACCTTCAGGCCTACGGCATGCATTTCTGAACGGCGATGCGGAGTCTCCCGTCATTATAAGTGACAAACTCTCTGAGAGGGAGACGACCCGACTTATCACTGTTTTAGAAAAGCACCGTGCTGTTTTTGGCTATTCCCACCAAGACTTAAAAGGCATTAGTCCGACCCTCTGCACTCATCGCTTTCCCTTAGACCCGTCTTGCACTCCATCTAGGGAACCTCAGAGGAGGTTAAATAATGCGATGAGGGAGGTTGTCAAAAAGGAAGTCTTGAAACTCCTACATGCCGGGATTATCTATCACGTGCCATATAGTGAGTGGGTTAGCCCTGTCCAAGTAGTGCCTAAGAAGGGAGGCATGACGGTCGTTGAAAACTCGAACAACGAGTTGATCCCGCAACGAACCGTCACAGGATGGAGAATGTGCATTGACTATACGAAACTCAACAAGGCTGCAAAGAAGGATCACTTTCCGCTGCCTTTCATTGATGAAATTCTTGAGCGGTTGGCGAACCATTCCTTCTTTTGTTTCCTTGATGGGTATTCTGGTTATCACTAAATCCCCATCCATCCCGATGATCAAAGTAAGACCACGTTCACGTGCCCATACGGAACGTATGCATATCGAAGAATGTCGTTCGGGTTGTGCAATGCACCCGCGTCATTTCAAAGATGCATGATGTCTATTTTCTCTGACATGATCGAGGATATCATGGAAGTCTTCATGGACGATTTTTCAGTCTATGGTAAAACTTTCGATCAGTGTTTGGAGAACTAAGACAGGGTCTTACAAAGATGTCAAGAAAAGGACTTGGTACTTAATTGGGTAAAGTGTCACTTCATGGTTCGTGAAGGAATAGTCCTGGGACATCAAATCTCTGAAAGAGGAGTTGAGGTGGACAGAGCAAAAATCGAAGTAATTCGACAGCTTCCACCTCCTGTCAATGTCAAGGGAGTCCGTAGCTTCTTGGGTCATGCGGGGTTCTACAGGCGCTTCATAAAGGATTTCTCCAAAATTGCTAGACCCCTAACTGCCTTGCTAGCTAAGGATGTTCCGTTTGACTTTGATGATGAGTGTATGAAGTCCTTTAAAATTCTTAAGGAATCACTTATTTCAGCGCCAATCATCCAACCTCCTGATTGCTCGGCTGCCGTTTGAAAATATGTGCGATGCTAGTGATTTTGCTGTGGGAACTATTCTTGGGCAAACTAAGGATAGGAAACACCATGCTATCGCATATGCTAGTAAAACGTTGACTGGAGCTCAGCTTAATTATGCCACAACTGAAAAGGAGCTCCTAGCCGTAGTGTTTGCCGTTGATAAGTTCAGGTCATATTTAGTGGGAGCTAAGGTAATAGTTTACACTGATCATGCTGCACTAAAATACCTACTCACTAAAAAAGATGCAAAACCTCGGCTAATTAGGTGGATCTTTCTACTCCAAGTTGACATAGAAATTAAGGATAAAAAGGGAGTAGAGAATTCTGTTGCAAATCATTTGTCGCGTATGCAAATTACTAACATGCAGGAGCTACCGATAAATGATATCTGCGAGACGACATGCTGCTAAAGTCACAGACTCTGACCCGTGGTATGCAACCATCGTCAACTTCATGGTCGCGGGGCATGTACCACTGGGAGAAAATAAGAAGAGGTTGATCTACGAGAGCCGCATGCACTTGTGGGATGCACCTTACCTGTATAGAGTCTGTTCAGACGGTCTACTACGAAGATGCGTTCCGGTAGATGAAGGCATGCAGATCATTGAGAAATGTCATGCTGCCCCATATGGAGGTCACTATGGAGCATTCAAGACACACGCAAAGATCTGGCAGAGTGGATTTTTTTGGCCATCGATGTATGATGACACAAAGGAATTCGTTCGAAAGATGCACTAGATCCAGAAGCATGGAGGGATCACTGCTCGAGATGCGATGCCACTAACATACAACCTTCAAGTCGAGTTATTTGATGTATGGGGCATCGACTTCATGGGACCTTTCTGTTAACAGTGAAATTTGGTAAGCCCAAAGTTACCATCAGCTTAGAGTCAGTATCGGCTTCAAAGTTCTAGATCAGCCGATGGGAGTCAAGTCGCCACGATGTCGTGTTCTTGGTGGAGTCGGATCAATCAAAGGAAGCTTATCTAGAAGAGTCCGAGTTCAAGAGGATGCGACATGACAGTTTATCTATTAATTAGGCATAGTTTGTTAGTTTCCTTTTATGTTTAGAAAAGTTGTGTTAGTGTCCGTAAGGACTTTACTTTTCCTTTTTAGTTTCTTTCTTGTCCGATAAGGACTAGTATCTCCCTATGGGTATAAATATGTACACCCGGGGTCATTGTAATATATCAATCTATCGATCAACAATACTCTCGGCGCATCGCCACCCTCTTTACCGAGGTTTTTACTTATCATCCGACGGAACTTGGCACCCTGACGCGGGGCTGCATCAGCTTTCGATCTCCGGCGAAGGGGTAAGTCCTACGTTCCGCGGCCCTGGTGAATCTATCGGCTATGTTGGTGTTGTTCAAGGCTGCATCGCTTCGATCTCTTGGATCGCTCTGGTTTGGTTGATATATTTGCCTACCTGATATCTCAATTCTATCTCTAATTGCATTGTGTTTAGAGACGCATCGGTTTAGTTGACTGTCTCGGTTAGGTCTGATCTTCTATCTTAGCCGATATATCTCTATAATCGCAATGTTGTTATAAATAGATTTGTTATATCTGTCACATTAGACAGATCTATCGGCTCATTGAGTATTAGATTTTCATATACAATCTCGTGCTGCATCGGTTAGGTTCGACCTACTAGATTGTTGTTGATAATATAAGTCTTGTGAAGCCGATAGGTTCATGCTAATGTTTTATCGAGGTGCTAGCCGATAAGTTATCTGGACATTGCATCGGCTCATAAGGATTACATATATATACAAGTTGGATTTAGCCGATGACAACAAAGGTTTCACTGTTTCTAATCTGTGGATTTTATGGCATCGGACCTCTAGCCGATGTATGCTTTAACCTTCGAATCAGTGCTTTTCTATCATATCATTGCTAGCCAAGTGGTTTCTATTGGATTATATTGTTATTTATTACACCATCATCAGCCGATTGCCTTTATAACATTATTTACATCAAGTATCAGAATCTACATTCGACATATAGCCGATAGCTCAAAACCCTATCACTATCGGCTGGTATTGGCATCGGCTGAGATTGCTCTATCGGTTGTTTAGCCAATCGGCTGTTTGATCTACTGTTTACATATCTTGTTTAGCTCAAACTGATTGGCACGCTCGCATCTCATCAATCTTTGACCTGCACAGGAGGTTAAGTCTCCCAGGCCGGTGTGTTTGATTTTTTCGTCAATACTTTCCCAAAGTCCTATGACTGCAAGTATATCCTGGTAGCCGTTGACTATGGTGTCGAAGTGGGTAGAGTAATGCCATGCAGGGCCGCAGACGCCAAGCATGCCCGCCGGATGTTTCATGAGATTATCTTCCCTCGTTTTGGAACTCCGCGGATGGTGATAAGTGATGGAGGGTCTCATTTCATCGATAAGACCTTCCGAAACTTTTTGCAAGAACTTGGGGCTCAGCACAACATTGCCACTCCATATCATCCCAGACAAGTGGACAGGCAGAAACGAGCAACAAATAAATCAAGAACATTCTGCAGAAGACTGAGATGGGGAAGGCATGGAAGAACAAGCTACTTGATGCACTTTGGGCATATAGGACTGCTTATAAGACGCCCATCGGCATGTCACCGTACCAACTTGTCTACGGGAAGACTTGTCACTTTCCAGTAGAGTTGGAACATAGGGCGCACTGGGCTATCCGGACTTGGAACATGGATTTAAAGGGAGCCGGACAGCATAGGAAGATGCAGCTCTCTGAGCTGGAAGAATGGAGGGACAAGGCCTACCACAATGCCAAGATATATAAGGACAGAACCAAAAGATGGCATGATAAACGAATCAAGCACGAGTTCAAAGTAGGGGACAAGGTGCTGCTGTTCAACTCACGGTTGAAGCTTTTCAGACATGGAAAACTTCGAAGTAAATGGATGGGTCCATATACCGTCGTCGATGCTTCATCACATGGAGCCGTCACGCTGCGCGACAATGAAGGTAACATCTTTAAGGTAAATGGCCATCGTTTAAAAGTTTTTCTTGATCCGTTAGAAGTTGATCGTGACTTAGATGTTGTGAATCTAGTCTCTTTTAGCTTCTACCCGGAGTCTTTAGGTCCCCCTTGATCCGTTAGTTTTCAATGCCGCGAGTCCTTAGGCCTCCATCTAGTTATCTTAGGTCTAGCTTTCATGAATAAAATAAAATAAAGTTGGCACCTTGGTCTTCCAATCAAGTGAGTCCTTTTTGCTTCACTTTTGTCTTTGTTTTTCTTTTTTTGTGTCCAATAAAGCCTCCCAGATACAAAGACAAGTGTGGGGTTGATCTTGTACATCAACGCCGTAACCAAAGCAAGATCACCCCAGAAGTGCTGAGCCATGACGAACCACACAAGGAAAATTGATGCAGTCGGAACCAATGAGGGGTCAGCCAAACTTCCAGTTCGGCTAAACCACCTCTACCATGAATCGTCCTCTGTTTTATACAAAGCGCAGGTTTGCACAATTTTTCCTTTGGACATCCGTTCTATATTGAGTTTAATTTGATTATCAATTCTAAAATATCGAAGATAATTAAACTAAAGCTAGAGATGGTACAATTAGAGTTCATTATCTCCCTGAAAATAACATGCATGCCTATTATTCTTTGCTCATACTTGTTTCTTGTGGTGACATATCCAATAGGGACCCCATGCTATCTAGGTAATTGATGAAGGAGATATAGTCTGATGATAGAAATCCTGCTCTTCATGTTGCACACTTGGGAATTTTATAAAATGATATATATATATATAACGATGCTAAACTCCTCATTGATATTTTTATTCCCACTAGAGCCATAGGTTGATCATTCATGATTAGCTTGTCATTACATTGAGCGCTGTCAAGTTTTGTGACCCTAGTGAAATGCTTTTCATACTTTCATGGTCAAGAACACACGCATTCCACATACACCCACACCTATGCTTGACTTCTACACTGGAAGTTAGCATTCCTCATTTACCAATCATTTCATCCATCTTCCACAAAATAAATACTCCATATCATTTATGCCCCTTCCTCCAAAGTTCTTTTGAAAAAAAAGGAAAGAAAGAGAGAGGCATGGCTATGCAAAAAGGAAGAAAAAAAAAGAATGTGCTCATACAAATATGGAGCATGATGGTGAGAAAAAAAAAAGAGATAGCCATGTACTATCCCAACTTTCAAAAGAGAAAATAAATGGAGGAGGAGGTATACAAAAGGAATTACTTTTATTTTCCGTTTTCCACCCACAAATTCACCATACACATACACATGCACATTCTTGACCAGAAAGTATGTCTTGTATTTCCGTGGATCAATTATTTGACTTTGCAATATATGTGATACAAGTAATGCTCTACTCTTTTCCATACCCTGAACTCCACATAAGCCTTATTAGATGGTAGGAAAAGAAAAGGCACAATCATATGCCTTTGTGAGGAATCATACACTTTGAGTGATCGACAGAATCAATAGAGGAGCAAAGCAAAGTTATAATTTTGTGTTACGTGAAAAACCCCAAGTTGTTCTTCATGAAAAGTTAGGGTGACTTGAGTCAAGATTGTTCCATTTCTCAATTGCCCAAGGATCGCATGGTAGACACTACAAAGATCCACAAGTACAGGTATGACTTTAAATAATTTGTTTGCATGATTATTAGTAGGGAAGTCAAAACTCTATTGTATAGTCCATAGCCTTCACTCGGGATGGGCAAAGGTTAAGTGTGGGGGTGTTGTTGACGGTCCTTAAATCATAATATTTGACCGTCAATACCTGCATATAATGAAATAAAATATGGTATCCAATTTAGTGGTAGGATTTATTACTAATCATTTCCACTAGTGTTGGTGAAATATGAGTATGCACGTATTTTGAGGAGAAAACACATCCGTCATGCGACAAAATTCACCTCCGCACATCAAGGACACGTTTACGGATTGGAGGCCCTATAAGTCAATAAAGACCATTTAGAATTGGGCCAAACATAGACCAGGTTATTGGGAGCCCATTAAGCAACCTACCGGCCAAAGGAGAGGCCGGGAGGACACTTTTTGGGTTCGGCCGAACCAACCAGTTCGGCCGAACCCGTTCTACGGCCGTTCATCGCCATCTTCCACGTGTACGCTCCTGATCACTTCCCAATGGCAGTTGCGGGGTATTTCCGACAATTCCCATCAATGTAACCGTCATTTGGAGCCTATATAAGGAGGAGTTCACTCTCATTCACAACACACAACTTTGAGCTAAATTACAAGAGGCTTTATTGTATCTTTTGTACATTAGAATAAGGTAGAGAGTGAGGGGAAGCCCTGGAGTAGTGCCCGGAAGTTTGGGGCTCATCTGACTTCTACCTCGACGAGTGTAGCTTCCTAGGAGGAATTCGGGAGGAGTACCGGAGCTGTCGGTACACTCTGTTCCGGGTTTGGAGAACTTCTTCTATAAAGTAAGCATTCGTGTTCCTTTCTTATGTTATTTAATTACTTTGTCTAAGTAAGATAGATTTCCATCTTTGCGGGTTCATTGTTTAGTATTCGTACTAAGTGCTCTAGTACTAGGACTCCGGATAGAGAAGGAAGTTCCTGTACAAGTATTAGAGTAGTAATTAATAACATAGACGTGGTGTCTAGGTTAGAGATTACCTTTGTTTGTTGTGTATCCCACGGATTTGTCAGAGGTAGGCGGCAGGTGGTGACAGCCCTGAATCTCGTCCTAGTAATCATCCACATTCGAATACATCATAGAGCTATAGCCGGAACCACGCTGGTAGACCAGTAGGGGTCGGTGCCCGAAGCAACAGATAGGAAATTACCTTTGCTTAGCGTAGATAAATAAAACACACAGAAAGTCCTCTCTGTAGCCTGCCTACCATTAGTTATTGTCCTTGGATAGCCTTTGCCTTAGGTATATTACACACGTTCCCTGAGTTCGATATCCTTTTGGGTCACCCGAAGGTGAAGTGCTACAGCGGTATTCCGTGCGCTTGCAGATTTATCTGTGGTCGTAAGAAATACCAACACCAGCCGTGCGCTTGCCGCCGCCTGCTGGTCGTGCCTTGCCGTGTCGCACCGCGCCTCGCTTTGACGTGCCGTTTGCCGCCGCTTGCCATGTTTCGTGACCGACCTAGGCCGCCGGTTTTGTGAACCGGCGGTGGACCGCCCACATGGTCCCGGCCCTAGTTCGGCCGAACCCTGGTTGGCCCCTCTGGCCCATGCTTTTCTCCTGGGGTTTGGTGGAAAATCCCTCAGCCCATATGTATGGTGAATGGGCCCATTTGAATGTGTTTCGTTAGTTTTGTGGGCCCAAAATTCTATAGGCTTGAATATGAGTTTGATTCTCCTCCTTTATGTGTATTTCATCTTCATTTTCGTGGTTTGTCACCTGTATACAAATATACACTAACGCTCGTGGAAATTGTTAGAAATAAATCCTACCACTATATTGAATGATGAGCACCCTGCAGCGAGCACCCTGATTTTCCCTCTCTTTCACGGTACCAATCAACAACCAATAATATATATGGCTATATATATATTGATGTGATAAATGGAGCAGCAAAATTAATCAAGACTAGTCAACTGGACAAACGACGATATAAATTCTTAAGCTTACAGAGCTTGGAAAGACTGCAAACTAAACACCACACCTCTCTACCCGTGCACTGGCAAAGCACACGATCAGAAGAAGATGGAGACCTCCTTGGCTCCAGCACGTGCTCAGCAGGGAAAATTTGCCAATCACGCACTTGTGCCACTGTCGTTGATAGCGGCAACAATCAGCAGAATATTGACGATGGGAGCGCCATCGTCCCTGGCGGCGGAGGACACGACCTCGACGACGACCAAAACAAATTAAGCCCTAACCCTCCCTGTAACCTATTACATGGACATATATGTGTGTGTGCACGCAAGCACCAGGAAAGGACATGGGCTCAAAGGCCCAAAACCTAATTAAACATAGACTAATTAAGTTTAGTCCTAATTAACTTGGTAACGATGCCGCAAATCTCCTATGCTGCAATAAATTAAGTAAATAAACATGCTAATGGAAAATTAGCATGATAAGATCGGTACGTGCAATGAACCAACACGTCTTCTATGCCCATCTGATCGGTAGCACTCCTTGTCGGTTTCTTCTTCACACAAATTTGCAAAGAACCACCGGCAAAAGATACAGGTGCTTTGTCATTGGATGTTTTACATTTATGGTTTTATGTAGTTATTGGCGGCGTTAATTTGGTATTTAACAACCGTCAACCGGCGCTGACAAGGGGTGGCATTGCAACCGACGGCTACCATCACCAAGGACCGCCGCCACCAACCCCCCACCCGATCTAGTGGTCCCGAGCACCACCACTGCGAGATCTGGAGGTCTTGAGACCTGCCTTTGGTCGTCTTTCCGCTCCACCTCATCTTCGAGCCGTCCGCCGTCTCCGGCCAGTCAGATCAACCAGCGGAGAGCCTGGGGTTGCCAGATCCGGCCGATGGCCTCGGCCTCAGCGTTGTGTTAACGCCAAAATTTGGTAAACCCCGAGGTCATCATCGGCTTAGGATCCGTGTCGGCTACACAGTCATGGAATTAGCCGATGAGAATTATCACTCGCCATCAGTCGGATTCTTAGTGGATTCGGTTAAGAAAATTAATCAATTAAAGAAAGTTTATCCATAAGTGACTGATTTTAAGGAGGATGCATCATGGCAATTTATCTATTAATTACACAGAGTCAGTTAGTTTTCTTTTATTTTTAAGAAAGTGTGTTTAGAGTCCGATCAAGACTTGTATCTTTTACTATATCTTTAGAAAAGTTTATGTCTTGTCTAATAAGGACAAGTATCTACCCATTGATATAAACATGTATACCCGGGTCCCTGTAATTTATCTCTTGATCAATGCAACTTCGCGCATCACCACCATTTTTATTTACATATTTCTCGACGAGTTCTTGTTTCGAGTTGGGTTGCATCGGCTTCGATCTCCAACGAGAGGTAAGGCTTATTTTGGCTATTTGTATCGGTAGGGCTAGAGTCTTGACACTCTAATCTTGTTGATGTAAACACCTATTTATCCTACATCTTAGTTAATCTAAGTTGATGTCTTAATTTACCTGTATCGACCATATCTTTTCTAGGGTTTTGTTGGTATCAACTAAATTGTTTCATCGATTTAGATTAGCTAAGGTGTTCATCACCCTGAAAATCAATTGAAGACTTGATTGTTTAGACTTTATGCTTCTTTTCGTATAATGGCTTGATCTAATTAGTCATATTTATATCCACGTTGCACGTTGTATATTTGACCTGTAAAATGTTTATTAATCATATCGTTTTCTGCAAATCTGGGCACCAAATGGTATATACAGAAGAGTACTAGCTTAACAAATTGACACTTTCTTTCTCTGACTTTGATCACATTTTGTAGTTATGTGCAAGGAAATGCATGATTAGAGTTTGTCAAAATTAGTCTCCACACGCACGTGCCACCCTTGCATCCGCGAATCTCTTCTCAGCAACTGGGAAGCCTGTCCACTAACGGCACCGAAAAATTGCACGTTGCTCTCTTCTCATCTTAGAGATCGATCGATAGAGCATATTTTGTAAGATGACCAAACAAATCTACCAGATGAGAGGGAGGGGGTGTGAGCTGCCACTCCATGTTGCCTACCTACCGCTTGGAGTTGCCCCTGCCGTTCCCGAATGTCTTTCATCACGTTATTTAAGTAAGTTATCGCACGTTATGGACTAATGAAGTAGATCAATCGAACAACAGCTCTTTGAGGCCGTCTATTCAGAAGGATTTGGCTATGTTGCGGTAACAGAAAATTTACTTCTTTAAACCATCTTACAGAAATTGAAACAGATAACATAAATCAGACAAGGTAATCCTCCGCCAACTTTAAGATAACCATCTCAGGAAAATGTCTACAACAGTCCCAACTGTAGCATTTTTTTTTACAGCGATAACAGTTACGGTAACAAACCCACTGGGTGGAGCAAAGCCTCCACAGGAACAAACCCACCCCCCACCAGTGCTTTTGTCATTCCCCACTCTTATGTCAAAGACAAAGATATGTCGATACAGCAGCTTCTAAAATAGCTCCTCTTTGTCACAAAATTCAAAAATCAAACTCGCCGGTAGCCTGCAACAAGATAATGTGTAACATGCATGTCAATTGTTGGAGCACCAAGTAAAGTGCCTACCAAGCATTAGTATGTAGTCAGTCTGACATAATTTTGTTTAGGGCAATGCAAGAAAATAATCAAGCTAACAAACCGACAAAAGGTTGAAACTAATTGAGCAGGAATTATGAATATTGATCATTATGTGAACAGTTAGCTATATGATTCTACAACCAATTCAAGCATCAGATTCTTTCAAATTACAAGGAAAATAGTTTTCATCATGTTGACACAAGCACCAGGGAAGGATAAGTGCAAAAGCAACTACACGGTGTATACAGAGTACATCATGCAAAAAAGACTTCGGAGTTTCATCATGAACATAAAATAAGAGTTCATGCACTATTATCAAAAAGAAAAATATAAGCCTCAGTTTCTTCACTTAAGCTTTGTTTGATGCACTATTTTCAATCCATCTTTTATTACTACAATTATGTAGCAAAATAACTAGAAATTAAATTCATGAGTACAGACAGCAAGGTATGTATCCTATAAAAATAAATAAATAAATATGCTTCCATGAATACCAAATTGTTCCACCATATCAAAGTAGATCAAAAGATCATGTTGACTACCTTGTTGAATAGAACATCTCGGCCATTTAAATGCATGATTCCATCCTTCAAAGTGCATTTCCAGCGGTTCTTTGTCCTTGTCACCTGTATAAACCAGCGAATAGATAAAGCATGACACACTAAATAGAGGAAAACCTAATCGACTTCAATATTATTAAACAAAAGGAAGCATCACTACTTTGTCAAACTGTGCGAGGACAAGGTGCTGTGTGTTAGGCTCATCCTCCCCTTGCTCAAGGTCATCTAACTCATCATCATCATCGTCATCTTCATTAAGCGGAGGCTCATCATCATCGCCTACATCATTTCTCGGTTTTGGTGTTCCAACAGCCGGTGTGGGAGCTCGGTATTCCGCTAAGGAACAAATTAAAACATGCGTAAAATCAGCAACATGGACACTAATCTCTCAAACAAGATCAAATTCCATGGTTTCATGAGAAACTTACACGATTCTCCAGGGGTATTGTAATCCTCAGTTGGAACTCCTTGGAAGTAAAATGGCTGAAATAGACACAGCCCAGTTAGTCGCGAAAATTCAAAAATATAAGAAAAAACCATTGATGAATTCGAAATATACATCATTATAGTCATCCATCCCATCCCGTTGAGGAATCGTTGGAGCAATTATTGTTTCCTTTGTGGAAGATTCTTTTGTTGCTGTTCCTTGCTTGTTCACAATGGAACTCCAAAGTTGTTGTGCGTTGTCCTAAAAAAAGGACCAAAAGGAGAATGAGGATTCCTCACACAAAATGGTAATATTAGAAGCTTGGTTTAAATTATCTAATTAAGCACTTGTTAACAGTATATGGTAAAACAGAACATGAGCAGGATGAGAACTACAGGACAAGAATAAGAATGCATCATGAATTGAAGATATGATAAATTGAATTGCAATTTACTGCATATATTCAATATATCCTCATTTCCATACAGAAAACTTTCATAAATTTTGCTCAAAAGTGTCCAAATATTTACAAAGAAGAGAAACATGAAGTTCAATTATCCTACTAACACAACGAACTCTTGAGTTCAAGCCAGTATTAAGCAAGCTCAAGAATTCATACATAAAGAGTTCTCCAGTGTGCACATAAAGTAAAAAATTCTACTGCGTTGGCTTAGAAAATTACCATTAGATTTCTCAAATTCTTTTAGAAAATTCCATCTGTGGATCCTAATTGCCTCATTGATTCAGTTATCACAAACCTAATACTATACTAGCTAACTACTCGGTTACAAAGTATGATTTTCTTAGTCTGGGAAGTACTTCCAAAAACCAATACACCATCACCACTTAAATACATCAAGCTACCTATCACCCAGTGAAATGTTCAGTAAAATTAGTCCAAGTAATTTCATTTCTACCAGGACAATTCTTCACACAAATGCTACCATATACGATTAGCACTGCTCATGTATAATGCTAGTATATCTCCATTACAGCAGGCCACCACACCACACAAGATATACACTAGTGGTGATCATAAGCAGTTAACCCAGGTATGAAAACCAGCATCAGTCCATTTTCAGCTGGGGATAAGCTGATGCATGTATGATTTTCATACAACCTCAATTATTGCTGGGTTAAACGGTTTGCCTAAAACATTTTTTCTTTAACATGCCATGACATGCCCTGCCAGTTTTAACCACATATGGACGGAAGCACATGCATGGAAAATGATAGTTCTTAGGTTCAGGAACAAAAAATGAATCGATCAATATTTATGTGCTGTGATACTTGTACGCGCTTCACTGAGTGAACATTTCCAATACTGTTTTCAGTTCAATTTCCTATTCTCGTGGTGAGTTTGGTATCAGGTTGTATTGGTTATCTATCATGGCAATTAAAAGATGACATGGAACAGTACAACTCAACAGAACAAGAAAAGGAACAAAAAAATTGTGATATTTCATAATAAGGAAATTATGTGCATTTACGATGGGGATGTTAGTTTAAGATTGAAATATTGTACATGTTCTGTAGCTCAGCAAATAGTTTCTGCTATCCACTATAAAACAAGTATGTTGGTAGGCTTTTGCTACAGACTGTTTAAAACATATGTGGATGTTATTCATGTAATACAGCCAACATTATATATATGCATGCCATAGAGTACAACATATCATTCATATAAAGGTTTAGACAGTTTAAACTAGTCAATCAATACATCTACTTAGATGACAAATATACTCCAATATAGTATATCAACGTGATAGGACAGACAAAAATGCAAGTACAACAAAAGAAACTGAGAGCCCTCGCATGTGTTGGAGCTGTATTATATAAACCAATATGAAAAGCATGCATCCCTCCTAACCATTAATTTATACATCAATTATCCTCATTTCAATTAGAATTTCACCACTAATTATACTTCCTGTTAATTATGCCATACTGCCCAGCCCACAAAACCACCAACCAGACACCCACTGACAGCCTGACGCCACTCAACTCATCTCACCCCTCCCGGTGCACATGCAGCACATCCTACCGTTCCCCCTCATATTTACATCCTACTTGTTATATTTTCTTGGCTACATGGGTTCCACGTGCAAACCCACTAGTTACTGTTAGAAATGTGACATGACAGTTAATGAATTTTGGATGTTTAAATTGCCATCCACTCATGCATATGCAAGGATATCTCTTGGCATTGCAACAATGAAAAATCAACACTCTACAGAGAGTCAGACATTTGGCCATATCAAGAATTCAAAAGACCTTGGTACTAAATAGGCGGTTTGAAACAATTTTATGGACATATAACAGAAGATGAATTCATAAGAGTAGAGAAAGGCTCTATAATCTACCAAACTATATAGCCACGTACATTCTTGACATATACTAGTTGACATATACTTGCATTGCTCCAATTATTGCACCTGACTGGGTTCCATGAACCATCGAAGAGTAAGGATTCAAATCCAAACCCTCCCTTTTCAACAAGGCCTAAGGATCAGATAGGGACCAAATCTATAGTGGCATCCTTAAACAACTCTAAGGAGCACTACCACACATACTTATGAGATTGAAGTGCAAGACAAATTGTGATACTGAATTGCACTTTCCATTAATGAATAATACCTTTGAGACAACAAATTCAACTATCTGATCTGCACTTCCATCTTGTTGTGGCACAAAAGAACCAGAAGGGAGCTGACCAGGATATTCATCCCTCTTGCGTTTCCCAGAGGACATCATTAGAAAATCCTACAATATGAAATAAATCAAATATGAATCCATTCTACTATAGTAGAATCAAGTATTTCAAATAAGCTAATGGTCAAATTAGTGAGAAGCTGACAAGCTGGGAAATTTGAGCTTAATGAAAGCAGCCAATAGCTGCGCAATGCAATGGATTTTGAAGCAATATGATGCAGGTTCTAAACTTCTAAAGGCACAAATATTTCGAAGAAGATACTTCAAAAAAAATCCCACAAACTCCATGCGAGTGGCAGAGGGATGGTAAACTTACCACTGCTGCTTCTTTTGTATTAATAGAGATACAAAAGTAATGTTTCAAAGTTGCAATTGGTGCTTGATTCTGTACTGGTTAGGTTACTGGACAGGTAGTCTGGCTTAAAAATATACACAAACGCGGTTTCAATGATGGTTCATGAGAAACAGTTTAATTCCTGAAATTACGGCGAAAATACATTAAAAAAATGGGGAACCCTCTTTATTTTAAAATGTCTATCACCACCCTATAAGAGGTGGAAATTGTTCCTTTAATATATTTGATGACTATGTCCCTACTACCCATTCAAAAGGGATGCTTTACTTGCATGGGCAGCGAGTTCATGCATGTAATGGTAACACGCCAAATTAAGAGGGGTCAGAAAGTCAAGGAAAGACTAGCACAAACATATTGATGGCATTTATTGGTCACATAATGTTTAATTGTATCGGTTCTCATTGCTAGAATTGACCATAGTCTAGTCACTACCCAAATAATCCATCAGAAGTATATGGTAATAAACCAAAGATCCAAGTAAACCCATCAGAAGGATATGGTAATATAAACCAAAGATCCAAGTAATAATCTTTCTAGAATTTGGTTACCATATAAAACATATTAGCGAGTGACAACTCCAATTTCGAACACTGGATGACTGGAATGCCACTAAATATTAATCCAAGTACTTACTACATATTAGTTATTAGTAAGTTGTACTTTGTGTGCAATTGCAATTTGATTAATTCTCACAGGGCATTTCTTACCAAAAATAACAAAAACAAATGCTAACAGCAAACAAACTTCAGTTTCAACATAACATGGACATTTTTACCTTAGTTAGTTGCGGAGGCCCACCTTCCATGGCCGCCGGCCACAAATTCCGCCGCCGTTCCCCGCCTCTCCCGTGGTCGGCTCCCTCTCCTCCCCTATAAAATGGAACCCCTCGATCCGTTCTCCAGTTTTAGCCTCCTCCCGCGTTCTCCCGCGGCCGCACCACTTCTCCCCGCCGTCCTCCTTCTCCCTCCCATGCCGCCCGTGACGCGCGCCAGTGCGTCGGTTGGCCGCGCCACCACCTTCCTCGGCCTCGCAGTCGCCTCCTTCCCCGGCCTGCTCTCCGTTTCCGTGGAGACCTCCGGAAGTGCATCCCGCCGGCAACAGTGGCGTTGCAGCCACTGTTCCGCCTCCGCCGCCTCTGCCGCGTCTCCCATGCGCCGGCCGACGTCGCCACCACCTCTCCGGCATCGGAACGCCGTCCTCTTCCCCGGCCAGGCCACGGCGTCGCCCGTATTTCGCCGGAAACCGTCGTGCCGCGCGCGGCCTCTCCATCCTCCTCGCCGGAATTTCCCTGTCGACCGCGCCGCCACCACCTTCACCAACATCGCAGCGGCGTGTTCCGCGCCGTCCCCTCCTCCGCGCAGCCGCTGCTGGCTGCCATCGTCGTTTCCTCGTCACCGTTCGTCCTCGTCATCGACGTCCCGTCGGTTTCCCGGCTCGTCGTCTCGCTGCGCCGCCACCATCATCGTCATCGAAGCGGCGTGTTCCCCGTCGTCCTCGCCTCCGTGCAGCTGCTGGGCTGCCCTCGTTGTCGTCCTCTCGTCGTTCCCGGTCGTCGTGGCGTTCGTCCCTCCGTCAAGCCGTTCTCGTCGTCGTCCGCGTCCGTCAAGTGTGCCGCTGCAGCCCGTCGTCGTCTTCGTCCTCGCCTCCGCGTCGTCAAGCCCTGCGCCGGCCGCGTCTCGCCTTCGTCCAGGGATCGCCGCCGAAGTCGTTCCTCGCCGTTCGCCTCCGTCGTCCCGAGCCGTCTCCGCCGCGCTCGTTCGTCTTTGTCGTTCCACGCCTCGTCGTGTGGTGGTAAGGATCTCTCCCTCGTCGCCCTCGTCCTCGTCCTTTCGGTGTCGCCCCGTACCCGTTGTGTGGCTGTCGACCCCGGTACCCGTGTACCAGTGTCGGTAGTCGTTCACGTGTGCAGGGGGTGACCGTGTAGTGTCCGTGTTAGTGTGCCCGCTCGGTAGCCGCGTTGTTTCCACGTGTGCAGCCCGCGTGGTGTTTAGTAGAGTCCGTTTGTCGGCCACTCGCCTCGGTTGACACACGGGGTCCGCTTCCGTCGACCCGCGGACCGTCTCTGTGTACCGGTCCACCGTGGTCCATTAGGTTGACATGTGGAGTCTGCATGTCAACAAGCGCAGCCTTCCTGTCTTTTCCAGGCTAGCGCTTCCACATGTTTTATAGTTGTAAAACCTAATTATAATAATCCGTAAATCTCCATGTAACAGCATTAAACTTCGGATGATCATATCTTGTCATACGAACCCCGAATCGACCCGTTCAAGGCTCCTAATGTTTGTTAAACCTAAAGAACCATGTGCTTTCTTTTTATGTATTGTTATTGCTTCTTTATAGGCTTGTAGCTTTGCTTGTGTGCTTTGTGTAGCTTCTGTCGTTCCGGAGGTTCTCAAAGCGTGGTTCGCGGTCGTCGCCGAAGGTTCGGAAGGCCGTTCTCTCTGAGCAAGGCAAGTCACATCATCCTTGAGCATATTGAATCCTAGTTTATAAAATTATTTTGATTTAAATTAATGTATTATCGCTTTATTTAAATTCTCGCGTTATCACTGTTTTATTTAGCCATGCCTATCTACCTTTGTTTATGACCTTATTATTATTGCTATTGTTTATTATTACCTTGTTCACCCTAGGAAAATAAAACCCAACTAGTGGGTACTCTATTCATGGTTCCACTAGTATGAATTTAGGTAGATGCTTCGCTGAATAATTAGGCAACATTAGGTGGTTTTATAACTTTAGACTTTGGGGTTGCTCATATCATTTGGACACTGTGGAATGGTTGGCTTGTGATGGAATTGAACATACACCCCCCCTCTATTCAAAACTCCCAAAATGGTTTTAGGCTGGGCTCGAGGTGCAGGGTTTTGCTAGTAGCACTTCGGCCACTATAAGGACCGGTCTTCGGCCTCTGTTGCAAAGCATACCGTACTAACCACATGTCTAATGGGTAAGGCTTAACTCGGTGCTCAGTCTAGTCCTGAACAAAAGGACACGGATAGAGATGGATGAGTCGTTGCGACGATGGATATCTCTAAGGCAAATGAAGGCTACGCGAGCTGCGGCTCGATAATCGATATGTCTAGGCAAATGAAGACTACACGGGTCGGTGCCCGTTAGTCGAGATGCCATGGCACTGGACTAGTACGCGGGTGGTCTCACCCCTATGTGTGTGGCGCACCCGGTCTAGATCTTGTTGCTAGGGGCTCAATCCTGGCCTGCCTATCCCGGGATACCGGTCGTAGGCAGGGTTGGGTCGGTACTTTTGTTCACGGCTAGGATGGGTGAAGGTTATGTCACATGTTTACGACGGGTTCCAAGGCCATGGAATGCGGAGTAAATATGTGTCTTGTGGGTAAAGATGTACACCTCTGATCAGAGATAAATCTATTCGAATAGCCGTGCCCTCGGATATGGGCAAGCCTAGCAATGTACCCAAGTTAGTGGTTTAATTCTTAAAACTTGCTTAACAACTAAAATGTGAAATGGTTGGCCTGGGTTGGCTTGGGACGAGCTGGGACCCAGGTCGGGTTGCCAGTTCGGTCCGAATCATCGTAGGCCTTGGTTAAGGCGGTTCGTGAGGGTTCACGGCCTTGATTAATAATATTCTGTAGCTCTAGGATCGTGTTTACAAAATAGCTTTGGGCAACTAAGTGACTTTTAAATGCTGTTTACTGCTGCAACCCAACCCTATTATTATTACCCCTTGTACCCCCTTGCATAATCATGCATCTCCCGGTGTGGCTTGCTGAGTACGGTGGTTGTACTCATTCTTGCTCTATCTTTCCCTACTTCAGTAAGAGAAGCTTTGGAGAAGAAGTCCTAGGTGGAGTCCTGGCTTATACCCCAGTTGAGCGCCTGTGAAGATGGAGCTGTAGGCCCGCTAGTCCGCTGCTGTTTTTATTTTGATTGTCAGGCCTGAAGTGCCTTTGTAATAATGTAAATATTATCGATATAATAAAGATGTGCCTTTTGTATCATGTTTGTTTGGTGTACCCCGGCTTTTCCTGGAACGGGGATTAATACACTAGCGTTCGGGAAAATGCAAATTTTCTCGGTCGCGACACATAACCATGAGTGTTTTGCATATTTAGTGATGAGCCTATTTATCGGTAA
Organism: Oryza longistaminata; assembly: GCA_009805545.1. Taxonomy (NCBI): domain Eukaryota; kingdom Viridiplantae; phylum Streptophyta; class Magnoliopsida; order Poales; family Poaceae; genus Oryza; species Oryza longistaminata. The sequence goes on along the minus strand of CM020182.1, from coordinate 9,524,439 downwards.
CTGGGCCGGGCCTTTCTGGGTCTCCAATTTCCTAACACATCCTTCGATTGGAACATTTTTTATGCTTGCCAAACAAAAGCTAAGAAGAACACCTCCTAAAATACTAATCCGGATCTAAGGGGCAGATTTACAAAACTAGCAAGAAAAAGGTTCAGATGCAGAAGCACAGCAACTGAAATATGCCAAAGTAAAGAAATTCATACTTTGGGAGGACCAACCACACATAATTTCTGGCAAGACAACGCATTAATCGGGAGCTTCCAGCCTTCTGCAAAACCAGCAAGAGCAGGGGTCCTTTGGGGGAAATTCTCCTAGGCGGTGCCGGTGGTAGTGGCGGAGTCAGTGGTCGGGGGACGGGCTACAAATACCCCGGCCACGTGACGCCACGGATGCAAACCTATTTATATTCTCTCCTTAATTCCCCATCTCTCTCGTCCGCTCCCTCTCCTCTTCCCCCCCTCTTCTTCCCCAACTCGCCGCCGTCCTGCCCGCCTCCACCTTTCGCCTCCTCGTTCCCCGCACCCAAACCCTAATCCTAGCCGCCGCTGCCGCTGCCCGCTGCCGCCGCCATGGCCAGCAGCAACGTCTCCACGGTCTATATCTCCGTCATCGACGACGTCATCTCCAAGGTCCGCGACGACTTCATCTCGTACGGCGTCGGCGACGCTGTCCTCAACGAGCTCCAGGCGGTAAGCATCGCCGATTCCTCGGGTTTCCGGCCCTAGTTGTGTCTCGAATTGCTGCTTGGTTGGCTCGATTTGACGGTTGGTTCTCCGATTCGGGCCCCGGAAAACCCTAGCTCTGGGAGATGAAGATGCTGCACTGCGGCGCAATCTCCGGGACCATCGACCGCTCCAAGGCGGCTCCCGCGCCGTCCGCAGGACCCCCGGCGCTGGAACCACCCCCGCCGGTACACGACCTAAACGTGCCCTACGAGGCCACCTCGGAGGAGTACGCCACCCCCACAGCGGACATGCTGTTCCCCCCGGTGAGGAATCCCTCAACCGCCCCCGCCCCCGCCGCCACCCCCCCCCCCCCCCCCCTCTCTCAGATTGGTCTCGATCTCTGCGAATTGAGTGATTGACAGGTAGGGTATTGATGCGGCTGTATTTGGATGCAGACGCCGCTACAAACCCCGATCCAGACCCCTCTTCCAGGAACAGATGCAGGATGTACAACATTCCCACTGGGCCTTCAGACTTGCCCCTTCCCGATCAGTGACGTGAGGAATGGCATGGCCATGAATGGAGCTGATCCAAAGACTGGTCGCCCGAGTCCCTACATGGTAGAATCAATTTGGTTCGTTTGTTGATTTATTTATGTTGTTCCCCCTTTGGCTTGGAATTTATTATTGTTATGTTGCAGCCTCCACCCTCCTTGGATGACTCAGAGGCCACTGGGCGTTGATGTGAATGTCGGTATGTGCTTCTGTTATGCTCAGTTTTTGTTCTCAGGTCTCAATATTCGATTGCAGTTAGACTGATTGGAGAAATATTGACTGGGTAGGAGTAATGATTTTGCCAACTTTGATTCATGTGCAGCTTATGTGGAGAACCGTGAGGACCGCAGATAGGACGGACGCTCCGGCC
>CM020182.1:9509272-9522750 GCA_009805545.1 Oryza longistaminata | reverse complement strand
ACCCCACCTCTCTCCGCAGCGCCTCACCACACACTACACAAGGAAAAAAAAACAAAAACCCAATCCGAATCCGTCTTATTATACCTCCGAGTTTTCATTTTGATCTCCTCATACCCATTACATTAGTTGACCGTGACCATTAAATGTTTTTAAAATTGAGTATATTACGCCTCTCTTATACTTATGTGCTAATTTAATGATAAAAACACAATTCTTATATGAAAAAAAGATCTATTTGTAAATAAACAAAGGTGATATAATTATTTGACAACAAATTTTAAAAACAAATAAATAAATTTTAAATTAACTTTTATGATATTCGTATATTGTTTCATCAAAATTTGAACCCAACAAATAAATAATTTTGGTTCACAATTTCTAGCTAAAACTCTTATATGGATTTTGTCCAAACAAAATAAATTTGTTAAACTGTTTAAATTTTCTTTTCAATAAATAATTATGTCCTATTTGATTTTATCACGAGTTATAATTTTTCACATTGTGAAGTATGAAGTAGAGTAGATAGCATGTAACTGTAAGAATAATAAATGGGCGATATGGTCATTTTAGAAAAATTTAACAGTCAACCCATGGTCAACTAACGGAATAGGGATAGGGGAGATCAAAATTGAAACTCAAGGGCATATAGGGGATGAGGCAAAATTCAGGGGTATAGAAGAGAATGCGAAACTTTTTCAGGGGTATGTAGGGAATTTTCTCTATTTTCAACCATATGTAAGGCATGGCACAAAGAATAGGAGAAAAATAGACGTATTATATGGCACGACCCAAAGTGTAGGAACGTAAAATAGACTTATTTTAGCTATATATATGTCACAACCCAAATAGTAGGGAGGGAAATAGACTTATTTCGAAGAAGGCGCGATGGGCTGCCCGTGCCTTCGGGCCGGCACGACACGGCCCGATTGCTAGTGGGCCGTGCCTGGGCCTAAGGTGCAGCCAGTGGACAGGCACAGAACAGTCCAAAGTGCCGACCGTGCCATGCTGGCCCGATCGCCTCGGGCCGTGCCTAGCCCATGCCTGGGGCGGGCCATGTCGGGCGGGCCTTATGGCCATCTATACCCGCACTTGGCGTTCCACACAGCAGACTTGGCCAGCCTAACAAAGGGGCTTAGAGCGTACCTGGCCGTGCTTGTCGGTTTGGTAGCTGAGGAGGAGGTCGAGGTGATAGCGCACCTGGGCTCACACATGGCGGACAATGTAGCTCTCGTCGTGCGGAGCACGCACGGGGCAAGCAGCTTCCTGTACCCCATAGTCGATTACAAGTTAAGGCTGGCCAAGAAGATGACAAATTAAGACATAGTAATAGTTAGCAACATTTTGGGGTTCTATTGAAGGGGGATCTGTAGAGGTATTGAAGAGGGAGTCGGAGGAGTAATTCCCCTCAACAAATTGGGAAGGAGGTTGGCTAAAGGAGGTGAATCGGAGGAGGCGTCGTGCTAGGGTTTTTACTTGGAGAGAGGAGGCAACGGGTGGAGGTTGAAGATATCCTTACGAGTGGGCCCACATGCGATCAAGAGGATACTGACAGAAAACGTGACGGCAACACAATCTCAATGATCATGTGCTAATAAGTTACTTCGTTATGTGCGTCAAATAATAGGAATAAGATTGACCCACCGGGGAGACCAGATCACCGGAGAGGACAGACTAACCATCGCATGGTCGAACATGGTCAAAAGCTTGCTTGCTTCCTCGTACATGACACGATGGAACTAGTCACACTAGCCCACTAGCTACTACTACTCCGAAGTGGATTTCTGAATTCTCTCGCGTGTTAGTCCAAGGTCAAAGCGACCAAGCTACTATACTGTGGGCATGTGGCTACTTACATAAACAACTCGACCGAGATCGATCATCCAACAAGCACAACACCAATAATCACCTCTAGCTACGATCTGCATTCTCCGCAACTCGATCGAATTAGTTTGTTGTTGATTGACCTAATCGAGTAGCTAGCTAGTCTCGTCGATAGACAATAATGGCGACATCTGCTCGTCGATCGACAATGGCGACTGTCGATGTCCTCACGGTACCACCGGTGGTGGTACAGGAAGCCACCGTGGCGGCTGCGGCCTGTTCGGGCAGCGCCACGACAGCAACGGTGTCCTCGTGGTGGTGGCGACGCTCATCACCCACCACGCTGTCCTACCAGGAAGACACCAACGTGCCCGGCGGCTACTGGCAGGAAACCGAGGAGCGGAGGGCGGCCACCACCTCGCCGGCGAGCCCGTCATGAAGACGCAGCGGCCGGCCCTGGCAGTACATGCTCTTCTTGTGGGGAAGCTGGATCGGCTTCACCTCCTCCATGGGGCTCTCCCTCGCCCTCCTCACCGGCATGCCGCCGGGCTCCCGCTTCGTGCGCTGCCTCTTCGTCCTCGCCTACTCCTCGCTCATCCTCACCTTCAGTACCCAGCAATGGCCTACCTACACCTGGGCTAGTATCCTCGTATGGGCCACCTTCGGTGCGCTCACCGCTGCCGCTTTCACCTACCGCACCAACCGCCATCTCTGCAGATTCATCAACTGGCTCTTCGGCGAGCCCAACGACCAGTAATCCTAAAATAATTTTAGATCGTCCTGTCATTTTATCTCATTTTATGAAGTCTTGATTTTGTGTGTATTCAGTTTTTTTTTTTATGTTTGTCGCAGTTGAGTTTTTAACATATGTCTAAAATAAATTGCCTTGTCATTTCATCTCATTTTTAAAGTCTTTGATCTTATCTATATTTACCTTTTTTTAATGTTTAATGTTGTTGACTTTTTTAACAGATGTCCCATCATTTATCTTATTCAAAGTTATCGCGCAAATAATATAAGTCATGTTTAAAGTGTCTTTAAATGTTTAAAGTATCAACATAATACACACGTACAATGTGTATATAGTGTTCTCCGTGTAGATAGACAGGCGCCTATATTGCTCCTGATAAGGCCGCCACCTAGGCTGTGTTTAGTTCCTGAAAAGAGTTGGAAGTTTGGAGAAAGTTGGAAGTTTACGTGTGTAGAAAAGTTTTGGATGTGATGTGATGTGATGGAAAGTTGGAAGTTTGGAGTAGTTGGGGGTGAACTAAACACGGCCCTAGTGAAAAAAAGAAAAGAAATCGGCCCCATTCATTTCATCTGACATTTATCTTCTCCCTACGAGCTCTCATCTCCTTACCTGCTATCTACTCCTGTATATGAGCAGGGACCTGCTTCCTTGCCAGATGAAAGGTGTCCCTGAGACATGTTCAGTATAGTAGGACAATTTGTTTCATCATATACTCCCCCCGTCCCTAAATGTTTGACGCTGTTGATTTTTTTAAACATGTTTGACCGTTTATCTTATTCAAAAAATTTAAGTAATTATTAATTCGCTTCCTATCATTTGATGCATTGTTAAATATACTTTCATGTATACACATAGTTTTATATATTTTACAAAAGTTTTTGAATATGACGAACGGTTAAACATATTTAAAAAATTCAACGGCGTCAAATATTTAGGAACGGAGGGAGTATATCATTGGTGCCAGCCGAACAAGCATATACCGGGGGGAGATTACTGGCTCAGGGACAAGCAGAATGATCGAGATGGGTGGAGCGACCAGCAGTGAGCTTCCTGCTCATTCTCCACCGGTGCGCCGTCGTCCCTTCCTCTTGCCGAGCTTGAAGAAGACAGGGTCGACGGCCAGCGAGCTTGACAGGGCCAGCCTGTCCCTTTGGTCAATGGAAAAGATGGGGTTGGCCAAGCTCAGGAGAAGAGGGGACGGCAATGAGCTCGACAGGGGATCTACCCCCATGGCCGAGGTCCAGAGAGAATAGGGTTTTGCTTGTGCGTGTAGCAGAGTGTACGTACCGCAGCCGGTCGCAACAAAATATGTCATGGAGACAATGTCACAATGGACACACATATGCAAGCTAGCAGCGATATTGGAAGGTGCCCGATTTTTGGATGCCGGATCTGACGCTCGATCCATAGTTCCCTCGAAGAGTTCATCGAGGTTAAATGGACTTATCTCTTTTCCAAATTATATATGGTTTTGCATGTGCATTACCATCTCTACAGAAGGAAAAGGACTTAAATAACCACAATTATCCTAGTTGGCATAGTTTGCAGGCCGACAATTACATGTCGTGCCTCAAAAATCGACGTGCATTTTCGCACACAGCTTCTTAAGAGGCCTGCATGCAAAAGATAATTGGCAAAATTTGCTACAGAACACTAAAAAAATATGTAATTAGCTGTGAGACACCGCAAAGACGTGAATTTGTCCGATGTTACTTCAAAAATGTGATAATTTGCTGTAGGACACTGAACATATTAAAATATAATATCCATCCAATTGATCAGAGAGAAATCACATAAAATAACAGTTTTGCCCTTATCTTCTTTTCCCTTCTTTCGGTTTGTTCCGCCGCTCACTTGCAGCGAGCTCCATTGCCTTGCTCATGGTGGACAGGCCCTCGGGCGTAGTCGACGGCGCGGTCGTGTGGCATGCCGCCAGCACCGGCCTCGTCCCCACCCCCAAGCCCCTGCTGACCGCGCGCGCGTCGCCGAGACGTTCCTGGCGGCGGAGCTCCCACGGATTTCGACGACAAAAGCAGAGGCAATAGTAGCCAGATAGTAAATGATACTAATGAACAACTAGATGACCAAAGATTCAAAGTGATAGATGTAAAACAAGCGTTAGTTTCAGAGAACATCAGCTAAGCTTCCATAGAACTCTTTTACAGTACTTCCTCCGTTTCAAAATGTTTGACACCGTTGACTTTTTAGTACGTGTTTGACCATTCGTCTTATTCAAAAAATTTAAGTAATTATTTATTCTTTTCATATTATTTGATTCATTGTTAAATATACTTTCATGTACACATATAGTTTTACATATTTCACAATTTTTTTTGAATAAGACGAACGATCAAACATGTTTAAAAAAGTAAACGACGCCAGTATATAGGATGTGTCACAGTATTTTATTTTAAGACAGAGAGGACGCATTGCGCTGTTGTTGTTGCTGTGTGTTGCCGGGCGGTGAGGCGGTGAGACCTCGCTGTCGGAGTGGGAACAGCAGCAGCAGCAGAAGCTCAGAGAGGCGCAGCGGCAACGGCGACCGGCGGCAGCGTCTCGTCCGTGTATATGGCGAAGCCCGGACGCCATCACTGGGTGTCCCGTGGATGTGCTGTTGGGTCAACCAGCCGACCAGCCGTGCCAAACTGCCAACGCAAAGCCAAAACGTACGCCTGCGACAGATAGTGATTTTGGAGTAGGCTATAGAGAGGCCATAAGGCCCAGTTTGAAAGGCTGAATCAGAATGGGGGAATAAAATCAAAGGTTTATGTATTTCTTTTATAATATTTTAGGGTAGAAATAAATGAATTAGTACTTACAAAGTTGAATTTTTGTTTTAAAGGGAGTATTCTAAGCAATTTATATATAGAAAGTTTTTTTTTCTTTTTGCAAAAATCGCCATCATTTATGAACTTGGGAAATGTTCTCATAATAATACATACTAATTTGTAAGAGAAAAAGAACGAGGCAACTTTGATTTGCTGCCCTATCAAAACTTGGTAAAAAAATGAGTAAATTTCACATAACTACATATATTTTAACCAAATTATCACAAAACTACAGATTTAAGGTTATATATCACAGAACTACAGATTTAGCAACAAATTTATCATAAAACTACAGGTTTAAGACTAATTATCACAAAACTACATATTTAATATAAAATTATCATAAAACTACATATTTTGGGGGTTAAATCAGTTGCACTAATGTTATGTTTGAGTTATAAATGTTCAAGTTTTATGATTAATCTATATTAAACCTGTAGTTTTGTGATATCTTTGTTACTAAATCTATAGTTTTGAGATATTTTACCTTAAATTTGTAGTTCTGTGATAAAATTAGTGTTAAATCTGTAGTTTTGTGATACATCATGTTAAATTTATAGTTTTCTGATAATTTGACCAAAGTACCTGTAGTTTTGTGAAATTTACTAAAAAAAAATTGATAAACTTACAAACCAAACACCTCCCTAAAATGCTCTATACCAGAATTTTAGTAATACCAATCTATTCATCTAACTGGAGTAAAATATAATTTTGGTGTCAATGCAACACATATATATTTTTATATCTCTGTATCTTAACAAAATTTGATGGTGCCAAAACGTACTGCTTACAATTCTAATTTTGCATGTCCTCTAGAAAGAGAGGGACTGATGGTGACCGACGAAAAAGTTGCAATACTTACATAGGTTTTGCAGGGAAGCACGGCACCGATCTGAACAGCGTACCGCGAACGTGGTTGGCTGTCGTCCATAGTCCAACGCACTTGGAAGGACAACCTAACAAAAATACAGATTATCATTAACAGGATAGATAGCTCTTCTGATTTTTCTTTTTTTTTTTGGTTGTTGTTGTTGTTGCTTGGTTTTGTATATGTTCAACCGGAGAAGCCAAGTCTTTTGTCAGATGTGACATTTGCTTGATGCATCTTCCATTCGTCAAATCTATGCTTAAAGAAACTCTCACCAGCTAAACAGTAGTTTACACTTGACAAGATGAAATAAAAAGGAACCAAAATGCCATGCAAACATCAACATCAACATCAACATCAACATAAGAGAGCTAGTGGGAACAAACTCGGTCATAGACTCATATACATGATGCACGCATCTTCTTGTATTGCGTAATCCAATGGTATAATATCAGCAATAAAGAAATCACCTAATCGATAAGACTTATTCAGAAGAGAATCAACGTCCTTAAAAAAATGGTCTTGAAAGCGCTTGGTTGATCATCAATTTCATTGTACAAATCAACTAAAATAATTGATGTGCAGAAGAATAGCCAGGTCTGATTAGCAAACGAAGGATACATGTTTGCGTCGAGGATTGATGGAGCGCCAAATCAGAACATGCCAAAAGGAACTTCCATTGGGATATTCCACTAGAAATCCTAGATGCCTGTCATGGATAGGACACTAGAAAACATACGTGTCACAAGATCATAGATCAATACAAAGTAGTAGAAATAAAATAAGTAGTCTTCGCATTATAATATATGCACCAAAATAGCTGTTTATACCTGTTCAGACTTGAGAGCCATCAGTTGGTTCCAAGTTCCAACATCAAAGAAAGGTGCACTAAAAAATCATGAGTTTTGCGGAGCCGCAGGGATAGCTGGTGCCTGGACATGGTCCCATTATTCCTATTATATGAACTAAGAAGATATACTCTCTTTTAGGGTGTCAACACGTGGCTTAATTCCCGATCACGTCCCAAGACAATAATGGATCAAATAACTAAAGAGTACTTCACCACCACAAGAAGCGAATCCTCACTCAACGGTCCGTCTTTGCTTAGGAAAAGGCCAAACCACTCATATATAGATGGTTCTTTTTCCTTCTCTAACTTTACAGCTCATGTGTTGATGTTATTAAAGAATATATATTACATATATGTGTGAGAGTGTGATTCCAGATATGTGTGAGCGTGGTGTGCGTGTGTGTCTCTCGTATAATCGAAAAAATTGTAATATTTGGTTGCTATAGATGTAGCTGTGGCTCTCCGCTATTACTTTATAAAGTAAACTCTAGAATGTTTAGTTTGTTCATAATTCGTTCATATATTTAATTTTTATAAAGCATTGCAGTGGCAATATATGTGGTTACAATAAGAATTTGCTAAAGAAAAATTCCCTAAACTTGTTGATATAGATGACCCTGAATGGTGCACAATCTATAGCTTTTTATGGACAGACTGGTACACAATTTTCATGCTGAATGTGAATGACCCAGATATAAATGTGAATATGGGTTATAAAAACTTGAGCTTATGATGGAGAGAGTGGGCCAGTAGTGGGGTATAGTTTTTCAAAAGTATCTGTTGGACCGTTGAGAGCAAAGGACACAAATGTGAAACTCACATTTTGATCTTGCAGGGTGGACCGATATATATTCCGATGGAATCGGGTACCATATGTAACTACAGCATCGGTTCTATGCCAGGAAGGAACCAACTCTATTTTAAAGCAAAGTATAGATTCGGTCCTACCAACGTAATACTCCCTCCGTTTCAAAATATTTGACACCGTTAACTTTTTAGTACGTGTTTGACCATTCGTCTTATTCAATTATTTATTCTTTTCATATCATTTGAATCATTGTTAAATATACTTTCATGTACACATATAATTTTACATATTTCATAAATTTTTTTGAATAGGACGAACGGTCAAACATGTGCTAAAAAGTCAACGGTGTCAAACATTTTGAAATGGAGGGAGTATTTTCCAGTACCATCTCTCTCCTAATTCAACACGGCTGAATCTCAATGCATGAGTCTCTTGCTTGATTTGTGATGCTTAATTTGCTAGCTTTGCTAGATATGAGCGTGTGGCTCTCTATGCCAAAAGGAAACTCTCAAACTCCACTGTTGGTGAACTCACATCTAGCTAGCTATAGCTACCAGAAGATGTTGTGATCACCATTCCTCTCCCCTCACTCAGCTAATTAAGCTCACGCAAGACCTCTTCCTCATCTACTTACTGCGAACCGGCAAACGTACGTGCCACCACCATTTCGCTCTCCGTTCCGTGGTTGCGCCGTTGAGCGTCCGCCATGTGTGAGGTTGCGAGGGGGTAAGGGTTCTTTGTTAGCTCTCCGTTATTATGTATGTTTGTCCCACGGATAATTTTACCATCCACAAGAAGGTATTACAAGATACCATATCTTTTATATGTAAAACTTGGTATATTTAGGTATTAGGTATCTCGAGGTTAGCTAGAGTTATATTTTCAAGGACCGCAAAATTTCTCTTGTCCCACTGCTTGATTTTGGAGAGATCAATAGTTTGCTTGGATCGCTGCAGGGTCTTTACTGCAACCACATAGAGCAGCCTGATCTAGGAGGGGAGAAAGGATGCAGGTGGTGACAGGGGCGATGGGCACCTTGCTGCCCAAGCTGGCAAACCTGCTCACCGAGGAGTATAAGCTGCACAAGAACCTGAGAGGAGAGGTTCTGTTTCTGAAAGCCGAACTGGAGAGCATGGAGGCTGCCCTCCTCAAGATCTCGGAGGCGCCGATCGACCAACCACCTGACCCTCAGGTCAAGCTCTGGGCAAGGGACGTAAGAGACTTGTCCTATGATATCGAGGATAGTGTCGACAAGTTCATGGTACGCGTCGACACTGGTGCACGGGAGAAGTCGCGTAGCCGCTTCAGAGGCTTCATCGATAGAGGCGTGCGCTTGCTTACCAGGGCCAAGGTTCGCCACAACATAGGCACTGACATCAAGGAGATCAAGAGCCAGATTAAGGAGGTGAGCGAGCGTCGTGACAGGTACAAGGTTGATGGTGTTGCAACCAAGCCTATCGGCCCAACTATTGATAGACTTCGTCTATCAGCTATGTATAAAAAGGTAACAGAGCTTGTGGCCATCGATGAGACAAGTGATGAGCTAGTCAAGAGGATAATGGGGGAGGATGACGAGTCAAAGCAGAAGTTGAAGATAGTCTCTATTGTTGGAGTCGGAGGATTAGGGAAGACAACTCTCGCTAATGTTGTGTACGAGAGGATTATCACAATGTTTGATTGTTCTGCATTTGTTTCAATCTCTCTTAATCCTGACATGGAGAGGATCTTCAAGAACATGCTCTATCAACTAGACATGGGAAAGTATTTTGACATCCACCAGAAAACATGGGATGAAGCACGACTCATCAATGAACTAAGAGAATTCCTTCGAAACAAAAGGTGTTTATTTCTCCTATATGCTTGTGCATCATCATTTTTTATCCGCTAGTAATTTGCATTGGTAGGGATCCTCAAATTGATTAATCATGATGAGACTCACCCTTTAATTGCTCAATTAACAGTACACATCAATGATATGTTGCCTTCTACCTAGCGACGAGCGACATAGCTATATACTAGTAGTTATTAAAACTATAGAAATTTCACACTGTAAAGAAGAAACATCTGATTGTTACCAAGTTTTCTTAAGAGTGAAGTACATGGACGATGCCTAAACTTGTCCGGTTGTGTCATCTAGGTTTTTGAATTCTCAAAATACATTGTTTTTGTCCCTGAATTAGTCTTGGGTGTCGTACAGATCCAAACGACCTCCAACCCACTTCGTACGATGATGTGGTATGCCATGACAATGCCTACATGTTGGTAGGACCCACATGGTAGTCACATAAAAAAATAAAATTGAAAAACATATTTTTCCCTCTCTATCTTAAAATAAAAAACACAGTGTTGTTCTATTGTGTATGCAAATATAAACTTATTGCATCAGCATCAAGCCCATAATGGTGCATGCAATTCGCATGTCTTGTTGCAAGCTGAGATCAACCAAGATTAGCCACCATCGTTGCCTGATTGGGATTCTACTATGTGCCTAGTTTGTTGGGTGGCTTACGCCTTGACGTTTAAGTGCATGCTTATTCCATGTGAAGGAGAGTCCTTATTAGTTTTGTTAAGTTGTATATAGGAGTCAAATTGATTTATGTGACATGACGATTGCATTGGAAGTAAAAAAACTAAAGTTCGGTATTTTCTCATAATACAATGTACAGTTGTGATATTGCAATCCATCCTATCAATGGTGATCTTTCTGGTTAATATATGGGAGCTCCTAGAAAATACCTGATTAATTAGTATAGTTTGTGATATTGCAATTCATCCGATTAACGATCGGATTTTTCTAGTTATAATGTAGAAGCTCCTAGAAAGTGCCCGATTAGTATATGTATAACTAGATGTATTTGTCTTATATCTACTTACTATGAATTATCATGATGTGCTCACATGATTTTTTTATATAAATATAGCAAGATCAAACAGGAAAAAAAAACTAAGTACTTGATCCTTCTATATTTTCCTACAGGTACTTTATTGTGGTCGATGACATATGGGATAAATCCACTTGGAAAATGATCAAGTGTTCTTTGCCAGAGAATGAACATGGAAGTGGAATAATCACAACAACCCGCATTCTTGATGTTGGAAAACAAGCTGGTGGTGTTTATCAACTAAAACCTCTTTCTATGCTTGACTCAGTAAAGTTGTTCTATCTAAGAATATTTGGTTATGAAGACAAATGCCCTACTGAATTGGCTCAATTATCCGAGAATATTTTGAAGAAATGTGGCGGATTACCATTGGCTATTATTACAATAGCGAGTATGCTGGCTAGTAAAATAGGGAAGGAAAACCTACATAAGTATTGGTCCAAGGTGTATCAATCCTTGGGTTCTGGGCTAGAAGATAGTCTAGATATAAAGAACATGAGAAAGATACTATCAATCAGTTATCATGACCTGCCTCCACATCTAAAGACATGTTTATTATATCTTAGTTTATACCCAGAGGATAGTGAGATTAACACACATGATTTGATATGGAAATGGGTAGGTGAAGGATTTGTCCACAGACAATGTGGGAGGAGCTTTTATGAAGTAGGAGAGGAATACTTCGATGAACTTATCAACAAAAGCTTGATCCAACCAGCGTATATTAGTACTGGAAATAAGAAGGAAATGTCTTGTCGTGTTCATGACATGGTGCTTGACCTCATTACCTCTTTGTCAAATGAGGAATGTTTTCTAACAACATTATGTGGTCAACAGCCTATCACTCTAAATTGTAAAGTTCGCCGACTATCCGTCCAAATTACCAATGAAGACGGTGCCAAACAGATGTCAACTTTGAGCTTGTCCCATACAAGGTCACTATTTCTTTTCAGTGGTTTCAATTTGGTTAACATTCCTGCCCTCTCAAGCTTCCCAGTATTACGTGTATTGGACTTAAGTTCATGTCTACTAGTGGATAATCATCACTTGAAGGATATTTGCAAGTACTTGTTTCACCTGAGATATTTGGACCTTTCTAGGACATCCATCACAGAGATCCCAAGACAGATTGAGAATCTACAACTTTTGCAGGTACTACACCTCCGTGGTACTGGAATAAGAGAGTTCCCATCCACCTTTGTTCAACTAGGACAACTGGTGTGCTTGACTATTGACTCAACAATACAACTACCAAATGGATTTGGAAATCTAAAGCATCTAGAAGAACTTGAAGCAAATATCAAGATTATATCAGAACCCAATATCCATGATCTTGGCATGCTGACCGAGCTCACGCGGTTGCACATTGGCTTCCGAGAATGGCACAAGAGCTATGAGGAACCTTTGCATCAGTGTTTATCCAATCTAATTGGCCTTGAGTATCTTAGGATAGATGGTTGCTATGGCAGCCTAGATTCTGCATGTGACAGCTTGTCACAAGGTCCTCATCAGCAGGTTTGTTCCATAGACATGTGGGAAAGTACCATACATGCAGTGCCAAACTGGATGGCCGGCCTCTCCACCCTCTCCAAGCTAGAGATTGTTGTAGAGAGACTGGGTGAGAGAGACCTTCAAATGCTTGGGAGGTTACCTTCTCTTGGTCATCTCTCCCTAGGAGTGGAAAGACCCACCATGGGCAGAGATGAAAGGTTGATCATTGCCAATGGCTATCTATTCCAGTGTCTAACATTTCTTTATTTTTGGAGTCACACCATAGATGTGGTGTTTGCACAAGGAGCCATGCCGAAGCTTCAAAACCTTAGTTTGTTCTTTGATGTGGAGAGGGCAATGGACCAATTTGGTCATGTGGATATTGGCCTGGAGAACCTTGCTGCGGTTGAGCATGTGGAAATAATTTTTAGCCTCAGCACTCACACAAGGGGAGAAGCAGTCGAGGCTGCAATTCGAAGACAGATCTGTATGAATCGCAACAGCCCCACGCTCAACTTCAGATAGTGGACATGAAATCTCAACTGTTGGATCTATACGAAATGGATGTCCAAAATAATCTTGGGTTTACGTTAAAAAGGTCCTTAAATTTTTGTTCTGCATGCAACAGTTAGAATGAATGATGAACACCTCTGGTCATCAAAATTAATAGAGTTTGTGGAGGAAAATACAGGATTTGCAAAACAGAAAGAATTAAATCTCTGATTAACTTCTAGCATACAAACAAACTAAATAACATCAAAACCGGGGAGCGATTCCGGCTCGGACGCCCGACGGAGGAGGCTAAAATCGGACGCTGATGTCAACATGATATTAGCGTCCGATTTACGTGCAAAATTACTTTAAACTGATTTTTCTCTTAAATTATTTATCCAAATCATGATCCGATTACACCATTAAATTCGTTGCAATTAAATCTTCAAAACAAGACCACACATGGATATATTCCGACGAAAATTTTTTTAGCTTATTATTGAATTATTTTTAAATGTTGCACGATGTTCCACCAGATATATCAGAATTGTTTCACTAAGTAGATTGAAAATGTTTCACCCGTTTAAATCGGGTGTTGTTTCACCTTATATAAAAACAAGGTTTCAGCAAATAGCGAAAGAATGTTTCAGTTCACTGCAACATTAGATCTATACATAGTGAAACATT
>CM020182.1:9477463-9499760 GCA_009805545.1 Oryza longistaminata | reverse complement strand
GAAAATGATCGAGGGGAACACGGTATTGTAGACACAGTGCCAGCGGAATCGAATCCAAACAAGGACGCAAACATTAATTTATTTCGAGACGATCGAGTTGACATGCCACGATCGATGGAGCCACCATCCCGCGTGGACGTCGGCAGGGATCGATGTACGCCTCCATTAATCGGCCGTAGTACTACTCGTGCGTGCAACGGCGCAACTAATAGTGGCGGAAGCACCCACCCATCGTGCACGCGCGCGCGCTATCCATCTGCACTGCACTGCACTGCAAATATAGTGGCCGGTGTGGATGGAGGCATGCACGCACGAGCGCGCGGCGCGCACCGAGGATGCGATGGTTGGATCGATCGATGCTATAGTAGCGGCCGGCCGGTGGAAATCTCGGTAGCTCGATCGATAGCGTCGCGTGCATGCGCACGCGGGGCGCTGATAGATAGATGGATGGTCGACCAGTTGAAATGCGGGGAGCTCTCTCGCGCCAACAAAATTTCCTTTCACGAGTGCAGAGCAGTGCGGAGAGCTTTCCTGGATCACTCGCACGAGTACGTGTGTTTTGTAGCTAGTGAAACAAGTGACTTTTAATTTGTTAGGTCGGCGTAGAATAGATGCGAACGCACATAGCGCTGCACGATATGCTAGCTGGTGCCATTTTGGTGTCGTCGTGGCTTGGCGCCGAACGCTAACAGCATGCGTGCGTCCTGTGCTCCTGTGGAACAAATGGATGGCATTTATACATCGGTCGTCTTTTCCGAAGACAACCTGCAGGGCGCAGGAAAGGGCCAGTGGACCACGATATCGCCAATCGGTGTTTTCTTTTTCTTTTTCCCAATTATTGAAACCCAGATTTATCCTAATATATATATGCATATGCGTCCATATGTCAAATAGAAATTCTCAATCAGAAAAACTAGAAATTCCTGTGTTAATAAAAAAAGGCAACATCATATTGTCTTCATCCATCGATCAAATCTACCATTGAAATCTTACACACACAAAAAAAAATGACTTTATTAAATTCATAAATATTAAATATCTAATTGTATTGTTCTTTTTGAAAATGCAATATTCATCCATATGAACGCACACATGCATATTCTAACACTAAGAACACCTCTGAAAGACTAAGCAGCATATATTTCAAGATTAACAAAATCACCGTACATACATCTTGTTGCCGACAGACATATTGCGCCTACTACTGAAAAAATAATTATTGAGCATTGTTACTTAGTCAAAAACTTACCTCAAGTATTTATCTCAAAATATAGGTACCTTCTGAATACGAAATTTGTTCTAAATATATATCTCTACCTACCTCCTCATCTTCACCCATCACAGCTATTACCGTATTTAATTTCTCCATCGGCCTACTCATTTCAACCTATGACAATCATCCTATTTAATTTTACCCCTTCTCCTTAATCTCTATATATAATCTAAACAATCTAAAGCTACTTATATTTTGATACGAAGAGAGTAGGTAGGTTCTACCACAAATATTCTAATCAACTTCTAATGGGCTCCTAATTGTTGTTTTTCCTGATTTAGAAATCGTAAAACCCGAAACTAATAAATATGAAGTTGTACTCGGTCTAGAGTCTTTATATATTTTTGTATGATTTAATAATTTGAAATTTATAATTAATATAAACCAAGTTGTACTCGGTAACAAATCTAGAATTCGAAATTGATAAATATTGGGTTGTACCCCGCAAATAAATATATTGGTTGTATTTCCCAAGTTTCAATTAGTGTTTTTATGGCTTGATACTTGGAAAATATATATTAATAAATGCTGAGTTGTTCTTAGTTGTAATCTGAATTATAATATATCCATGACTTAATAATTCTAAATGAATTAATAAATACCACGCTGATATAAATTATTTAAAATATGTAGTACACATGCCCATATATGGCTAGTAACAATGTACTAAATACCTATACAAGTATGCAACCATAAGTTTAGACAATGACAACTTAGAAAGAGAGATACAAGATTATGCAACCATAAGTTCATACAATGACAACTTAGGAAAAGGAGGTTTGTATAATTGGAGCAAGGTGGCGAGCTGGCCAATGTAGACAATAATAGCACTTGGTTGCACTTGTAGTGTCACAGCACTACAAATTTATAATCGTATATATAGAAATGGAAGACAAATATTAAACAGAGTTTATTATATTAGGAGGGGTAACGACTAAGATAAACCAAATAATCTAATGTATCATTCAAAGCTGACAAAAGAACAAATTTATATGCAATTATAAGGGTTCATTTCAAACGCAAGATTGAGAAAACAAAGAAATAGAAGAAGCATAAGATTTTGACATGAACGTAAGTACAAAATAAAGAATTGCAAAACATAGGAATTCGCTAAACATAGGAATTCTCTAAACACAGGAATGGTCCTTTGATTAAGCCGTAGGAATCGAATGAGAGAGATAGATTTAAAAAGAAATGTTCCTCCAAAATCGTTGTAGGATTATCCATTTGATTCAATCTTTTTTCTAAAGACCTTTGTATGAACTTTTTTCTATAGTATTGAAATCCTCCAAGTTTCAAAATGTTTTCCAACAAATCAAAGGAGGCCTAAGCTTTGAAGTAAATCTAACCCAAATATGCTGGCTATTGTGCTAGATCAAAATACAAATATATACTCCCTTCATGCCGCTGCTCTGCGAGTACTTTTTGCTCATATATTGAGCTGAGCGGTCTGACAAATAGAGTTCATCTCTCCCTCCCCCCTTTTTCTCATTCAAAAAAAAAAAAAAAGGGTTAGGCGGTCTCTTCGATTGTGTTGTAAATCACTACTGTTTGGGTGGAGTTTCCTCAATAGATAGTCACATCTTTAATGAATGAATGAACGAGGCTCCTGACTCGCTGAGGTAACCAAAGCTAAAATATTGGTTGGTGTACTGTAGCCCGACCGATACGGCCTGATGGCGATGTAGAAATTGTCAACTGTTACGTGAAAGCTTGGGTCAAGATCGTGGCACTCAAAGCATGCAGAAAGCCTACTAGTACGCCAAGAAACATATAGCCTCTTGTCCAATCATTGGCCAAGGGAATTAATCCCTAAAAAGCTGCTTACTACTCGCAAACCCATCCTCTGATCTGAACATCAACAAGCAAATGACACGCTACTCATCCCAGTGCTTTAAGACCAGATCCATGGAGTTAATTAGCAGGAACAACTAATAGTTAATGAGCATCATTAGGACAACTTTTACCAAGCATGCATCAAGTTGACATTGCTAAACCCCCCCTTTTCCCGTGTGGGATTCGAGCACTAGCTAGCTAGAACAAAAGGGGGCCGAGAGACGGCCGGGATGGGATCGATGCTTGCTCGATCACTTCTCGCCAAAAAGGCAGCCTCCCGCTAGTGCCAACCCCAACATGAACATGTTGTGCATTACACAAGCAAGCAAAGCATGCACACAAACATATACCCACGGGAGACGGGGTGGCAACGTGCCATCGCCATCATGAGCTAGCAGCACACCCACACATCGTCACAATGATGGCATATTGAGAGTGTAAGCACTAGCAGTGCATCCATCCATGCATGGCATCATGCTAGTTCATGGATCGATGGATGGATCAAGAGACCAAATGGAACAAGACAAAGGAAGAAACAGTAACCAGTATAACTGAACACGTCAAGCTAACGAAGGAGGGGATCATCAATGGATAATTCATCCAGGGGAAGTGGGGGCCACATGGCAGGGGCAGAAAGGAAAAAAGCAAGCAAGGCAACAAATGAAGAGGGGTAGTAGCAGACAAAGCCAAAGCATGCAAATATGCGATTGCAATGCTGCCCTTCTCCCTCTCCTCTCCTCTGCCTAACTAGAACTCCATAATCCATATCCATCATCTCTCCACTACTACTACTACTACAACACCCAAAGCAAATGAGCACTAGCTAGTACTAGTAGTACATTGATGATGATCGCTGCCTCTCCTCTGCCCCCTCCCATGCTCCCTCTCTCATCATGGACGGAGCATAAAGCCCGTAGCCAAAAGTAGAGCGCACAAAAAGAGTTTGGCCAGATCATGGCACTGCGAAAAGGGCATCAACTAGTAGCTATGGCTAGCTTGGCGATGCCAATGCCGACCCAAGGCATGGAGAAATGGAGGATGATGGAGTAGGGTACATGTGCATGCAGATGCAGTGTACTGTCAGTAGTAGCACTCGATCGCTGCTGCTGACTGCTGGTGCTGTTGCTGCAGCTGCAGCTGCCTCTCTCTTTTTTTTTTTGTTTGTTTGTTTCCTCCGTTCTGCCGGTGTTGGAGATGATGATGATCAGTTGTCGGAGCCGCGCACGCCGAGCTTCTTGACCTCGACCTTGAGAGACTTGAGGTACCTGACGGCCTCGTCGAGCACGGCCGGCGTGTCCATCTGGTTGCCGCCGGGGATGATGCCCTTGAGCGTCCGCACCATCTTCTTCATGCGCTCCTTCTTGCGCCCGGGCCTCGCCTGCCCGCCGCCGCCGTAGCTGGACGAGCACGTCGAGTCCGGGGAGCTACCGTCCCGGTAACCCGGGGTGCGCCCCGTGCTCACCACGTCGTCCTCGTCGCCGTCCTCCGAGCTCAGCAGCGCGTCGATCTCGTCCGTGTCCTCCTTCTGCCGCACCGAGCAGCTGTCGTCGTCGTCGTAGCCGACGTTGTCCCTGTACGCGCCCTTGGCGGCGTCGTGCGCGCCTCCGCCGCCGCCGTACACGTTGTTGTCGTACGCCGACGACCCGCCGCCGAACTTGTGCGCCAGCGAGGGGTGGAACATGACCCGGCTCTTGGTGCACGTCTGGTCGAAGATGACGTAGTTCTTGGGGCACGTGGCCGACGGCTGGAACTCCAGCTCGTTCATCGGCGCCGGGAAGTCGTGCGTCCTCCTCCCGACCATCGGGTCCTCGTACGCCGCCGCCGCCGCCCCAGCCGACGGGTAGCCGCCGCCGCCGCCGGAGTAGTACCCACCGGCGTCGTAGCCATACCCGCCTCCGTAGCCGTAGCCGCCGCCGTAGCCGTACCCCTGCGGCGGCGAGTCCCTCCCGCCGTAGTACCCGTGGTCTCCCTGCATCTTCTTCTGCTCTTTAACTTCCAAACTCTGTTTGTCTCCTCTGTTTTTTTTCTTGGGGACGAAGACTACGTGCCGCCGACGAGGAGTCCACCTAATTGCCAGCAACCAGCGTGCCACGTTCCCGGGCTCCATTAATTACCATGCCGCTGCCACTAGTACGTAGTAGCACTGCAATTATCAACAAGCAGTTTCATTAACACATAAATGATCAATCTAATTGTCTCTTTGAATGCATTTGCAAATTCTGTGCTTGGAGCACTGATAAATTGTACTCCCTCCGTATCCGTACGTGCTCGTAAAGAAAATCGTTTAGAATAATGTTTAAGTCAAATCTTAGAATTATAAATCATGAATAACTCTCAAGTTGTTGAGTTTGAAAATGTAAAAATTATATGAATAGATTTGTCTTGAAAAATATTTTCATAGATGTATACATATATCACTTTTCAATAAATATTTTTATACAAACAAGAAGTCAAAGTTGTGTTCTGGAGACCGTGTCATTGTCCAAAACGACTCCATTTACAAGTACGGAGGGAGTACTGTGCATCTTCAGCTCGCTTCCTCTTAATTAGCATTGTGCAGAATTGCAGTATTGATTTGATTAGTTCGCTTGATCTGGGATTCTGTATTCAAATTAGTGCAGTTGTTAGCTTCTACATTTCAGAAGATACATTGTCAGAACATTTCAGATTCTAACTGTGCTAGCTGTGGAAAGTATTTTTTTTAAACCTAGGTTTATGCATGTAATTTAAACAGTTACATAAAAAATTTATAAATTTAATAAGATGGACTATAATAATATAAGACACTATACAAACGTACTGGTTTAAATTCGAATGACATATGAAGAAACAAAAATATCAAATTTTATCTGCGCTATATGGGTACTATTCACTGTCTGATTTTGTTATTTTTGTTTCTCTAGTTATAGAACAAATTTAGTCATGCATGTTGTAAAATTTGATAAGATGGACTATAATAATATAAGACACTGTACAAACATGCAAGTCTAAATTCGATAGAGACATGTAGAAACAAAAACAACAAATTTTATCTATATGAGTACTATTCACTGTCTGATTTTATTATTTTTGTTTCTCTAGTTATAGATCAAATTTAGTCATGCATGTTTGTGTAAAGACTAATGTCAACACAATCTATGTTACTATTTTTTTTCAATTTATTCTATAACTATTTAAGTCATATACAAATAATGGGGGTTGATTTAGCTCTTTCGTCATGTAGATTTGATACATGCATGCTGAAAATTTTGGAGACTGGTATCTTTTATTTAGGAATTAGAATAAACGTATCCCATATTTATTACTGAATTGAGCATTTTATTCTCTATGGTCACTTGGTAGTGCACACATTTCAGACTTTTGTTTAACAAATATCTTTATCTGAATTTGAAGAAGAGACACCTACTACAAATTTCATTTTTCATATGGCCCAAATCGATCTTTGCATGCGTGTGAATGGCCCACATGAGGACAAAGGTCTAAAAAATCGGGATTTTTGCATGCAACCAGAGCAACTACATGTGAAAATCTGATTTTCGCATGCGGGCATTTAAGCCAACCACATGCAAAAACAAAAAAATCGCAAAATAAATAAATAAAATTCTCAAAAAGAAAACCCAGCCCCGCCGCTGCCGGTTGCACAATCCCAAACCCTAGCACGCCAGCCGCCCGCCCATCGCCACTCTCGAGATTCGCCCGCTCCCACCGGTGGTGCACGTTGCTCCCGCCCACTGTCGTCGCCGAGGTCAGCGCCGTCGTCACGAGATATGGTAGCCGTTGTTGGATCTGTGCAAGGGGAGAGCGCCACCTGTTGACGATCAAATTTGGTAAATTGTGAACCAGGTTCGACATTGGGATCGAGGCGGATTCGATACAGAGATCGATTCGAAGAACGGAGTGTGCATCGGCTGCGAAGGCATCGGCTGGAGTCTGCATCGGCTGAGATGGATCGGACAGAAGGATAGCCGATATAGCCGATAGAGGTGATGCAGCCGATTCCGATGAAGATGGTTTCAAGGTTGTTTCTAGAATGGTTCAAAGTGCTTCACAGGGATTGCCACGATGGAGATAAAACTCTCGGATTAGGCAATTGTATCTATTAATTAGGATATTTCATGTAATTTCCTTAGAGATATGTTTGGGCAAAAGTCTGCCACAAAGACTCATGGTATCTTAGAGTTTGTTAGAGATAAGTGTCATGTCCGGCAAGGACATATATTGTAATCTCGGGTATAAATATGACCCGAACCCATGTAATCAATTAACAATCGTTCAATACAATCTCGACGCATCGCCACCCCTTTTACTTTCGTTTATTTCGACGCGTTCTTGCTTTCGGGTTGAGCTGCATCGATTCGATCTTCAACTAGAGGTAAAACTTGTTATGGCGGCTTGCGTTCTCAGGGTTAATGCTTCCATCTTTATGATACTTTAACTCTGTTTATGTAATTCGTCGAGTTATCATATACATATTGCAATCTATGTTAGTTGCGCTATGTAACTTGTTATCGGCTGGTTCTTATTGTTAGGAAACAATCGATAAAGTTATGTTTTGTTATTAATCTAGATTGTATCGTGTATCTACCATCTCTTATAGGTTTTCATCATCTTGCCTAGATCTTATACTTGTCTTTATGCTTAATGTTGCATCGGTTGAGTTCGATCTATTAAGTAATATCTATAATTATGATATCTGGCTTGTTTTATGATCATCGAGAGAGATAGTATCGGGGTTTCAGCCGATCTTACCTGATTTAGCTTTATATCTTATATGCTTAATTGATATGCTAGATCTGCCCTTTATATTAAGATCTTATTGCAATAAAGTATATTAGGTTTCTGTTTGATATATATTCTATCTGTTTTAATATCTTAATATAGAGTAGTATCGGAGTATTAGCTGATACATGCTAGATCTATCTGATCGGCTATGCTATAAGCGTTTATAATCTTCATGTTAACATATACTTCGATCTAAGTGATTTATACTGTCTCGGCATGGCGACCGATCTATCTCAATCACTTGATTTCAATATATATCGACAGAAAGATTATATATCGTTAATATCTACAGCCGATCGAGTAGATTTAGTCTTATCTTGCTTATTTATAACTGCCGATCGATTCACATATGACATCAGCTCAAAAATAAATGATATGTCATCGGCGACTAGCTGATCGGCTATCGTTTATGGATTTAACCGCGGTTTATTTTGTCTTTTTTTTCTCGTTGATTGCAGGATCAAATCAACTGGCACGCTCACGAACCTAAAAGCAAGATTTTGGACCTGCACTGAAGTTAAGCAGATCTTCCAGGCCAGTGTGTGTTTTTCGCATCAACACCACCGCCACTGGATCCGGGCGGGGAAGGGGAGGGTGCATCTTCTTCTGCTCTTTAACTTCCAAACTCTGTTTGTCTCCTCTGTTTTTTTTTCTTGTGAGAGAAGCTGCGCAGCTTAGCTCTCTCGTCGGGTGAAGAAGGGAGGAGGAGGATTATGTACTGGTCAACCTACGTCACGGGCTTGAGAAGGTGACGGAAGTACTCGGCCTGCACGATCACAAATCCAAAACAACACATCAGAAATATACCCCAGATCATGGCATCATCAGAATAGGCAAAATGGCAACGCATCTCGGTTCCTGTAGTGGTCAAGCAACTGGTGCGAGATTAAAGCGACTTTTTGTTTGCAAGTACCACCAACTTTGGCCTACCCCACACACACATTGCATACAACATACTGTTGTCCACACAAGGTGGGGCATGCCCGGAAAGATGTGCACAGAACTAACGGTTTCGTGAGGGTGCAAACAGGGGACAAGGCAACTTGCAATTCATAGTGGTGCCTACTACTGCTGCTGCTGCTCTGCTCCAATATTTTAAGTGTCCCAACCCAACCCGAGCTGCTATTGCTGTGAACACAAGCAGGGAGAGAAGGGGGGAAAGGGGCCTAATTTTAGTAGCGTTTTTTTGGGAAAAGAAGGGCACGCACGCCGCGATCAGGACTGAGCGCGTGCAAGCAAAATGCACTAGCTAGCTAGGCAAGGTCGCGCGTGATCGGGCGCAATGTTTGTTTGGCATGCCGTGCAATCTACTCCAGGAGTGGGCATGCAGTGGCACAACACCATACCGAGTTAACAACAGCAGCAACAACATGATACGCAACAAGTCTTAAAGAGGTTCAGCACAACAGAGAACTTAATTCTGTTTAGCTTAGTACTCAGTGTGTCCATGGAAATGTGGCTGAGTCAGTTAATATATCACAAATAGTAAGAGGTCATAAGATATGGTCGGTTGACGCGAGCTTGACAGCTGCACAAGCAATATCACCTTGTGCGACACTTGACTTACGGTTGTCGTCATCAGAAGACTAACAAGCTAACAGGACGTGCCACTTTTACACTGACATGCCAAACGTTATCTTCTTTTTTGCCCCCCGACGGTGAGTAAGCATGTGCATATGCATGTGCATGTGCATATGCACGCATGCGATTAACTGTCCCAATTAAGACAGGACTAATTAAACACCACAGAAACAGAGACGTTAACGAGAGCAGAAGTACTCTAGCAGAGTAGGGAAAATTGAGAGAGAGAGAAAAAATCAAGGAGCTGAGATAGAGAGGCAATACATGCAATGATCGAGCACCTGGCAAACCTTGGTCAGCGTGTGGTAGTACGCGATGGCGCCACTTCTCATCACCGCGTCGGCGGCGCTCGTCTCGCTGCTACTCCTCCTGCTCCCTTGGAAACCAATGCACATTCTCAGTCAGTCACCGCCGGCTGATCGACGGAGTAGCTTAATTAGCTTGCTCTCACCTGTAAATTGAAACACGATCGATCGTTTTAGCTATTCATCGCACTAATGGCGCGCGTCAAATGTCTAACAAGAGCTGCACGCAGCCATGGGTGATGGGAAGAAAAGAGCGCTACTCACACGATGACGCGGAAGAAGACGACCAACCGGACGAGGAAGCGCACCCACGGCATGGCCTGTGTCGAGATTATCAGTGGAGATTGAGATGGACGGGAAGAGTTGGCTGTGCCGGGTGAGAAGCCAAAGCGAGAGGAGCTAAGGCTTGGTTTGTTGCAACGGCGAATTGACGAGGAGGCAGGCACAGGGTTTATAAAAGGGTCTGGATTTTTTTTTCACTGTGAGTCTTTAGGCCGGCTCACCGTGCCCCCCATCTATTTTATTCCCTTTCACTCCTTTTGAGTAGATACAGGTGAAGATACAGACAGAGAGAGATGATACTACTCACTACTCATACTACTCATACTAGTACTAGAGAGGGTGTGTGTGTGTGTGTGAGGAATGAATCGAAGAAGGAATTAATGAAGCGAAGAGGGGGATGATATCGAGCGTGGCTGCGTGGGCACTCGATTGGAGTGGTGGGTGCGCGTGCCTCGTGCTCCCTCTCCCTGCTCCGGAAAGCCTCGGCAACCCAGCTCACCCCGACTACTCTCGTAGTCGGCGTAGCTCCTCCTTGTCCTGACGCGTCGGCTCCACTTCCCACGTGTCGCCCACTCGCCTCCACCGCGGCGCGCGCCTCGCCGTGCATGCCAGTGGTCAGTGGATAAACGTACCGGCCGGCGGAGGTGGAGGTGGGTGGCCAGCGTGCGGCGTGCGCCGCCGCTGCCACCTCTCTCGTCATCCGCGCGGCGGTGACCGCCGTCGCCGGGGACGAAGACTACGTGCCGCCGACGAGAGTCCACCTAATTGCCAGCAACCAGCGTGCCACGTTCCCGGGCTCCATTAATTACCATGCCGCTGCCACTAGTACGTAGTAGCACTGCAATTATCAACAAGCAGTTTCGTTAACACATAAATGATCAATCTAATTGTCTCTTTTTGGTTGTCAAACTGGGAGGTGTACTTGACATTGGCCCTGTGGCTTTGTCCACATTGTTCTTGAGCGAGCTGATCATGTCCATGATTGTTCATTAGCCCGGGGCAGTCATCAGCCATGCATTATGCATTATAGCATCAGTGATCAACTGACAGCAAACCGTAGTTTAGTAGGAGTACTACCTCTACCACTCGCTCCCAAAATAAATTGAATTTTCACTTACACCACATATCAATGCAAAAAAAAAAAAAAACTAAAATACCTATACCACACACTTTGAGATTTGACAGCAAACCGTAGTTAGACCTAGTACTGCCTCATTTCCAAATAAATTCATTTTTCACTCATACCACACATATCAATGAAAAAAAAACTAGAATACCCATACAACACACATTTGAGATTTGATAGTGTTTTTCTAATTTTTTTCAGTGTTGTATTAATATATGTGAAATGAATAAAAAAATAAATTTATTTTGGGGCGGCGGGAGTAGAGCTTTGTTTCTCCACCGATTGGCAAATATTTTTGTTATGGCCAACCGAACTTGAGTACACCCACAATTAAGAAAAGACAGCGGAAACACCATGCGCCCACATGGGCAGGCAGGTGGGCCAAAACACATGCCCGCATGCATTCATCCACAATTATACGCTAGTGCGGCCTCACATTTGTAGTTGCACGCCCTCGATCCCCTGCACCTTTTGTAAAATGGAGTACTATTCGTAGTAGCAGCAGCAGATTCCATGGAAAGATCAGCGGCAATACTAGACAGGACAGTCACCTTAAGCAAACAAGATTAATTAGCACCCGCATGCAATTAAGCACTAACACGTTGCGTATGAATGCATGCATACTTATATACTCATAGACCATAGTCCATACTCCATACTGCATACACATGGATGGAGCACGAAAACTAACTTCTATTAGTTGCGTGCCTATATATATGTCACCGACCGAGAGTCATGTGCTGAATGAGGACTATTACTCTCTATAGTAAAATATAGCTATTTTTGGCTACCAAATTCATAACCAAGAATAACTACAGGTCTGTTCGACAGCTAGGCTATGGCTACATGCTGCTGATTTTATGAGTGAGGTACTTTTTGTGCTGGCTACGGTAACCCACCAGTCCAACAAGCCCTTCATTTTGAAATGGAGGGAGTAGCAAACGATGCAGAGTATCGAAATAGCTTGCCTTCAGTGCCAGGCACAAAATCGTTTGATCTGAGTTCCTTCCTCCAACCCAATATAAGGGCGTGTAGTTCACGCCAACATTGGAAGTTTGGTTGAAATTAGAACGATGTGATGGAAAAGTTAGAAGTTTGTGTGTATAAGAAAGTTTTGATGTGATGGAAAAGTTGGAAGTTTGAAAAAAAAGTTTGGAACTAAACTCGGCCTAAGTGTAATTTAGTATAGGCCGTGTTTAGTTGCAAAATTTTTCTTCAAACTTCCAACTTTTCCATCACATCAAAACTTTCCTATACACACAAACTTCCAACTTTTCCGTCACATCGTTCCAATTTCAATAAAACTTCTAATTTCGGTGTGAACTAAACACACCCATAGATGTGATATATTCTAGGACTAGGTTATTCAGATTCGTAGTTTTGAAATGTCATAGATACAGTACGTAGTAGTAAGTTATGAAGGGCCTGTTCACTTTGATGCCATTTTCAACCTTACCAAATTTTGGTAAAGTTGCTAAAAAAGTGGCTATATTTAGTTTGCTGCCAAATTTTAGTAACTATATAAGAAATCCTACCAAAATTTTGTCAAATTTGGTAAGGTTTTCTTTGGCATCAAAGTGAACAGGCCCGAAGAAAGTACAATATTGTATGAATAAAAATTAAACGAATATTCCAGTTGTCCTCTGCCATGGATGGATGATCTGGTCTGGTGCAATCAAACGTGCACGCCAGGATATGATGCGTCCTGGCAGAAGAGCCAAATCCAGGCACCGCTGCTACGAGCGACGGGTCAGACTCTCTCTGAAAAGGCTGAGCCCGCATCGCATCGTGCTATCGTGGCCGTCGGATCGTCCTCGTGGGCAGCGGTGGCGCAGGCCCGGGCGTGTCGGATTCTGGTGGACAGCCGTCGGATCCAGCGCGCGCGTGCCAAAGCGCACAATCCACTGCCCCAGCAGGGTGGGCCCCACGCGACCTCCGAACCGGCCCGACCTTGTCGGAACAGAAGCCGCCCCCGCCCCTAGAGCCAACCCTACCCTACGGGACGCTGACCGGTGGGACCAAGGACGCTGACAGCAAATGAGGGCTGCGGCGTCACGGCCACTGGGGGCAGCATCATGCCCGCCGCGCCGCTGCACCCTACTAGCCATAGGAGTAGCCTACGATATGGTACCCTCACTTGGTTGTCAAACTGGGAGGTGTACTTGACATTGGCCCTGTGGCTTTGTCCACATTGTTCTTGAGCGAGCTGATCATGTCCATGATTGTTCATTAGCCCGGGGCAGTCATCAGCCATGCATTATGCATTATAGCATCAGTGATCAACTGACAGCAAACCGTAGTTTAGTAGGAGTACTACCTCTAGCACTCGCTCCCAAAATAAATTGAATTTTCACTTACACCACATATCAATGCAAAAAAAAAAAAAAGCTAAAATACCTATACCACACACGTTTGAGATTTGACAGCAAACCATAGTTAGTCTAGTACTGCCTCATTTCCAAATAAATTCATTTTTCACTCATACCACACATATCAATGAAAAAAAAAACTAGAATACCCATACAACACACATTTGAGATTTGATAGTGTTTTTCTAATTTTTTCCGTGTTGTATTAATATATGTGAAATGAATAAAAAAATAAATTTATTTTGGGGCGGCGGGAGCTTTGTTTCTCCACCGATTGGCAAATATTTTTGTTATGGCCAACCGAACTTGAGTACACCCACAATTAAGAAAAGACAGCGGAAACACCATGCGCCCACATGGGCAGGCAGGTGGGCCAAAACACATGCCCGCATGCATTCATCCACAATTATACGCTAGTGCGGCCTCACATTTGTAGTTGCACGCCCTCGATCCCCTGCACCTTTTGTAAAATGGAGTACTATTCGTAGTAGCAGCAGCAGATTCCATGGAAAGGTCAGCGGCAACACTAGACAGGACAGTCACCTTAAGCAAACAAGATTAATTAGCACCCGCATGCAATTAAGCACTAACACGTTGCGTATGATGCATACTTATATACTCATAGACCATAGTCCATACTCCATACTGCATACACATGGATGGAGCACGAAAACTAACTTCTATTAGTTGCGTGCCTATATATATGTCACCGACCGAGAGTCATGTGAGATGAATTAAATTTGAAATATTAATATATTGTTCATTTTTCGTTTTCTCATAAATATCCTGAATGTAATTTGTTTAGCACAATATACCGTCGATATCACTGAATTCTTGCACGCAAGTGACGTGGCGAGACCGAGCGCTCTCGTGTGATGACCGTTCTGAAATTGAATGATTAGCGACTATTCGGTCTCGCTCATTGGGCATGCGAGACCGCGCCACACGACACCGAGTATAGTCTCGCCTATTCGTCGCGTAGCACCGCAATATTGATGGTATATCTGTGTCAATAAAATTGCATCCTGCATATTTACTAGAAAGAAAAAATGAACAGTATATTTTAAAATTTAATTCCATGTGTGATTGTGTGCTAAGAAGTGGGGCCCACAATGCAGAGGGGGCTAGTGAAACTTTTTGTTCGTGTAGCGGTGCAATATATGCAGGATTGCAAATGCTACTAATCCAGTGTGCAGATGAATCAGTATGGAGAGATAATGAAGTAGTACTAGGAGGAGTAATGGAGGGCATGATGATGATTGTGGCGGTAATATGTATGGGTTAAGGCGTCCAGCGTAGACCAGGTCCAAGGCGCAGAGTGGCTCCCGAGGCGTGCAGGTGTCGGGAGCGGCGTCCTCTCGATCGCCGATGGACGCCATCATCATCGCCGCCATCATGCCGTCCTCGCGCCGAGGCAACCCCAAGACCCAAACCAAACGCAAGTATAGTGGCGGTCGGCCGGCAGCAGCCACAGCAGCAGCGGCAACGGCGCCGAGGCCCAGCCGACCCTGATTGGCGGCCCCCCGCGCCCATGCCGTTCGATCGATATACCAGCTTCTTCTTGCACTAGTGTGTAGCCCAGGCCCAGCGCGCAGTCGCGCGCGTGCGCATTAGTAGTACTGGCGATGCTGCTACTGTTGGTACCAGCTGCCACTAACGCACGCACGCACACACGCAGGCGAGACGGGGCGCGCAGTGCACGGCACGCACGCACGCTAGTATGATGCGCGCGCGCACCGCACAAGCACATGCATGCATGCATGGTCTGGTCGTGTCGTGTCGTGGGGGATGCATGGCACGGCATGGGAGGGAGGGAAGATCGTGACCGAGCCGATACGGCTCCTCTCCTCGTCGGTCGTCGCAGGTGGTGGTGCGTGCGCGTGTGCACGAGGGCGAGGCGAGGGCGAGCGGGCTGCGTAATCGAGTGCGCCCGCGCGGGGAGGGGGGATGGGGGGTGGGTGATGATGGCGCCCGATCCGGCACGGTTCCGGGTGCCGCCCGCCAGATCTTCTTGGGCGCCACGAGCCTCACAATGCGCCCAATTATGACCGCGCACGCCGCGTTCTTCCCTTCCCCCCGTCGTCACCCATGCACCGCCGCACACACACACTGAACAGAGCCGGAGCAGCTATAGCTAGCCGGCCGATTGCGATTCGTCTCGTTGCCTTTTGGCATCGGGGCTAGTACCTGCAAGATCCTTGCTCTCTCTCAATTTACTCTATAGCATATGCTGCCACTACGGCCGCTAGCTGCCGGATAGCATGGCGAGTAGTAATACTATTACCGGGTAGTAGTATACGTTTAAAAATTTGAAAAGGAGGGTTCAAAAGAGATGGAGGAGAGATTAAAAAAGAACTGGTGTAGTAGTAGTAGCGTGGTACTCGGGTACACGTTGGGTTCCCAAGATCATAATGGGAGTTTGGAATCCATGCACGGATGATGCCCCATCATGGGCTCTGCTGACCGGCCGGAACCCGGAAGGCAGGCCATGGGATGATGCTATGCTACTACGACCGGCTGGCTCTTCCTTCCTTCCTTCCTCCACCGTCTCCGTCTTTTTGTGCTCCTGCGACGGATGCTTTTCCTCGGTTTAGAGCAAGTTCAATAGTATAGCCAACCACTAGCTTCAATTCATCTATAGCCAATTAATAGCTCATTCATATAATAATTTATTACTACACTATTAATACCTAGTCCCACTATCATAGACACATTGTGTCTTGGAGTCCGTATTACAGCTGGCTACGAATTTGTAGCCCGCTGCTCTTCTCTCTCCTGATTTATCTTTAAAATATATTTGCAGTTGCTTATACTCCCTCCGTCCCAAAAAGGCAAACCCTGGATTTTCGTGTCCAACTTTGACTATCCGTCTTATATGAAATTTTTTTATAATTCGTATTTTCGTTGTGTTTAGATGATAAACATATAATATTTTATGTGACTTGTCTTTTAATTTTTTATAATTTTTAAATAAGACGGACGGTCAAATGTTGGGACGGAACCCAGAGTTTGTTCTTTTTTAGGACGGAGGGAGTAGCCTGCTATTGTACCTGCTCTTATTCTCCTCTTTCTGCTTTCCTTTCGGCCCCTAGAGAAGGAAGAGTATTGGGACGGGCGAAACAAAAGCGAATCAGTTCGCCGTGGATCTTGGATTGTCTCTCGATCTGCTGACCGTGGCGGGCGGGCGCGTGATGATGGGTCGGGGTTCGGGCCTGCCCGTGGTAGGGGCATGATGGGGTGGCGTCCAACGAGCCTGAGCCTGAGCTGGCTTGTGAGAGCTTTGAACGGGGACGGGGTTGATCGAGGCCCGTGCCGAATGATTAGGCGTGTCTCATCTACGACGACCCTCTGTACGTACGTTCGACCTTCCAAAGTCACTTGCCTGCCTGCCTGCCGCCAAAAGATTTTGCCGCCCGTGTCCTCCTCCCTCGATCTTTGCTAGGCATGTAACCCATATTGAGGGATTTATAGCAAATACATTACTGCTTATTTGGAACATAAAATTTAGAAATACAAGAATATAAAAAATATAGAAATGAAATGTCGTGTGTAAGCAAATTCCGCAGGAATGCAAAACACAGAAATTTACAAGACTGAGTGTGGATAGCTCACAGGAAAAACGGAATTTGGATGGATTTTAGAAAGAAAAGAGAGACAAAGAGTATAGAAGTAGTATTGAACTTCACCCTAAAAAAGGAGGAGGAAGTATTGGACTTCTTAAACAAAAAGTTTTAAATGAGGTTGCAGCTTACGTGTAAAATTTTCTATGGAATTTGGCTATAGGATTGTAATCCAAAGGAATTTTCCTACGTTGGCGAACAACCAAAATTTCCTTAGGATTTGAATCCTTTAAATTTAAGGATACTCTATTCCAAAGAAGCGCTTAAATTTGAGTAAGAAATGAGAGAGGATCGTTTTGGAGTAAGTATAAATAAATTAAATGTGATGGATGACACAAGCGCAAACCACTAGTACAATAACTATTTTTCCGTGCAGCCGGAATTGATTTTGCATGCGGAACTTCCACCCGTCGGGAACGAGGTGTCAACGAAAATCCGAAAATCGCAATTTTCGCGTGCGGGTTCTTAAGCCGCCGCATGGGAGATAAAAAAATCGAAACAAAACAAATAAAAAAAATGAACCCTAATCTAGCGGCCACCACCGCTGTCGAGCCGTCACCACATTGTTGTCGCCGACGGCTTGCCCAGGCCCGCCGCCGTCATTCCCGCAGTCGCCAGCGACGAATCTGGCCTCCTGGCGGTGGCCTACGACGGATCCGGCCTTCCCGCGGTGGCAGGCGACGGATCCGGCTCCCCGCGGTGGCTGGCGACGGATCCGCTCCGCAGCCACCACCCCAGCGCCAATGCCACCGCCTCCGCCACTCTAACCGATGCCGCCGCCTTCGTCGCTCTAACCGATGCCACAGGCCCACGCCCTAGCTGAGGCCGCCGTCGTTGTCGGGATTGGGAGATGGGAGGAGGGGGAGGAGGAGAGAGAGGAGTCAAGGGAGGAGGAAGGAGATGGGAGTCAAGGGAGGAGTCGAGGTGGGAGGGTGGAGGAGACGAGGAGCGAGGGAGGAGGAGGGAGGTGGGAAGAGATGGGAGTGTGCGATGGGCGGAGATGGCAGCATTAAAAATATGTGTGGGTATTTTCGTGTGCGGGTCTCTTAACAAGTTCGGACCTGTTAAAGTGGCCCGGCATGCGAAAATTGATTTTTCAGTGTGGTCATTTTAAAGAGCCGCATGTGAAAATGGAGCTCGATTTTATAGACGCGACCACTTATGGTTCGTTTGCAATCTAAAATGAGTCCCATCCAGGAACATCATTCCTGTACTAATGAACACTATCAAAATACTTATATTTTGATACAAATTTCAAATGTTAGAAGTGATCTATTATATTATTAAAACAGCTTTGAAAGAAGGCACCATGTTCGCTGTGGGTGCTAGAAATTTCCACATTAATCAGGGAAAAAGAAAGGAGAGTCCAAGTAGAAATACAATTCAAAAATAGCTGAAATTCGAAATTAAAATTAAGGAATATTGAGAGAATAGTCAATATAAGAACCCAATACGATATTAGTTAATATTCGGAAGAAAAATAAAAATAAAATCTAAAATTAGCAAAAGAAAAATAAGAGTTCAAGTAGGAATACAATTTAAAATTAACAGAAATTCGAAATTAAAAATAAGCAATATTGAAAGAAGAATCCATATAAGAACTCGATACAAGATTAATTAAAATTCAGAATAAAAAATAAAATAATTAAAAAAATAAAAAGTAAAAGAGGTTGAGTAGAATACAATTTTGAACAACTGGAATTGAAAAATAAAAATATTAAAAGAACACTATACGGTATTAGTTAAAATTTGAAAAAAATTCTGAAATTAGAAAAAGAAAAAAAAATTTCCATTAGGAATACAATTTATTGATAACTAATTGGTGATAGAAAATAAGGAATATTGAAAGAAAGACCACCTAAAACACATGATAAGATAAATTAAGTAGCATGCCTATAAAGGAGTAGAGTGGGTGATTGATACGACATATAACTGTTAATAAAACACCAAATAGAATCCTAATGACGATTAAAAGGAGGGACAACAGGTAGGTCGTGAAGCAAACGGACAAGACGGTTGCCAGGACTTCTAGAAAGTAAAAAAATAAACCACATTGATAATCATATTCGATTTTTAAAATCTCAATGACAATAAAAAGGAGAAGCAGCGAGCTGGGTGTATAGGAGTATAGTTGCAGAGCCACCGATGGTTGGGCGGACTTCTAGAAATAAAAAATGAATTCCAACGATAGTTATGTTCGATTTTTAATCAGAGAAATTCCCACATTAATCAGAGAAAAAGAAAAGGAGATTCCAAGTAGAAATACAAATCAAAAATAGCTGAAATTCGGAATTAAAAATAATGAATATTGAGAGAAGAGTCAATATAAAACCCAATACGATATTAGTTAATATTCGGAAGAAAAATAAAATAAAATCTAAAATTAGCAAAAAGAAAATAAGAGTTAAAGTAGGAATACAATTTAAAATTAATAGAAATTCGAAATTAAAAATAAGCAATATTGAAAGAAGAATCCATATAAGAACCCGATACGAGATTAATTAAAATTCAGAATAAAAATAAAATAATATAAAAAATTAAAAAAAGTAAAGAGAGTTGAGTAGGAATACAATTTTGAAACAACTGGAATTGAAAAATAAAAATATTAAAAGAACACTATACAATATTAGTTAAAATTTTTTAAAAATAAATTCTGAAATTAGAAAAGGGAAAAAAAAGATTTCCATTAGGAATACAATTTATTGATAACTAATTGGTGATAGAAAATAAGGACTATTGAAAGAAATAACACTAAAACACATGACAAGATAAATTAAGTAACATGCCTATGAAGGAGTAGAGTGGTGGCCGTTGATACGATATAACTGTTAATAAAACACCAAATAGAATCTTTCTGACGATTAAAAGGAGGGACAACATATAGGTCGTGAAAGCAAACGGACAAGGCGGTTGCTAGGACTTCTAGAAGTAAAACAAATTAACCACATTGATAATCATATTCGATTTTTAAAATCTCAATGACAATAAAAAGGAGAAGCAGCGGGCTGGGTGTATAGGAGTATAGTTGCAGAGCCACCGATGGTTGGTAGGACTTCTAGAAAATAAAAAATGAATTCCAACGGTAGTTATGTTCGATTTTGAGGATCCCAATGATAATAAAGAGTAGGCGGCGGGTGAGCCGTAGAGGAGTATAGTGGCATCGTTTAACGGGACTTCTAAAAATTATGAAAAATGAAACCCAACAAGACAATAAACTCTAAAAACTATAAGGTCCAATTTTTAAAGGTTCGGAACTTCTAAAAAGTAAAAAAAAACCAATGATAATCATGTTCGATTTTAAAATCCCCAATTACAATAAAGAAGGGAGGCAGCAGATAAGCCATAGAGGAGTTCAATGGCAAAGCCGTTAACGGTTTGGCGGGACTTCTAAAAAGTAAAAAATGAACCCGAATGATTATTATATTCGAATTTTAAAATTCCAATGACAATAAAGAGAAAAAAGACATTGGACGAACCGTAGAATAGTATAATGGCAGCGTTTGATGTGACTTCTAGAAATTATAAAAAGAAACCTAACAAGACAATAGACTCTAAAAACTATAAGATCTAATTTTTAAAGGTTACAAGGAGAATGAATAGAAAGTGGTAGATCTAGCAAGCAAATAAAGAAGGAGATGGCAGAAGTAAGGGGTAGAAATTGGTGTGACTTTTAAAAACTATATAATTAGAAACACGGGGATGATAAGGTTTGGTCATTCAAAGTCTTAAGACAACGAGATAGGTATTTAATAAATTTTTAAGTAAAATCATACTAAAAAAATATATGATTTTGTTTGAGCTCTAGCCGCGCAATTGCGCGGGCCACCCAGCTAGTTATATATTATGTAATGGAGGAAGCACGTACGTTCACAAGGATAGCAGAGTTATTGTGCTCTTTGTAAGGGAATATAAAGTAGATATAATATCAAACCTTATCATCATGTCCAGATTCAAACCCAGGGTTTGTCTTTTTTTGGGACGGAGGGAGTATACGATATTATTCAAATATTTCTCAAATATACTCCCTCCAGTATAATGCATGATAAATATATTATGTTTAGGACCAAATTAATTGATCATTTTCTTTCCTACTCTGATCATCCATTATACCCCCTCCGTCCCAAAAAGAATCCAATCCTAGCTATGAAACTGGACATATGCATGTCCAGTTTCGTTGCAAGGATTTGCTTTTTTTTAGACGGAGTAATATATTAGAATAAATCTATAAAATCTAACAAGTTTATGATGTTATGAGAGTATTTTTTTAAGCAAATCTACATATATTCCCTAATATTTTAATATATGCCACAATTGAGTTGATTCGATCAAAAATTCAAGATTGGACCATCAATAGCTCACACGCGAATGTGCTATTAAACGAGTTTAGTGAGACTAGAAATTTATTGTAGTTTTCATCTCTTTGAGCGCTAGTGTCATATTTATAAATGTGCTTCAGTGTGGTATGCATCTGTACAAGTATCTGTATACATCATTTGTGTAATTAAAAAAAAATAGTTCAAATACATAAAATGTCATGGTTAGATTTTTCATTATGACTTCTACTTTTACAATATTATAATTTTGTTAGATATATTATTAGAAAATTAGTGATCAAACTTGCACAACAGATATTAAATAAATCAACAATATTATATTTTACAATATAGAAGCGGTACTATTTTTCTTCCTTTTAAACTAAGCATTCTGAAAATAAAATACTGATGGCCGAAGTTTTAAAACTTTTGAAGTCTGTGGATGAGATGAGATGATGATCCCTGGCAACTGGGGCCTGGCCGCCTGGGCATAAGTGGCTGAACCGCTGAAGCGGTGGAAATCTGGAAATGGATTTGGGCTGGCCTGCCCAGGGATGCTGGCGTGTGGGCCAAAATTGGGCAGGAGGTGACCAAAATTGGCCTCATCGAAATCTTTCTTGACCATGTGCCTTGCAAATTTTCTATAGGTGCCTCACTCAAGCAAATTGGCCTAAATTTGTAGGATTGTTGGACCTCTACCTGAAAATTCCTAGACTTCACCTTTTACTTTTCAGTGTTCTTTGGTGTGTTTCTTATTATAAATGCATACACACACATTAAAAGCTACTAAAACAAACACACTAGGTACTG
>CM020182.1:9397838-9477320 GCA_009805545.1 Oryza longistaminata | reverse complement strand
GCCTCTTTTGCAATGTACCGTCCTTTTTATTAGATAATGTGCAATGTCCCATCCTGTACATATACACACAAGCTACCAATGCAAAGCACTCACGAGCGCAACAATCTTCGCCTATTTGCTGACATCATTGGATGGTGTTCTCATTTACATCTAAATTTGCAATCAAATGTCTGATCAGCTACCTTAATCTGTACAGTGAATGGTGATCATCAAGAAACCTACAGCTCAACCGTACAGAGAGCTGCAGTCCTGAAATCAATTGGTACGTTAACAGGGGGATATGTGCTGAGCACCCTCCACGTCTTTGCTGCAGGGTTGTAAACTTGAAACTCCAGTGCTAACCTCTTCTTCGACTGCTTCCAGGGACTTGAGGTTTCGACAGGGAGTTTTGCAGATGTAAGAACATAAAGTTCGCCATTCATGGCTACGAAACCACGTGATTGAGTACTTGGGATCTTTCTCCTCAATGTAGCTTCCTTTGACCACTTGTTCAAAGAGAAGTTATACCTGCACCAAGACATGACTATCAGAGTCTGGTTATATGCGCAAAATTTTTAGTAACCAAGCCAAAAGAAAATGGTTATAGATTCCAGATAACATAGCAATGATAGTATAAGTATCAAGTATGATTTGTGATCAGAATTGCAAAAGAGCTACCATGCGCTCTACGAAACAGTAAAGTTCATAATTACAAGTTTCTCGTCAATAGCTACCAGTTTGTTCAAAAATCAGAACATAATGGATAGACATATTTCAGTTATAACTTGAGCTTTTCCGTGGTCCTTGAGGAGAGTACCGCAACTGTTAGAAAACATCCAGAACTTACCAACTAGCAAACAAAGTGTTAGGTGCAACGCAGCTTGTAGTTAATTATACAAGTCAGCATGCAAGTCAGCATGAAGATCAGTTCCATGGACTCCTAACAGAATCTCTCATGCAAACATAAAAGACAGTTTAATCTCAACATAGGTATAATAGAGTTGATAACACATGCAGTACAAGCTTCGATGACTAATTGGCTTTGACTAGCTGTACTCGTGATGGGAACTTGCATACAGAATAACTAAGCATGTATTCAAAAAGCAGTCACTATTTGATATTTATGAATTTATCTAAATTCTCTTCCTCTTTTCCTCAGAGGATACATATCAATGCCACTCCCCATTGGCAATGTCACAGCATACAGTTCTCTGAGATATATTTACTTTGACATAAACTAATGCAAAGAAATCAACCCCAATGGCCTGGTGGTGAAGCTATTTAATAACCCCATCCACTTGGGTGGCCGGGTCCAAATCCTAAGATTGCTTGGGTGCACATCACCGCTCCTAGTGAATGTCGGAAATACTAGTCAATTTTCAATAAAAATTAATGCAAAGAAATCCGTGCTGATACCTCTTGCAGTACACAGATACATCTCTATGTAGTTCATTTAGCTCATTGTGGCAACAAAAAAACTGTTGGTTTTTCACTTAACTTTGGCAACAGAAAAAAAAATGTATTAAAAAAATATAGTAAGAAGTTAAGAACAGATAGTTTTCATAATATCTAAACATATCTACCAAGTTCCCCCCGATTGTTCTAGCTAATTATGGTGGCTACAAAATGACAGCATTCTGGTATGATTTAGAAAGCACAACACAGAAGTGATATTTGTTTCCAACTAATGCTATGAAATTGCTCAATTGCATCTGATGTAAATTTTAATATCAAAACCAGGAAGTGGTGACTAGTCTCAAAATGGAACTTGTAACACGCTAACTGCTAGCTTAATCCTATGTACCTATGTGGAAAGGGTTTACTACAGTATTCCCTCCAAATGTAAGTTTGTTAATCATAAAGCAAAGTTTGTTATTAATGACTAGATGGATCTTCTCTAGTTGGGGCCTTGATGTCCAGCAGAAGATACTATGTCAGTCTTTACAAATGTTTTACCCACTAGTTAAGTGGTACTGTGAACAATACGCAAGCTAACTGAAATTTTTGGCAGTTGATACAACGACGTTTTTTTGGTTTCTAATGATATAAGTAGGCACACCTAATTATTTAAAGAACATGTTAAGTGAAACCTGATTAGTGTACAACGTCATTTCATTCAGCAAATTTCACAAACTAACAAGTGGTAACTGTAATCATGTGAACTGGTGTGATGTTTATCTAGCATGTCAAAATTAAATGCCCTCAATTAAACACGCAATTGCCTGTCCATATTTAACCAATGACATCACTACTACATGACCACTTGCACCCTTATGTTGATAATAATTTAATGCTAACACTTTCTCGATATTATGTATCCATTACATTCCAAAATATATCCATAATAACAAGTCTATGATTGCATGGAACAAGTGAATCTTGTACATGGTTGCAGGCATACAAATGTTTACAGAAATTTCATCTCCAATCATGATATTGACCATGCATATGAATACCCTTTTCTTAACATGAAAGCAACAAGCAGCTACTGAGACAAGGCCCACAAAACCAACCATTGACTAACAAACCAATCAAAACGTACTTTACATTTAAAACCTCTGAAATAAGACAGCTTCAACTTCATCATTTGTATTTACAACCTCTGGACTTCAAAAGTTGAGTGTTTTTATCTCTGCCTCTTGAAAACAAATGTTATTTTTTCTGAAATTTTGTACACACAAACATCTTTATTGACAACCATAGGATGAAGACAAATAGACCACATAGCAAGACCTATATTTGCTTCGTTCTCAGTACATCACGTCAGTGCATCACTCATACTTGCTTAAAATCAAGTGACCAAAGGGTGGGCACATTATCTTTTAGTTAGTGCTGTGAGTTTTTATTTTGGTTGAAGAGATGGGTGAGGAAAATAAAAATGTTAAGCAATGCTTTTCCATGAGATCTGCTCCATAATGTAACACAAGAAAGTAATATGCATGAATGGCAAGGAGACGTCTCTGTAAACGAAACTGGAAGAGAAGCAAAAGATATCTAGGCTCTTCAATCTTAGAATTAATTTCCAGATGCTAAAACACATGGTATCTGCATTATTAGTCTATCAAATGTATGGCAGCAATGACATCAAACTCGTCAGAGACTCAGCTGGGTACTGCATCTTAATAGTTGGCACCTAAACAATAAAATGGAGCAAACAAAAAGTGTTGTCTCCCATTATTCTCATTCCATCCATTTGTACATCTTAACAAAATCAACTAATTACAGAACCAAGACACCAAGCAGAAAAGAAAGATTAACAAATAAACACCCTTGCCCGACTCCAAACTCATCATATAGTGAATAATTGAGCTAAATTAAATTATGAAATTGAAGCAACAAAAATACTAAACATGTTATGCAACTACAAGTAGAAAAGGAACTGTATTAACTACCAATCGTTCCAAGCAAGCAAACACACATGAATGAAGAATTACACGAAATTGAAATTGAACTACTCACAAACACAAATAGAAGCATATATGCAAAAACAATTGTGCAGACAAAAGAACAAATTAGAGACAAATTCCCTGACCTGAAGATATCATGACCATCGAGCATGAACACCTCTGTGACCCTTCCATCTTCAGCAGAAATGACAGCCACCGGCCCAAGGCGCTCTCTCTCCCATTCCGCCCACATGTCCCCAATCTCCCTCCACTTGCCGCTCCACAGCCCGAGCGCCACCGCGTCCCGGCAGTACACGTCACTAGGCACCACTCCCCCCACCGTGGTGTAGCCGTCGTACCCGCCCATCACCCAGAACTCATCCTCCCTCCCATCCCCCGCCCCGTGCGCGACGAACCCCACGCACCCGGCCCGGTCCCGGGGCATCGCCGCGGTGACGCGCCACGCGCGCGCTGCTGCGTCGTACAACTCGACGCCGCCTGGTGCGGCTGCCGTAGGAGGGGAACGTCGGGTGCCTGGACCCACCCCCGCCACGATGACCCCGCCGCTGGGCGCGGGGGCGCAGGCGAAGCTCCCTCGCGCGGACGCGCATGTCGGGGAGGCGCTCCCAGCGGTGGCGGGAGAGGGCGAGGTCGAGCCGGTAGGCGGCGG
This sequence comes from Oryza longistaminata, assembly GCA_009805545.1. NCBI lineage: Eukaryota > Viridiplantae > Streptophyta > Magnoliopsida > Poales > Poaceae > Oryza > Oryza longistaminata. Next base: position 9,473,285 of record CM020182.1, on the reverse strand, counting down.
CGGAGGGGGAGGTTGTCGAGGGGATAGCTCCGGGCGTCGAAGCGGGAGCCGCCGAGGACGTAGATTTGGCCGCCGACCGCGACCGCGCGAAGTTGGCGAGGCCGTAGTGCTGCGGCGAGCACGATCGGCGGAGGGACCACCAGGCGGTGGGGGCGGCGGGGTCGAGCAGGATCGGGGAGGCGAGGGAGGGGTCGGTGGGGAAGAGGCACAGGAGGTGGCGCCGCGGAAGCCGCAGGCTGCGGCGGAGCGGGAGGAGCGTGGCCGCCGAGAGGAGGAGCCGCCACGCGCGGGAGGTGGCCCGGAGTCGGGACTGGTCGGGGAACGTGAGCAGGCAGAGGATGACGGCGGCCACGTCGTCGGGGAGCCCCGGGATAATCGACGCCACGCCAGGCCTCAGGCTTAGGTTTCCGGCGAGGCGGCGGCCGGCGGACGACGACGACGAGGCCATCCGATCGCCTCGCGCCGCGAGCGAAAAGGAAAGGGGAAGGAAGAAATTGGCCTCGCGTCGCGCTGCTCTCGCCTCTCTGCCTGCGTGTGCCGCTGTGCGTGTCCTTATCGCGCGAGGAGATCGCGCTCGTCGACGAAGCCGTCTCCGTTAATTTTCCACCACGCTCGCTGCCATGTGGGCCCCCACACCGCCGCAGCTATTTCTGCCCCACCTGTCAGTGACCGAAACATTTTCTCTTGGTGCTCGCATCACCCTGTCCGCACCTTAATTTTTTCAGCGAGTGGATATTGTCCAAAGAGCCCGCAGTGCAACTGACATGTGGGGCCTGTTGCTTACGCGAACCGGTGGGTCCGGAAACGCAGTCTTGTGGCTATGGCCCCCATTGCAGATTTTCTGCGGCTGGTGCCTGCAGTTACTAGTAGTACTACTAGTTTTGAACATACCGAGCGAGTGCGAGCGCGGGCTTGTGTCTGGTCGTAGAGAATCCGGAGCCGATGTGTGGCCGTGCCCGGCGACTGGGTGCCGGCTGCCGGGAGTTACCGACAATGACGTAGGCGACGGGGACGGGTCTGAAACTCAGGATGGATTTTTTGGTCGGAGACGTGTAGGGCAAAAGCTAAGGGGAAGGCTAGTCCGCGACCGTGCCCAAGATTTTCATCTCGTGAACGTAAATCGGGTTTGGTTTAGGGGTAGGTTTAGTGTTAAAGATAGGGATTGAGCTTTGGGGGTGGGAGTGGGGGAAGTATGGCGCTCGGAGAGGGAAGTGGAGGATCGGGCTTATACGGTTTGCCTAGTAGGTGACTGATCAACGATGGGTGGTGGACAAGGGTGCGGTGAGATGGCGATACCGCAGCTGGAGCCCAGGGTCAGCAACGGGTGGTGGGCCGGTGTTAGTTGCGAGGGCAAAGCGACGTTAATGTGTCGGCGTCCGGTTTTGTACACAGAAAACCCGATGTGATTACAATACCATTCCCTGGATCTAGATGGTATACACATGACAATGTTGTATATCATAAAGCTGACATCATTATACAGGCTTTACAATACATTAACAATACAAAGGTTGCCCGAATGGCACCCAAATAGACCAAGTATGGTGATCTACAAGACCAAATATCCAAAGAAGTAGATATGGTAGCGGAAGCGAAGCAACGATGGTCCATCGTATTCCACAGGCAGCGACTGGTGAACCTAGGTCCCTACTCCACCGTCTTCGACACCTCTTCATCAGCATGGCACACGTATAAGTTGGCTCCGACTTCTCCTTCTAAAATATTTAATTAAGCAAGGGTGAGTACCAACCGTACTCAGCAAGCCACCACTACAGAATGCATATAGTGCTCACAGGGATTCAAGGATGGCTTGGTTCGTTAATCTGCGAGGGTTCATCCACCTTCCCCAAGCCTCGCTTGGTCCGGTTTGCCCTCACAACTAATTTTCCCACATTTTTCATCACTATGACCTTCCCACTCATTGGGCAAGGTCACACCTCTTTTCCTAATCTAAGCAAGATTAAAATCTATGAGGCTAGTCAAGAGTAGTACAAGTCCCGACGCTCATTAACTGCGAGCACGTCTATTCGAATAGATTTGTTTTACTCACACTGCAGTGGATGTATGCTTTTAATCCCGCACTCTGCGACTTGCCCAACACATGAGCCTAGTCCCAACACATGAGACTTGTCACGTCCCCTTTTTTCAGTCATCCTCGCATTGCGGCACCCGCTCCAACGACTATAGATCCCCATTGCACTCCCGTCACAACACAACACCTCGAGCCAACAGTGAAGGGAGTCCTGGCGCTCCCGAGATAATAAAAGGGGGTATACAATATATATAACAATATACTTAGGTGCATTTTAGGTTTTTGCCTCGGCATTCAAACGATCGATCCAATCGATCCACACTTCCATCACAATCGTCACCACTGCAGAACCACCACGACTGGGGTGCCGCCCCACAACGATTTCTTAGTCCGCTGGGTCATACCCATTGGAGAAATGTGGTCGTACTTGTTTCGTTTCATGCATAGCTTCTTGACTCGGTCCTTAATTGACTAGGGTTGGTGACTTGCCATTTCTAGAACCACCCATATTCTATTCATGCTGCCCAGTCGAAATCATTTTGTTAAATTAAGTTTTTAGTTTTCGCAAAGGTTTTGTGTTACGGGTGGCGCTCATGTCTCCACCCATCTTCCGACATACACTCACATCGAGTGATCACCTCCGTCACATCCATATAATTGTTAGGAAACCGCCAGCCCATGAAGGCCCGGCCCGGTTACCCACTAATTGGGCCCATCACTAATATGGAAAGTGGGCAAGGCATTGCCCTATAAATAGAGGGTTGGAGGAGAGGTTTTGTACACTTGAGAATGCAATGGGTGAATGAGAAAGAATGTCACACCCTCATATCTTGTGTCTCCACTTTTGTAGACATTATGCAACCCCTTTGGACTACGGATATAGCACTGGGGTTGGATAATACGTTATCAGCACGACGTTCTACCGGAGACCAAGAAGAAGAAGGGTAAGAACACGTAGATCCATTTTGCATCTCGCCGATCTAATCGCGAAAACGAATTACTCTCCTCTTTCTCGTTCCGTTTTTGCTTTTCTGCAGAAATCTGCTAACGCCGACTTGGAGTCGCCAGCGAAAGCCGATTAGGGATTTCCCAAAAACGCTAGCTGGCTGAGCGCGTCCCTCCGCGTCATGCCGCACACGGATACCCCGGCGAGAAGCCGCGCCGTCCTGAACGCACGCCGGCCACTGTGCCTCCATGGCTGCACCCGCGCCGTCACTGGCCGCCGCGCCACTGCAACGAGAGCACGCAGCAAGCCCATGCCGGATGCGCGTGCGACACTGTTTGGCCGCCATGGAAGCACCAGCAAGGAAGGAGAGAGAGAAGAAATGAAACAAGATAAGTGCAAGAAAGGGGAAAATGGCGCGTCACGCCGTCGGCCTTCACGGCGAGCACCCGCAGCCTGATTGTGCCAACGGCCGCGCCATCGAGCCGCATCCCCACCAAGTCGCGCCAAAGCACACGCACATGTGCTAGGCCGCGCCGCCTACATCGGCCGCATCCACGACGCATGCGCCATTAGGAAGAAGAAGAGAAAGAAGAAAATCGAAAAAAAAAATAACGGAAAGGAGAGAAGCGACGCCGGCCACGCCGAAGACTACCGCGACCCGCGCTACCGCCGCACGGCAACACGGACGCCACGGCCATGCTCACACCAAGCCCCACGCCTGCCGCGAGCGGCGAGCCGCACCGCACAGAGTGGACTGCCACACGAGCGCCATGCATCCTGACCGTCGTACGCCGCCGCACCGCCTAGCCGCCCGGCTGCCGCGCAGCGCCGGTCGCCGACCACACCAAGCCGCGTTCTCGTGCCGCCCCTCTTGCCTGCAGCACCGCGCCTCCGGCGGCTTCGCCGCCCGCTGCTCCGGCCACCCCGGGCCGCCGCACGGCCGTCCCCACCGGCCAGCGCCCCTCGCCGCACAGCCGCACCCTGCACGACCGCGCCGCTGCCGAAGCCGCGCACGCCCTGCCTCGCCGCGCGCCACACCTCCTGACGCGCGTTGCGCCAGGCCGCCTAGTGCGCTGTGCCGCGCCGCTTGGCCACCAGCGCCACCTGACCACCCCGCCGCCGCGCCACCTCGGAATCCAAGCCACCGCACATGGCAGGTGCGAAGTCAACGGGAGTGGAGAAAAGAAGGAAATGAGAAGATAAGGAAAGAAAAAAATGGAAAGAACATAGAAAAAGGAAAGTATCCTGTGATTTTTGTTGTTTTTGGAAATTAAGTGCCTGTTCCTCTGCATTGAAATCTTTGTACTGTAAACCCTGAATTTTTCAGAAAATACACAAATAACCCTCTGCATTTGGGATATTTGTTTGAAAGGCATTTGAAATTTGCAAATATCACCGAAAATCATATTATCACATAAAAGAGCCATGGGACATTGAATTTTCGACCCCGACTTTGTATTTCAGGTACTTTTATTGCTGATATATATGATTATGAAATTTATTTATCGCATTTACGATTATTGATTATTTGTGATGCTTTTATTACTTTTAATTAATATCATTGCGATAAAATGTATAGAATTGCATATTATATATTGGAACTATTTGCGGGAATTTTGTGTACCATTATATTGCAACACTTGTGCAGTTTACCGGCATTTAATTTGCGCATATTTTTGAATAACGAAAGATGACTAGCATCACAAATTAGAAATTCGCTAAATCTAGAATATTTCTGACATATTTATTCAATGTCGAAATTACGATAGAGCAAGAAGCTCTACGGTACCATTAATCCAATCGCGCTATGTGCATTGACTCGATGAGTTTGATCTGGCATTTCAATCTCTCGCCAGTGCCTCCAAGCTACTCCAAGCATTTCAATCCTAATAGCACACTCATCATGAATTGAGGGGGAGAGCTCCTAGCCTATTTGCATGGCTATGGACGAAGAATCTCCTATGCTATATCGGATCGGCCCTAAAATTGATGTCAGGATAATAAATAATTGCCATAGCTGTCGAGCAAGAAGCTCGCTATGAAGTTAATTGAATCCGAAGTACCGGAATACCTCGTTGAATCAATATACTTCGTCATCACTTGTTGCAATTTTTTTTTTGAATAAGAACATTGCATTAAAGAAATGGTCATTGCCTAAGTAGAGCACACATTTTCCCTACAATAAAAAATTATTTCCAGTATAAAATAGCATATTTAAGACATTTACTATTTTGTTGCTCTTTTCTAACACATAGTCATAATGCTTTGAATTTTGTGTAGCACCCAAACATAAAAGAAAAATGAATTATGGTCCGCATAACCACGAATAACACTTTAAGAGAAAGAGGTATTTCCAGAGCCATAGAACGGGAAACATTATGACCGTTGCTAGTAGCAACAAACTGAATTTGTCGGCCGAGAAAGTGCCACAGTCATATTACCTATGAAACAAATGATGCACTTTATAGAAGCATCTATTGTCCGTCAACCCCGTTGAACTTTCTAAAAGTGTGATGATTTAGGCTACACCCTTTTAGCAATGGATTTTCAGCTAGTTTCGGTCTTAGAATTATAAGAATAAATATTACAACTCGTATGGTCATAGCACATATATGCATGATTTTCCCAAATCATAAATATTTGTGTGCCAGTATGCAGCGACAGGAGATTAGTGCATAAACCGCATATAGTTCTAGCATCCCTGAACTGGATTGCGAGGAATATCTGGGGCTCCCATTTGGTACTGTATGGATATATGCACTTCCGAAGAAGCAAACATCCGGTGTCTCATAGACACCGTGTATTTGCAAGACTGATTCAGCAAGATCACGTGAACCCCGATAGAACTCACTAAATCATCCTTAGAAGTCCACGAGGACAATGCTAGCATTGCATTTGATGATTGGTGAACTGGTAGCACGAAGTACCAAATATCCGCATAAGCGGACTAACTATAAGATATGAATTGCAATATTTGCTATATCCTTGTTGTAATACCCGCAGTAGAAAAGGACATGTAGTCCTAAAAGTAGCGGACTCTGAAAGCAAATTCAGACCATCGGCATGAACATCCATCCTGCAACTAGTGCTATTGCATTTGTTTGGTTTATGTGCATTTCCCGCTATCATAATACGTTGCAAAAGGCTCTCTCCGAAAGTCGGAAACCTTTTACAGAGATAGTTATGAAGCCTAAATTTCTTGACAAATAATAATTATTTCCCGTCATTTAGGGGGAGAGAATGAACCTCTAGATAGGAAATGTCAGGAAATATGATAGTCGGGGTCTAATGCATGTTACACCACACTAGTGAATGTAGTTTGCATAAAGAATTAAAACTATCAAATCACTTCGTAAATACTTCTGTGATTTATAAGAGTTTGACTAAGTTGCATGAATGAAATGCACCAGAGGAGGGTGATACCGAAGAAAGTAAAGGTACCCCTCGTCTTGTCTAGAGGCCTCAAACAAAAAGAATTGGACAAGAAACTCCGGCTCCTCACACCCCTAAAGTAACCGGAGACGTCTGGTGAAAACAGGGCAAGAGGGACTATCATACTCAAAATCACGAAAAGTACCCCACCCAATAGAATGGGAGCCAGTTGAGATCTGGGAAGTGGTACGAAACCTCAGAATAGGCGTACCGCACCTTCTCATCAAGAAAGAAAACCAGTTGTTGGAGTGCACACAAATGCTGGTACTACCCACATCAAGAAGATTTAAGCAAAGAAAAAGAAGAATCATATGAAAATACATCTCCTCGTATATCCATGGATATTCACATAGAGTCTCGTGCAACCAATAGAAGTTGGCAATGAGACTGATTATGGGCAATGTCTCTTTTAGATAACAAAACTCAATGGCAGTCAACTAGGAATTGAATGGAATTAATGAACTAGAAGTTGAAAAGAAGAACTCAACCTGAATGTTGATAAGCATTGAAAATAGAATCAATGAATGCATTTCAAGAGCTTGGATCGGACACTTGCATCATAGTACATGAAGAAGTAATAGGTCCCAAACCAACAAAGAAAGAATAGAATAAACCAGAAAAGAATTGAAGAAACAAACTCGTTCATTTTGAATTTGAGTTTGATTTGAAATATTTGGCCGAATCCAAATCGTGCTTACACTTGCAGCTAAAGGCATGCGACAGATGGAAGTCTAGTACATCAGTCCAACCGCACTTAGAAATGTTCATGGTGCATGGCTTTGGGATAGTCAATTACCGCCAAATTGGGACGGAATTCCCAAACATGAGTGTGTCATAGCAGCACACGAATACTTAGCTAATGGAACTAAACCGAACTAAGCAACGCTGGACTATTCAGAACCTCGGCATGGTTTTGAGAGATGGTTACCCGCGACAGCAATCGTGATTTTAAAACTATCTCGACCCCCACCATTTATGAAACTAAAGTAGCATATGTCGCATATATGCAAATGAGTTACTTGAGAAGCAACCTCACTAAGCACATGAACCCCAAGATCTTTTATGTGCATGAATTACATAGGAGCAAACGAACTAAGCCATGTGGAAGTCTTATAGATTTATCCACTAACTCATTATTGACATTTTCTCTTGAATAGGTGTGTCTGAGAAATCGGAATAATGAGACTTAGAGAAATGCAAAATTCAGGGGGAGAATTTCACTGACTCATTCCAAAATCTTGATATAGAAAATCAAGTACCCAAAAATCAATCTAGAAAGAATAAACGAAGAATTGGGTGGGTTGTACTCTTTTTCCCTTAAATAAGTTTTCCCAGTAGTTTCTTATCAAGGTTTTTAATGAGGCAATTCATGCGACATTGCAAGCGTATGCTATGTACTCTTTCTCCAAATTTTTCCCACTGGGTTTTTGTGAAATTTTGATGAGACATAGGCATCACACAGTGAGAGCCCCAAGGGGGAGTTTTAGGATACCGCCAGCCCATGAAGGCCCGGCCCGGTTACCTACTAATTGGGCCCATCACTAATATGGAAAGTGGGCAAGGCATTGCCCTATAAATAGAGGGTTGGAGGAGAGGTTTTGTACACTTGAGAATGCAATGAAAGAATGAGAAAGGATGCCACACCCTCATATCTTGTGTCTCCACTTTTGTAGACATTATGCAACCCCTCTGGACTACGGATGTAGCACAGGGGTTGCATAATAATAATAATAAGCATGGAGTGTATAATTGTCTATACAAGCAATGCTAAGTAATGTCAATAATTGACCACGCATAAATAATAGACTGAGGCAACAAAGATATATATAAATAAAGGTAACAATATCAAGGAGGGTTGCAGTCAAGTTTAGTACGCATTTTATAATTATCATGCAATTTTATTGATAAACAAAAAACATTTATAAAGCGGGTTCAACATGCTCAAGGAAGGGGGCGTAGTGACTTGCCTTGCTTTTCGAATACTATATCTTCGAGAAATCCGCGTCCGAGGAATATCCGGAATATTCGCTGTGTGACCGATAAGAGAAAACCACACGAAACCCTACAAGGAAAATACTAAACATCACAAACCAGTGGTGCCATTGGATTGATCTTGATTTTAGAAGAATTCTGAAAGTTGAATGGAGTCAACCGGGGCAAGATATGGATTTGCAAAGTTTAACTGTATTTAGAAATCGATGAAAATGACTTCCATTTTCTTTCGGGGCCCATCTGTCAGTGGCACCAAGCGGCCGGCGCACAGTAGACCGGGTCTACGGAGTGCGCGGCGCGACGAGGTGGTGGGCTCGGGCCACGGCTCATGGGCCGGTACGTGGACTGGAGTAGCGGGCCCATTTGTCAGCGGCTCGGTTTGGTGGACCGAGCGCACGGACCAGGGGCGGCGGCGGGGCACACTTGTAAGTATAGATGGCCAAAAGGCCCGCTCGGCACGGCCTGGCCCAGACACGGCTGGGCACGGCCACTAGCTGTCGGCCTGCCGTGCCGGCCCGAAGGCACGGGTGGTCCATCGGGTCTTTTTTAAAATAGTCTATTTTTCGTCCCTTCTCTTTAGGGCTATTACATATGTATAGCTAAAATAAGTCTATTTTCCCTTCCTCCTCTTTGGGCTGACATATGTATAGCTAATAAGTCTATTTTCATCCCTTCTCTTTGGGCTGACATATGTATTGATAAAAAAAAGTCTATTTAAATCCCTTTTCTTTCGTCCATGGCAATATATATGTCTATTTTTACTCCCCTATTTTTTTTTGTATTGGCCTGGCTGCTGGCCTGTCGGCCGGGCCGGCCCAACGTTCCGGTGGAGGGGCCCAGGCACGGCCCGGTGTCGGGCCGGGCCAGCACGAGCCCGACCTCCGTCGAGCTGTGCCATGCTTGGGCCGGGCAAAATGCCGTGCCATGGGCCGGGCCATCGGGCTGGGTCTTTTGGCCATCTATACTGTAAGAGGCCCGAGGAAAAAAAGGTGGTTTAATAAGGAGATTTAGCCAAGGTCGGGTCCGCGTGTCAGTAGGGTTAGAGGAGGATTTAGGGAGAGGATTACTGTGGGGATTAGATTAAGAATCTGTTGGGCCCACTTTGTCGGTGACCCACTCCTCTCCCTTTTCCTCTCCTCTTTCTCGATTCCCCTCACCGTTCTACTCCCTCTCGTTCCCCTTCTCACTTGCGTGCGTGCCCGAGCGGGAGGGCGCTGGCGCGCGACGGCATGGGCAGCGGCCGAGCGATGGCGGCTAGCGCGGCGGCGCGGGAGGGGCGGCGTTGTGGGGAGGAAGGCGGTCGCCGCAGCGTTGCTAGCCGGCGGCCGGGAGGAGGCGCCCAGCGGCGGCGCTCGGCCTGGTGCACCGGCGGCGGGAGGCGGTGAGGAGCGGTGGCGCGGGAAGGAGGTCGCCGCGGGGCGAGGCAGGCGGCGGTGGGGATGGAAAGGGTGGCCGTGTCAGAAACCCAAGATCGTCGAGGATCCTAGACGAGCACTTACGCCGCACTGTAGCTGATCTGGCAAAAACAAGAAACAGAGGAGCAGAGGAATTTTGGCGCAGCGCAACAGCTTGCTGCTTTTCTGATTTACTCCCTTATATACAAACCGGGATTTACAACGAAATCAAAACCACCAGGACCGCTTCTCACGCTGGCAAATCGCTGCGTCCATCCCCACAGCTGCTCAACGTGCGTCACGCTCTCGCGCACGACGCGGGCTCAACGAGCTATTCTCGCGACCCTCAACTGAAGCACGACTGCCACAGATATCGGCAAGCTCATGCATGACTGAATCAAAACAATGCAGAAATAACTGTCTAACTAACTTAACTAACCAAGGCACACACGTTTTATTTCCAACAAAACTCCCCCTAAGACTGATGTGCCTCAGTGATAGATACCATACCAACCTTCCCTCGCATTTCCTGAAATTTGATTCGTGGTAGGCCTTTGTCAGGATGTCAGCGAGTTGCCCTCCGGTGTGATAAATTCCGGTTGGATCCTCCCATTCTCCACAGCCTCACGGATGAAGTGAAACTTTGTTTGAATGTGCTTACTTCGGTCATGGAAAACAGGATTCTTCATTAGGGCGAGAGCAGACTGGTTATCCCACCTCAGCTCAACAACCTCAGGCGCGGCACTCCTGAGATCGCGAAGCAGTCGGGCAAGCCAAATGCCTGACATGCAGCTGATGCAGCTGCAATGTACTCCGATTCACGAGAGAGCGCCACAACACGTTGCTTCTGGGACTGCCAACTGACAAGGTTGTTGCCAAGGAAGAACAGAAATCCCCGTGATGCTCTTGCGGGTATCAACATCACCTGCCATGTCGCTGTCGCTGTAGCCGTGTAGCCTCCTTTCTCCCCCTTGATGTAGCAGCAACCATAGTGAATTGTCCCGGCCACATACCGAACAATCCTCTTCACAGCCGCCAAGTGTTCGTCCGTCGGTCTCTCCATGAAACGACTCACATAACCAACGGCGAAGGCAAGATCAGGCCTGGTATTCACCAGGTAGCGCAGGCTGCCCACAGACATTCTATATTCAGTGGCATCAACCAACGGCGCCGTGCTGTCCTTGCTCAATTTCAGCCGAGGCTCCATGGGTGTGGCGCATGTGTTGCAGCCCACAAGCCCGGCTTTCTCAACAATTCGCGATGCATACGCCGCTGATTCAAAGTGATCACTCCGGATTCTTGATGCACCTCGATCCCCAAGTAAAAACTCAGAGAACCGAGATCGCTCATCTTGAACTCCTCCATCATCTGCTTCTTGAAATCTGTGATGGTGTCCACATTGCCACCGACAATCACCAGATCATCAACATATACTCCCACCAGCAGCCTCCGCCGCCAGTGCCCGCGCGCGTACAGACCGGGCTCGAGCGGCTCTGCTCAAAGCCGATCTTTTTCAAACGTGGCGTCGAGCTTGATGTTCCATGCTCGCGGGGCTTGGCGTAGCCCGTACAGCGCCTTGTCGAGCCTGTACACCTTGTTCTCTTCTCCTTCCACCTCAAAGCCTGGCGGTTGGACGACGTACACTTCCTCAGCAAGCTCCCATTGAGGAAGCCGACTTCACATCCATGTGATGCACCATCCATCCTCCTGTGCAGCGAGAGCAAGAAGCAATCGAACCGAGTCAAGACGAGCAACTGGGAGCAAATACCTCATCAAAGTCTACCCCGCGCGCGTTGGACTAGCCCTTTGCAACCAGGCGCGCCTTGTGCTTGACAACGACGCCCTGTGCATCCTTCTTCAGCTTGTAAAACCCATTTAAGCCCAATCGGCCGATGCCCAGCCGGTAGGTCGACGAGCCGCCATGTGCGATTTTCTTCGATGGAGGCTATTTCATCAAGCATGGCCAGTCGCCACGCCTCCTCGGCGCTCAGCCTGAGCAATGAATGCCGGTTCCTCGCCACTGACCATCAACAACTCCTCCTGCACGTCGCGAGTTGCTAGCCCGGCGTCGTGGCCGGACCCAGCACGTTCTCCAAGCTCCGAAAACGAAGAGGGGCGTCATCGTGGTCGGCGCGAGATCATCCTCTGCATTGGCTGTTGGCGACACGAACTCTACCTCCGATGCGACACTGCGCATCGAAGGTGTTCAACCTGGTGACGCCGGACTCGGGCAGATGCCGACGACGGCCCCCACACCCGGCGAGGCAGCTTCCCACAGTTGAACGTCCCACCGGCGTCGTGGCATCGTGGAACACCGACGTATAGTCGATGACGAAGTCGGTGTCGGCGCCATCATGCTTGTCGCCCAACTCCATTCGGCCGCCTCATCGCACACAATGTCACGCGAAACATGGACGCGCCGTGCCGCCGAGATCATAGGCCCTGTACGCCTTCGAGCCTGGTTCGTAGCCAATGAAAATCATCGGCCGGCTGCAGTCGTCGAGCTTCTTCACGTTCGGTGGTCACCTTGACGTGCGCGACGCAGCCGAACGTCCGGAGGTGGTGAACAGCCGGTGTGCACCCTTGCCAGAGCTCGTAGGGGGTCTTGCCCTCCACGCCTTTGACGAACCGCCTGTTCAGCGTGTAAACAGCATAGTATGGCCTCCCCCAAAACAATACCCGGCAGATGCTTCGCTTTGAGCATGCTCCTCGCCGTGCCGACGACGGATTGGGTGCGATGCTCGACGACGCCGTTCTGTTGGGGAGAATAGGGCGCTGTGAGCTCGTGTCGAACGCCCAGGTCGGCACAATACTCCTTGAAAATGCCGACGGTGAATTCTCCCCCCCGATCTGTGCGGAGAGCGCGGAGCTTGTGCCCGCTCTTGCGTTCGCCGCCGCCTGAATCCGGCGGATTGCCGCCGCGCCCCGTCCTTGCTGGGTAGCAGGCACCCACATAAAGCGACTGTAGTCATCGACGAGGAGGAGGAAATGCGGTTGCCGCTAGGAGTCGGTGGAGAAATTGGCCCGCAGAGGTCGCGCGTGCAGGAGCGCGAGCGGCTCACTGTGGCGATGCTCGGCGCGTGCTGGCGGGAAGGGGTTCCGGCGATGCTTTCCCGCCAAGCAAGCCTCGCAGACCTGCTCTACTTGTTTAATGAGTGGCATCCCACGCACTAGCTGCTTCGCGTCCCATCTTGCGCAGTGCCGTGAAGTTTATGTGCCGAAGCGTGCATGCCAGCGCCAGGCGTCGTCCCCGGCGCGCGCAGTCAAGCAGACCGGCCGTGCGAGCGTGATGTCGAGCTCGTAGAGACGTCCAGGGGTGCGGGGAATCTTGGCAAGCAGTCGCCGCTGCTCGTCCCAGACCCGCATAATGCCATCCTCCGCCAGCACTTTGAAGCCGGTCTCATCCAATTGTCCAATGCTAATGATGTTGGCTGCAAGACGAGGGAGATAGTACGTGTTTGTCAGAGTGCGGTGCTCACCATTTTTGCAGGCAAACAGGACTGTGCCGCGGCCCTCGATCCGGACAACGGACCCGTCGCCAAGTCGAACGTTGCCGGTGATTTTCGTGTCAAGGTCGGCGAACGCCATCTTGCTCCCTGTCATGTGGTTGGAGGCGCCGGAGTCCATGATCCAGCACCCGGGATCATGATCCGCAGCATCATCTAGTGCCGCGAACACCTCTTCTCCTCAGTTCCACCTCCTCAACGCGGGGCAGCGTGGGCTCGGCGTGTTCTGCTGCCGGCGCGACGACGTCGTCGACGCAGCCACCGGTGAGCAGCATAAGAGTCGGCTCGTCTTCCTCCTCCTGGCGCCATGTGCCTGCTCATCACGCCTGGTTTTGCTTCGGTAGTCTTTCGCCCGTGCCCAAGTTTGCCGCAGTTTAGGCACTTGTCATCTTTGCGAGCCGGCCCAGAGTTCAAGACTCCGAGCTCCCGGCCCCGCCGCCACCGTTGCGCCCCTTTCCGCCGCAGCGCTTGCTGCGGCTCGACGGGCTGCCGCTGCGCCACGTTTCGCCTCCAGATCCTTCTTCTCCGGCGCTCCTCCCCTCGGCTCCGTCAAGTACAGTGTCCCGGAGGTGTTCGACGAGGGCCCGAGTCCTCCACCGCCTTCAACCTCCGGTGACCTCCTCAAGTGACAAGGTTGAAATGTCTAGAAAGAGTTTCAATTGAAAGAACGAGCTGGTTGAACCTGGGACGTGCAACGCGGAGATCCTTCTCCACCACTTGTCCGCGGGCTCAGGATCGCCCAAGGTGCGAGCTGGTTCGTGATGGTGGTCAGACGCAGAGCGAAGTCCTCCACGGTCTCATCGGCGCGGAACGCCAGCTTTTCGTACTCCGCGCGCACCTTTTGGCGCGCTCGCCTTGCGAATATGGTCGTTGCCGATGCGCATCGTCTTGATGCAGTCCCACGCGCCCTAGCCGACGCTTTGGTCGCCAGGGTCCGATCATCTCGGGCGGAACGGGCGCTGCAGATGGCGTCGAGCGCCATCCGATCTTCGTGAAACGCCACCTCCACGCCGTCCGGCTCAACAGCCGCCCACAGGTTGCGAGCCTGCAGCTTGATCTTCATCAGCAGCGCCCAATCGTTGTAATTGGTCTTTGTCAGCAGCGGATAGTTCACGGGCCCCTCCATCCTTCCACCACACGGTGTATAACCAGCCCGCGGTCACCCCCGCCGCTGCCTGAAGCGCGGCCGCCGGAGTCGAGTGGAGAGCGCACAATCGGCGAAGACGAACGACGTCGCGGCATCAGAACTCCCTCTAATGCACGATCACGAATCCACTTCCTAAACCTCGCTCTGGTATCAATTGTCAGGAAACCCAAGGATCGTGAGGATCCTGGACGAGCACCTTACGCACGCACTGTAGCTGATCTGGCAAAAAACAAGAAACAGAGGAAGCAGAGGAATTTTGGCGCAGCGCAACAGCTTGCTGCTTTTCTGATTTACTCCCTTATATAACAAACGGGATTACAACGAAATCAAAACCACCAGGACCGCTTCTCACGCTGGCAAATCGCTGCGTCCATCCCCACAGCTGCTCAACGTGCGTCACGCTCTCGGCGCACGACGCGGGGCTTAACGAGCTATTCTCGCGACCCTCAACTTAAGCACGACTGCCACAGATATCGGCAAGCTCATGCATGACCTGAATCAAACAATGCAGAAATAACTGTCTAACTAACTTAACTAACCAAGGCACACACGTTTTATTTCCAACAGGCCGGCGCGGCGATGAGAGGCGGAGGAGCTGACGCGGCACGGAAAGGTGGTCGTCGCGGGAGCGTCGGCCGGCGGCCTGGAGGAGGAGGCAGGCGAGCTGGATGGAAGTGAAGATGGCGGTGCTGCGGCTTCCCGCGAAGAAAATCAAGGCGGTCGAGGGAGGAGCTCGCGCAGGCTGGCGTGGCCGTGCCGGCCGGCGGTGTCGGTGGCGGGGAAGAGGATGTTGGTGGCGGCTCGGCAGGGGCGGCGGTGGTGGATGCGCGGGCGCACGGGTCCGGGCCGCTCGACGTCCACAAGGCGTTCGTCGCGCGTCTCAGTCCGGCGGGAGGCGAGGGAGAAGCAGATGTCGCGGCCGGCCTTTATACTCTCGCCGTCGCGGCGTCCGTCCGCGCGGAGTGGGGTCGGACGCCCTGTGGCCATTAATGGCGCCACAATGGGCTGTCCTTGCCTCCCAGGCTCTGCGCGGCGAGGACGAGCTGACGTTTTGCTGAGCGCGGCGGCAACGGAGTGGTTGGGCGAAACGGGCGGAGGGCGAGTCCGTTTCGGGCACTACGGCGCGCGTGGCAGCGGCTGATTTGGGGTTGAAGGTGGAGGCTGGTGGCGTGAGGCGGCTTCGAGAAGAAGAAAAAGGAGGCGGGACGAGAGTGGCAAGGGGGGGAGGACAGGAGCGGCAGGGGCCGCCATTAATGGCGATGTGGCGCTTGTCCTCTCGTCCTTCTGTGGCCGGGAGGGGCGCGGTTTCTGCCGCTAGCCTGCTGGGCCAGCCCGCGCCGCAAGCCCACCAGCTATGTCCGCGAGCCCACATAGATGAAAACGGGTTGATGTCGCGGACAAAATGAGCCCAGCGGCACCGCCAACCCGTCCGCAAGAAGTCCACCTACCTCGCATCCGCCAGATCGCCAACCCTAGCCGGCGCCATCGCCATCGCCCCTGCCCTCGATTATTCCCCCCTTCTCTCGCCTCGCTTCTCTCGCCTCGCTCCGAGCAGGCGTCTGCGTCCTGACCAAGGTGTTCGACGTGTTGCCGCAGGCCGGTGGTGGACTGGGCGAAGGCGGCCGGCGTGGCGCAATTCCTCTTCGTCAGCAGCGCCGGCATCTACACGCCCAGCGACGAGCCGCCGCACGTCGAGGGGGTAAGAAAAGAAACTACTTACAGCACAAAATGCAGAGTCTGTCGATCTCCGGATGATTGGCTCGATGAGTTGACTGACTGGCTGACTGACTCCGGCCATGTCGGCTCGCCGGCGGCGGCGGCGACATGCAATGCAGGACGCGGTGAAGGAGAGCGCCGGGCATGTCGGCGTGGAGAAGTACATCGCGGAGCAGTTCGGCAGCTGGGCGTCGTTCCGGCCGCAGTACATGATCGGCTCCGGCAACAACAAGGACTGCGAGGAGTGGTTCTTCGACAGTAAAATCACCCAAATCCCGCCAACCAAATTCTCCTAAATTCCATACCCTCACCAAAAAATTTTCAAATTCAATATACTGGAAGAGTTTTTAAACGAGATTTTGGTCGCGAGTTGCGGTGCTTGCATATGCATGTAGATTTGACATTGTCTAGGCTCATTTGTTAAGCCCCAATTGACATAGTTGATTGAGCTTTTTTTTCTCTCTTTTTTATGATGGCGTGCTCTTCTTGATGGCCTTTTTAATGTACTGGTACTGTAATCGGGCAGTAAGCCATGTTGTCTTCCTGTGCTCTTTTGAGAGAACAAAATGGGCATAAAGCCCATATATGTCATAACAAAACTAGGCTTGCTGTTTTCTTTTTAAGAAAACAAAATGGGTTCATGTATTCAATGATCTTCTGTATGCTGTTTAACAGCAATTTGTGTTTGCGGTTTGTTTGCGGGTTCGCAGTCTGGCCGCAAATAGCCCAGCGGACAGGATGTGGGTTGGCGGGTTGCCACAATACATCTTGCGGATGCTGCGGACGAGTTGCGGGTGCCCGCAACCCACCCCACCTGCACCCTTACCCGATGCAAAGCGGCGCACGGCTCGGCTCGGCCTGTTGGCGTGGAGCAACGCGGCGCACAGCGCGGAGCACGCAAGGAGGTTGGTGTGGTGCAGCGGACGGGATTGGCATGGGGGCGCGACACAGCTGGGGCGTGGTGCGGCTCGGTGGAGGTGGGAGGTTGGTTTGGGCCTTGGGAGAGGAGGGGAGGGGTATAAAATAGTTATTTTGTAGGGGCAACACAATAGTTTTGCTATATATATGTGTACCTATTATAAAAACTGAAAAAAATGTTTTGGTAGGACAAGTTGGCATTGGCGCCTCGCCTAATCACTCATGCTCTTGCAATATTGGAATTGGATGGGACCGACGTCTTTGATGAGGACACATCGTCATCGCTTCGTGTTTCCGTCCGGCCTCGCTCCTGTGCATGTGGCATCCGCGTCACTTATCGACTCCCTTCCAGTGTTTTTACAGTAGAATCCTTTTAGAACACTTATTTTATAAATAGATCCCTCAAAAAAACTTATTCCAGGTATGGACCTTTTCACGACGCCAACGTCGTGTTACTACGGCAAGGCGCCAGTGAAGTTGGCTTCCGTAGCCCATGCCACCGTGGTTGCGAAAATCGCAAATGCTAAGAACTACGACGCCATCATCATCGACGTCGAGGACCTATTTGTAAATATTTTAGTTACAAATAGGTAGGTCCTCTGAGGACCTATTTGTAAAATATTTTTTTACGGATAGGTCCTCCAAGGACTTATCTATAAATATTATATTTGCATATAGGTCATCGGCGCCAACGACATTGGCGCCGTGGTACTTAACATTTGCGATTTTCGCGACCATGATAGCATGGGTTACGGCGCCAACGACGTTGACGTCATGAAAATGTCTATTTCCGGAATAAGTTTTTTGAGAGGTCTATTTGTAAAATAAATTTTCAAAAAGAATTATAATGTGAAAAAAGGTGGACTCCCTTCTTTTCCTTTGCGCCCATTTTTTTTACGGGAAACAGCAGGAGAGGCTCCTACTGTGGTAATATATTAAATAAGGGAAAGATATATACAGAGAAAAAGGAAGAAAGAAAAAAGGAAAAAGAAAATATGTTACAGGGTTATTGCCCTTTGCGCCCATGGAAGACGCGTGACCCTGCGTGTGCAGCGCGAGCTGGGGTGGAGCTGGACTCGGTCTTGGCAGCGGATCAGCGAAGACGCTAGCTGCTCTATCGGCCTCCTGGACCAGGTGCACGGTGCGCCGAGCTGCGAAGGAGACGATAGGTGAAAGAAATAAAAAGGGAGAAGAAAGAGGTGGTGAAAGGGAAATAGAAAAAGGGAGAAAAGAATAGAGAAAATGCAGGGAACTTTCTGCAAAGATACGAAGTTTGAGTCATTTTTAATTCTGGATTCAAAAGGAACTCCATACCTCCGTCCGTACAGTACAGGAGGAAAATGTCGCGGATCAGCATCAGGGCAAGTACTATAATGCTCCATATGTTGCCCCTAAGAGTGCCACATTGGATTGAGTTATGAGGTGGAGAGAAGTGAGGAGAGAGATGATAAGCTACCCCTAAATCAAGAGGCAACCTCCACACAAATTTCAAGAAGGATGTGAGAGTAGTAGAGATATTGGGTTATTGCCCTTTGCGCCCATGGAAGACGCGTGACCCTGCGTGTGCAGCGCGAGCTGGGGTTGGAGCTGGACTCGGTCTCGGCAGCGGATCAGCAAAGACGCTAGCTGCTCTATCGGCCTCCTGGACCAGGTGCACGGTGCGCCGAGCTGCGAAGGAGACGATAGGTGAAAGAAATAAAAAGGGAGAAGAAAGAGGGGGTGAAAGGGAAATAGAAAAAGGGAGAAAAGAATAGAGAAAATGCAGGGAACTTTCTGCAAAGGTACGAAGTTCGAGTCATTTTTAATTCCGGATTCAAAAGGAACTCCATACCTCCGTCCGTACAGTACAGGAGGAAAATGTCGCGGATCAGCGTCAGGGCAAGTATGTTGCCCGTAAGAGTGCCACATTGGATTGAGTGATGAGGTGGAGGAGAGAAGTGAGGAGAGAGATGATAAGCTACCCCTAAATCAAGAGGCAACCTCCACACAAATTTCAAGAAGGATGTGAGAGTAGTAGAGATATTGGTTTTTACTCCCTCCGTCCCAAAATATAGCAATTCTTGGTTCGATGGGATGCATCCTAGTACTCATGTCCAGATTCATAGTACTAGAATATATCCTATCCAAACAAAAGTTGATATATTTTGGGACGGAGGGAGTATGTATTAGAGGTGACATATTGTATGGGTTGCCTAGTTTATAAGTAATGGTATGGATAAATTTGGAGGTGATAGTCACATCTACCATCATAACACTTGCCCTCAGTGGCCCCATGGATAAGGGGAGAGTCAGAGAGATACAAGTCTCGGGTCGTTGCTTCTCGGCGTAGTGGGCACTGATCGATCTCGTCTCCTGCCGAGGCAGCATGGGCATGGCGATCGAGGCGAGCCGCTGCGTCCGCCCTCACTGGTGAGCATCCGTTACTCAGCCGCAAACTCTTTCTCCAAAGTGACGATCTTTTTCTTTTTTCTTCTGGAATTTGCATTAACCCTAGCTAGGTTCTCTTCAAGGTCTGGCTTAATTTGCTTAATAACAAATCTTATAAGTGAGGGAGGGGGACTAATAACAGTTTTTTTGTTCTAAAAAAAGTTAAATTTCTGTTATGTCAGGTTAGATCCGTCCTCGCTAACCCAACGCCGACGAGAAGGTTGGAGTGCTCTAGTATGTGAAACGGATCGATTTCCATTTGAGCAGCAGCAGCTGCTGCTGCTGCTGCTTTATTTTGGTTGATATGGGCATGGACATGCTTGTCTCGGCGGCATTGGAGGAGGTGTACTGGAAGAGTTTTTAAACGAGATTTTGGTCGCGAGTTGCGGTGCTTGCATATGCATGTAGATTTGACATTGTCTAGGCTCATTTGTTAAGCCCCAATTGACTTAGTTGATTGAGCTTTTTTTTCTCTCTTTTTTATGATGGCGTGCTCTTCTTGATGGCCTTTTTAATGTACTGGTACTGTAATCGGGCAGTAAGCCATGTTGTCTTCCTGTGCTCTTTTGAGAGAACAAAATGGGCATAAAGCCCATATATGTCATAACAAAACTAGGCTTGCTGTTTTCTTTTTAAGAAAACAAAATGGGTTCATGTATTCAATGATCTTCTGTATGCTGTTTAACAGCAATTTGTGTTTGCGGTTTGTTTGCGGGTTCGCAGTCTGGCCGCAAATAGCCCAGCAGACAGGATGTGGGTTGGCGGGTTGCCACAATACATCTTGCGGATGCTGCGGACGAGTTGCGGGTGCCTGCAACCCGCCCCACCTGCACCCTTACCCGATGCAAAGCGGCGCACGGCTCGGCTCGGCCTGTTGGCGTGGAGCAACGCGGCGCACAGCGCGGAGCACGCGAGGAGGTTGGTGTGGTGCAGCGGACGGGATTGGCATGGGGGCGCGACACAGCTGGGGCGTGGTGCGGCTCGGTGGAGGTGGGAGGTAGGTTTGGGCCTTGGGAGAGGAGGGGAGGGGTATAAAATAGTTATTTTGTAGGGGGAACACAATAGTTTTGCTATATATATGTGTGCCTATTATAAAAATTGAAAATGTTTTGGTAGGACAAGTTGGCATTGGCGCCTCGCCTAATCGCTCATGCTCTTGCAATATTGGAATTGGATGGGACCAACGTCTTTGATGAGGACTCATCGTCATCGCTTCGTGTTTCCGTCCGGCCTCGCTCCTGTGCATGTGGCATCCACGTCACTAATCGACTCCCTTCCAGTTTTTTTTACATTAGGATCCTTTTAGAACACTTATTTTATAAATAGATCCCTCAAAAAACTTATTCCATTCCAAGTATGGACCTTTTCACGACGCCTTGGCGTCGTGTTACTACAGCAAGGTGCCAGTGAAGTTGGCTTCCGTAACCCATGCCACCGTGGTCACGAAAATCGCAAATGCTAAGAACTACGACGCCATCATCATCGACGCCGAGGATCTATTTGTAAATATTTTAGTTACAAATAGGTTCATATGACCTATTTGTAAAATATTTTTTTACGGATAGGTCCTCCAAGGACTTATCTATAAATATTATATTTGCATATAGGTCATTGGCGCCAATGTCATTGGCGCCGTGGTACTTAACATTTGCGATTTTTTGCGACCATGATGGCATGGGTTACGGCGCCAACGACGTTGACGTCATGAAAATGTCTATTTCCGGAATAAGTTTTTTGAGAGGTCTATTTGTAAAATAAATTTTCAAAAAGAATTATAATGTGAAAAAAGGTGGACTCCCTTCTTTCCCTTTGCGCCCTTTTTTTTTTTTTTTGATGGGAAACAGTAGGAGAGGCTCCTAATGTGGTAGTATATTAAATAAGGGAAAGATATGTACAGAGAAAGGAAGAAAGAAAAAAGAAAAAAGAAAAAATGTTACAGGTTATTGCCCTTTGCGCCCATGGAAGACGCGTGACCCTGCGTGTGCAGCGCGAGCTGGGGTGGAGCTGGACTCGGTCTTGGCAGCGGATCAGCGAAGACGCTAGCTGCTCTATCGGCCTCCTGGACCAGGTGCACGGTGCGCCGAGCTGCGAAGGAGACGATAGGTGAAAGAAATAAAAAGGGAGAAGAAAGAGGGGGTGAAAGGGAAATAGAAAAAGGGAGAAAAGAATAGAGAAAATGCAGGGAACTTTCTGCAAAGGTACGAAGTTCGAGTCATTTTTAATTCCGGATTCAAAAGGAACTCCATACCTCCGTCCGTACAGTACAGGAGGAAAATGTCGCGGATCAGCGTCAGGGCAAGTATGTTGCCCGTAAGAGTGCCACATTGGATTGAGTGATGAGGTGGAGGAGAGAAGTGAGGAGAGAGATGATAAGCTACCCCTAAATCAAGAGGCAACCTCCACACAAATTTCAAGAAGGATGTGAGAGTAGTAGAGATATTGGTTTTTACTCCCTCCGTCCCAAAATATAGCAATTCTTGGTTCGATGGGATGCATCCTAGTACTCATGTCCAGATTCATAGTACTAGAATATATCCTATCCAAACAAAAGTTGATATATTTTGGGACGGAGGGAGTATGTATTAGAGGTGACATATTGTATGGGTTGCCTCTTAGTTTATAAGTAATGATATGGATAAATTTAGAGGTGATAGTCACATCTACCATTAACACTTGCCCTCAGTGGCCCCACGGATAAGGGGAGAGTCAGAGAGATACAAGTCTCGGGTCGTTGCTTCTCGGCGTAGTGGGCACCGATCGATCTCGTCTCCTCCCGAGGCAGCGTGGGCATGGCGATCGAGGCGAGCCGCTGCATCCGCCCTCACTGGTGAGCATCCGTTACTCAGCCGCAAACTCTTTCTCCAAAGTGATGATCTTTTTCTTTTTTCTTCTGGAATTTGCATTAACCCTAGCTAGGTTCTCTTCAAGGTCTGGCTTAATTTGCTTAATAACCAATCTTATAAGTGAGGGAGGGGGACTAATAACAGTTTTTTTGTTCTAAAAAAGTTAAATTTCTGTTATGTCAGGTTAGATCCGTCCTCGCTAACCCAACGCCGACGAGAAGGTTGGAGTGCTCTAGTATGTGAAACGGATCGATTTCCATTTGAGCAGCAGCAGCTGCTGCTGCTGCTTTTTTATTTTGGTTGATATGGGCATGGACATGCTTGTCTCGGCGGCATTGGAGGAGGTGTGCGCCCGCCTTTCGCTTGGTCTCCCAGTAACTGAGATGTGGACAGCACTCTCCGGAGCGTTCAACACGGCCGGCCTCCCAATGGACCTGGCCGTCAAGCGCGTCCTCTTTGCCCGTCTCATTGCGCTCCCTGTCATCAGCCTCGTGGTTGAGGGGGCGCTCGCCCACCCGCCACGGATGGACATGGAGGAGGCTGAGCGATATGGCGCACGACTGCTTGCGAGCCGTCCTCTCAGGGACAACTTCCTCGGGATTTATGACCACAGGTGCTCTGCTTCCAAGCTGAGTGACATCCAGAGGAAGACGTTAGAATTGATCGGGGCAAGCAGGTGCGCTCTCTTGTTTAGCATAATTTGAGCAAATCATAATGATTCCTAGTACATCTTATTTGTTTTTGACTTCCTACTGTTGCATATTATTGTTGTTGAGTTCCTAGGATGATGTCTTTCTGCAACCAGTACATAGGAATTTCGGATAGCCGGTATGGACATTTAACTCAAAATATGGTGCTGCAATGTAATCCAATGTCAACATAATTAACAATGATTAATTTCTAATGTCTTAAAATATGCTCATGTTGATTTTGTCTACTATTCTTCTTATAAGCACATTGAAGTTCCTAGAAGCTAGAACCTCAACTGTTGGAAATCAAAATTGTATAAGTAGTGATGAGTTTGATAAGAAAAAAAAAAAGCAAAACGAGGACTTCGATAAGAAAAATGCTCAGTGCAGGGCTAATCGCTGATACTGCATGCCCTGGCTGAGGGACGCCCACACCATTTTTTTTTGACATCAGACGCCCACAACAGTTCACTGTCTGCCTGATCAAAGTGCTACACCATCAGTTTGCTGCACATTTTGGTGGTTAGGTATGCATTCATCTAAATTTCCTTAAGCCACGTATGCTCGCTGCCAGACTCCTAGTACAGCTCACTTGCTTACATACCATCTCACCCTCCCACTGCTTGCTGCCACCAGTCTATCACCATGTCAGTAACTAAGCCCTCTAAATAAGCATAGTGTAGTTAGTTCTAAGCTGGGAAGATCTGCCAAGCTATCCCAAAGATCATCAGGAACATCTGTGTTGCTGCAATTGGACTTGGTACTCCCATCAAGGTCCATATACATGTTTGGAGCCCATAAAATACAATCTCCTGAAGCATCCTTTTGTCCATCTGCATGCACAGGTGAAAAAAACGTCCCAACTGGTTGTCATGATGGCAAATTTTCATGCCAGCTAGAGCTTAGAAGTGAAATAAAATTACCGCTTTAAGAAAAGTATTCCAGGTACTAGTATATACTGAAACAAAGAATACACACAGGTGATGATGCTTATCCTTTGTCTAGATTCTTAAATTGACTGGGGTGGTATGTTATCTCATTGCATGTGCCTTTTCTAGTTATTCTAATAGAACTAAAACGACAACAGTAGTAGTCCATTGCACATGGAGATTCATGGCAAAACATATATAGCAACCTGCTAGCTAGTTGCTGCCAAGGTAAAAAGTGATCTTGATGTTTCAGGTCCTCATTGGCTTAGGAAGCTTCAAGTTCATTTCTTAAGTTTAACCATGCATATCTATGGGAATGTGAGTGGTAAATTCACTCTGGTCTAGGCTAGGGCCTGTGCGTACAGTTTCCAAAGAATGATCATAAACTCTAGGTCTTGAAAAGAGCCAAAATTGTGATCTTGCTATCTTCAAACTATATAAATCATATCGTCCACATGTACACCTGTCCACAGTTGTTTATGATGTAATTGTTTTTTTACCATTCTAGAAGTCACACACATGTCTACATAAATCCATCCACACAAGGTCAGCATACAGCGCACCAGCACCAGGGATGACTTGCTGTCTGTGTCTCACCAGGGGTTAAATCTCCAAAAGATTTCAAGCCTAGCCGCTATGAACCACAATGGTCCTGGTGACATGACTGTCACCGCCTCAGAAACGTGTGATATGTATAGTGTGCTTCCAAATGATGGAGTAGAGACTCAAAAGAGGAAAAAAAACTCTTTATGTAGTAGAATTGTAGAAATATGACCTTTGATAGAGTCTATACATCTGAGCTATCAGTAATCTCTCTATCTTATATCTTATGGGCAAGCAAATGCAAGCCTATGACTATCCGGTGCAGCTTATCATGAGATGTTAGCCAGTTTTAGTCCTGCGCTGATTCTGTGTTGTATTTGGCTCATTTCTAGCATCATAATTTTTTTTTGTTTGAGCTGCATTTCTAGCATCACAAGCATTTCTTTGTTTTTGTTTGAGCTACAATGGCATTAACTAATTTATTTCGTCCCCAACTTAAATGAGATAGATATAAAATTCTTGCAATGACATTATCCTTCTTGGTGTAATCCCTGACTAAAATAGGCAAAACTCCCTGTCATGAAGACAATAATATATGGGCACATAAAGTTGGTTGAGTGTTGTTTTCTTTTCTCTATTATGAATCCATTTTTTTCTGTTGAGAGGAAATTTCTTTGTTCATATTTGAGCTTTTAGAACCTAAGTATATTTATTTGAGATCCATCACAGCTGTATATTTATTTGCCTTTATTATTATTATATTATTGTTGTTGTTTATTGAAATCAGCAACTCTTGTTCTCATTAATTTCCAATCAGCTTGGCAAACGTCTTGGGGGAAAGTACAACAATTCAAAGGGTTAATTGTTGGAAAACAAGCAATTGCAAAGATTAATACCCAAGCTAAAAGGAAAGCTGTTTCACAGGATAAACGTGTCATCAGCACAAACTCATTATATCTCTCAAGATACGCCGAAAAACTTGAATATGAACTCATACCAAAGAATTGAGATTACAAAGCCCAAACTTGGGTGCAATGAAGAAACTAACATAGATGCCTTACAAGAAGATGAGACTCTTAGTGTTGATTACAAGAACGATGTGTCCATTCATGATTATCTTCCAGCAATGAAAGCCATATGCGACAAACTTGAAGAAGCTAGTGGAAAGGTCAACCGTTCTCTTCCTTTTGTTTGTGCGTTGCTTTTCATTTTTCACTGTGCTAACTTTGTGCAACTATTTTCCCTATATGTAGGTTCTTGCTGTATCAGATATAAAAAAGGATCTCAGTTACAGGATGCAATCTGGGCATAGAGCATGGAGAAATGTAGGTTTGCTTAGAATCACTTTGCGCATATGTTCTCTATTTACTTGTTTCTCTCCTTATGGGATGCTATTGAGATACCCTTTTCTTTAGGTACTGCATAGGCTTTTAGGTGCACAACTCGTTGAAAAAATCGCTGCCAACGTTGATGATAAGGTGAAGTTAATTATTTACAGTTATTGTTTTACCTTTCCTAACATATTTGCTTCTTGTTAAGGAAATTCAAGAAATTGACTTTGTATCTTTAAAAAATTCAGGCTTTAAAAATCTGGTCCTTCATAATTTTAATTACACACCAGCATGATCCATTCCCTCGTTCAGATGGCGATGGAACCTTTTCTTTTGTCCAACAAAGCTGCATCCACAGTTATGTTTTCCACTATACTAATCTGAAACGGAGTGCACAAGGTGACAGAACTGAGACCCAGAATCCAAATAAAACTGTCTTATTTGAAAGACAAGAAAAGCTGGACTAGAGACTTCCTTGAGATATAAAACTATGAATTGACAATTAATAACTCATACTGAAGGGAAAAAAAAACTGCTATTCAAGATAAAACTATGTCAACAAATCTCTATGATTGTATCAGTTGCATTCAATAATGTGATCTATTTGACCACTGCAACAACCTATGCAATATTTTATTTTGAAACCACAATGAAAAGCGATAATTAATACAATCTGTTAGGCATGAAAGGCGTTAATTACTATGCAGTACCCTTTTTGAGCTGCAACCATTTTATGCAGTTGCATACTTCATGCACCTACAAGCTGTATAAATCATTCCCTTTTCCAGATTGTTCACTGCTTACGTCTTCTGAAGAGATTTAATCCAGATGAGTTTAAGCCAAAAGGTACAATCTCAAACTACAAACTTGGCAAGAAAGGCCTGGAAACTGATCAAGTCATGGAGCTTCCATTAGACAACTGCCATATATGATATGATCGATGCTCAAGGGCCAAAAGGCATAACCCTTATTGAGGTACCTCTCTGGACCTTTCAGCGGGGGAACTTTGGTGTAATATTCTTTTTTAGTTATATATGCTAAATTTCTTCACAGCAACAAGAGTGCCTTCATATTTCTTGTTTTCAGAGTGCTATTCAGCATAATTTAATGATTGAAAATATTCTTCATCTAACTTCCTCAGAGCTATTTGCGAACATATTGAAAATATTATCGAACAAAAAAAGAAATAATACGGAGTACCTCCCAAAAAACAAATTAACATTTACCAGATTTTATCTCCCTCCAACAAATAGCGGTCTGTGGCTCCAAGCTGCCCCACTGCCCAATGAAGGTTGGAATAGACCTTGCCACCACTTTTATAGTTCGTTTTTGTCATTGCAAGTTTGGTATTTTTTCTCTAGGTTGTGTGACTGAGAGGTCTGACACAATTGCAACAACGACTGGGATTGGGTGTGGCGGTAGGTCGAGGGTTAAGGCTGCTACATTAGTTGAGCATAGTGGTTGAGGCATCAAGTGGGCTGCTGCTGTGGAGCATCTGTGGTGTCGGCACCAAGAATAATGGCGAAGGCAAGAGGGCATGGTGGAATTGCTGCCGTGGAGCATCTTTGTGGTGTTGGTCAAGAATAATGGTGAAGGCAAGAGGGCATGATGGAGCATGGGTAGTGATTGAGCAGAACGGAGGAGATTGTGCAGGTCATAGGCAATGATAGCAGCTTGACATGTTATTGTGATATGACTTTTTCTTATCCGTGTTGATGCTTGTGCATGAATCTAGTGAGCTAAAATTGTATGTGCTCAAACCAATTTGATAGAAGACTTCAATATCATTCTGAAGACCTTTGTGGTCAGCGACTCAGCGTTGTTATCCCTCAATATGGGAGTTTCGTAAGCAATATAACAATTCACACATTTTGAAACTGTTGTTTCCCTAATGGTCCCTTATCATTTCAAGCTAGTTGTTGTGTTGTTGTTGTTATTTGGGGTTTTCACTCTGGTCTAGGCTAGGGCCTGTGCGTACAGTTTCCAAAGAATGATCATAAACTCTAGGTCTTGAAAAGAGCCAAAATTGTGATCTTGCTATCTTCAAACTATATAAATCATATCGTCCACATGTACACCTGTCCACAGTTGTTTATGATGTAATTGTTTTTTTACCATTCTAGAAGTCGCACACATGTCTACATAAATCCATCCACACAAGGTCAGCATACAGCGCACCAGCACCAGGGATGACTTGCTGTCTGTGTCTCACCAGGGGTTAAATCTCCAAAAGATTTCAAGCCTAGCCGCTATGAACCACAATGGTCCTGGTGACATGACTGTCACCGCCTCAGAAACGTGTGATATGTATAGTGTGCTTCCAAATGATGGAGTAGAGACTCAAAAGAGGAAAAAAAACTCTTTATGTAGTAGAATTGTAGAAATATGACCTTTGATAGAGTCTATACATCTGAGCTATCAGTAATCTCTCTATCTTATATCTTATGGGCAAGCAAATGCAAGCCTATGACTATCCGGTGCAGCTTATCATGAGATGTTAGCCAGTTTTAGTCCTGCGCTGATTCTGTGTTGTATTTGGCTCATTTCTAGCATCATAATTTTTTTTTGTTTGAGCTGCATTTCTAGCATCACAAGCATTTGTTTGTTTCTGTTTGAGCTACAATGGCATTAACTAATTTATTTCGTCCCCAACTTAAATGAGATAGATATAAAATTCTTGCAATGACATTATCCTTCTTGGTGTAATCCCTGACTAAAATAGGCAAAACTCCCTGTCATGAAGACAATAATATATGGGCACATAAAGTTGGTTGAGTGTTGTTTTCTTTTCTCTATTATGAATCCATTTTTTTCTGTTGAGAGGAAATTTCTTTGTTCATATTTGAGCTTTTAGAACCTAAGTATATTTATTTGAGATTCATCACAGCTGTATATTTATTTGCCTTTATTATTATTATATTATTGTTGTTGTTTATTGAAATCAGCAACTCTTGTTCTCATTAATTTCCAATCAGCTTGGCAAACGTCTTGGGGGAAAGTACAACAATTCAAAAGAGCTCCATGATCGAGTATCATCTATGCATGATAGACTCAATCTGACTGTGGAGGTTGAAGTCGTTGGCAAAAGTAAACAGGGCAGAGTTTGGACTTCAAAAATTTTTTCGTTGTACAATGCTACTCTGCGAAATTGTGATGTGCCAGATGATCATGACTATTGTTCAGTATGGCCTCTCATTCCTTCTGAAGAACCGAATTCTGTTAGCCCATATGGTTTTGTGGTTAATAACAAACTCTTGTTTGAAGAAGATTGTCATGATGAACCACCCGTACATCGTCTCCTGAGTAGCCATGAAGCTTGTGTTGGAGTTTCTCAACCAGTTGAACAAGGTACATCATTCTAAATTCCTGTCAGTTCTTTTTTTCTCTCTCTAAAATAGTGACATGATCATGCATTACAATGGGCCCATATGACTGGGAATAGGCTGGGGGTGTGTATGTAGGATAAAGCACATGATCCAACTTTTGTTTTTCTGTTAACCAACCACTTGGTTTTCTATCTTGTTTATCTGAAGAGGTGTTGGTTGCGCATGGCGCACAACATGAGGGGAGGGTTGGACGGATTATTCCCCTTTTAGAGTAGTAAGAAATTGTGCTTAGTGTTTCTTTGGAAATTACTGTGCTGCTGTAAGAGCTTGTGGTCTTTGTGCCCATAGATCCAAAAGGCCCATAGAAAACCTAGAGTTTCAATCTTTGATGCATGAGCACCTTATTGAAATCAACAGAGTAGGACAGAGTACAGCTTTGCTCAATTAAGGTGATCCTTTTTTTTCTTTCAGATAAAGTTGCCTTTCAGAGGAAGAGGCATAGCCGGCCTACGCCAATTTCAGATGACTGAAGACAGAAAAGGATTATTCACATACTAAAGGTTGCTTGCTTACCTGTCAATCAATATTCTTGTATGAACTATCTGCCGAAATACCGATGTGTTGGAAATCGCTGTTCTTTTTCCCTCTGACTTTCTACGAGCTTCAAATTTAGTCAGAAGTTGCTTTTGTCTTGAGATTTTATAGGATCATAGGATTGTCTGTGGCTTGTTTATACTTCTAATTGCATTGTTAGTGCATACGTTAGGTATGCAGATATCTGCAAGTGGTATCTGTGCATTAACCCTCCACTTTATAGGAGCACCTTACATAGTTCCAATTGCATTCTCTATTCATACTAGTACGGTGCCTGTGTATTGCTACAGATCTCAAATAAATATACCATGAAATTTGATGTAGCAAATCCAACATAATTATCCTTGAAACATATATAATTATATAGAATCAACTTACAGTTACACACACACATGTTATATGAATTTACACGCACACATGTTATATGAATACAATATTTTACAAAAACATCTTGCAAATAACATGCATTTCTACACAAATCTATCCACAAAAGATCTCAACCGAGTGGTTGCCATAGAACTGTTACACACCATCAGCAGCTCCTCCTTTTAATTAGTTAAGAGGTGGTGCTGTTTATCTATAAGTACTTTGTGCAACTTGTATCCCTGAGGACTTTAGTCAAATAACCTTCCGGCCCAATCATTTGAAACTGATTTTTTTTGGATAAGTTCTTCATGCTTCGTTGACACCCTTACAAGTTACTTTATGCTTCGTTGACACCCTTACAAGTTACTTTACCGTTCAAACATTGTTCCTTTTTTTTTTTCTCACTTGCTATGTCTCTTGAATCTCATGAAATTGTGGTACATTAGCAGCTATGAACACAAGGGTTCCCACCAGGCAGTTTGTTCTGCCCTCTTTGCTTTACTCATCTGCAGCCTCCCTTTTCACTGTCACCACAGTTGGTAGTAGTGCAAGTCAATGTTGTTAAGTCTGCTAGAGTGCTAGTCGAACCTAGTTGTATGGGTACCTATCAGCCGGTTAATCTTGATTAGTCATCGATTAAGTCCAATTAGTTGCGGTGGCTGGTTGGCTAGTCGAGCAGGATAGTCGTTCTGCTTACTTGCCCAATCCAGGATGCATATAGCATAGTTGTATAAGTAGTTGAGTACTGCTACTAGACTGCACCAAGTGCACAGACACAGAAAACACAGTAAATTGGAAAGCAAAGCAAAGCATCAGACATGGTCACCTAGTTGTCCAGAGTCCAGATTCAGACTCGATAGACTCCAGAGCAGCAAATAAAAGAAATTGCTGAAGGACATATTACTTACTAGGATTCCTTTTATCTCTTATCTCTTATTATTAGGCTTTGAGAAGCAATCACCTTCGGACCTCTCGTAGATTATCAGCTTGGCTTTGCTCATCACCAGTCACCGTCTTCCATAGAACGTTTATTGAATATGGACCTTAGCCTCATATCTTCCTTTATGGCAAACAACTCGGCTGGATTCAAGTATAGGGTTGCCCCATGCAGCCTTTTGCTCCATTTGGTTGTCCCATCTCTTGCCAAAGTAGCACAGTTCCTCTTTGAGTAAATTTCTATTGTCTGTCAAAGAATGCTTGATGGATCTCTTCGCAATATCCATGGCTGGCATGATGTCAGGAGCTGCTGGTGTCTCATCACCATATTCTGTCCTCAGGAAATGAGAACTGGCTGTTTAGCTCATACAATATTCCACTAAAGTCCAAAACGGCATGAAAAGGACAATGCTCTCAAGTCTCAATCTTCTCCTCTTCAGTACTAGTTGACAACTAGTCGTCCATCACTTAGTCAGATGACTAGTTGTAATTAGTCCCTGATTAGTCAAACGACCAGGTTTCTAGTCGAGCTAGTTGCCTCGGAGTGCCAAATCAAGATCCAGAGACCAATAACCCGATTCATCATGACTTATTGGATGATTTAATAACATTGGTGCAAGTAGCTATACCTGTGGTAGGACCATGCATTATGTGATATGAGAGACAATTTTATGGCTGCTAATCTGTCAAGATGTGATGATAGACACAAGGAATTTGCAATAAAATGATAAGAACACTGTATGTGGATTTACTATATCATGATTTGTGGGGATGTTAGTTATCCAAAATGTATAGGAGAGCCAGTTACATGCTTGAAGTATTTTTTTATTTAAAATCTCCAGGTTGTGGCCTCTATCTCTGGCATGTTTGACCCTACTTTTCTGATGTGGCAGCTAATGATTAGTTAACTGTTTCATGTTTTTCATTTATACAAAACTAGATTAACTGTTTTATATCATTTTGTTCGTTCAAATAAGGATGGATAATGGAGGGCATACTAGTGTGGTTACAATACAATAATATCCTAAAGAGAGTTGTGAGAAGCATTCTCTGTGCGCGCGTGCGCATGTCCGCTTCACTTTCATGTGCATGCATGGTGTATATACTCCCTTGCATGTCTGTCTTCATCTTTTATAACAACTTTTAGTTTCCGTTTGCAGAAACATAGTTTTGTACTGATGGTGGAGTTGCATAAATGGTTAGAGTGAGTTGAAAAGGAAAATCGGAAAATATTTGACAGGACAGCGATACCCTGCTTTTCAGCTCGCGGACGAGCTGCTTGCCGAGGCGGGGAGAGATGTTATGTGGGGAATTCCCTTTCGTCGTCGCCGGGATGATCAGCGTGCCGGACGCGCTACAGTGGGGCGCGACGAAGACGAGTAGCAACGTTGTTATCTAGTTGTTTAAGTTAGTTTGTTATCCCTTCAGTTTTAGTTTTGTTATCCCTTCAGTTTAGCAGATGTTAGTTCAGGGGGAACGCTATATAACGCTTCCCGGTTATGGTTAATAAACATGAGAAATTAATCCAATCTATCTCCTTCCAATCTCTTTGTTCTGCTCTCTCTCTGATCTCTGTTCTAGCGTAAGTTCTACCGTAAGTGTGTGGGTTGGGAGCGATTCATCCTCGCTCCTAACATGTCACCGGAACTCATGGATCAAATTAGGAACATACTAAGAAATTTTGATTCTCAAAGTCGTTCAGGTGCAGCAGCTAAACTGAAGCAAAAGCAAGATACAGCTGCCATACATGGCTTGAGGGTTCAACGCAGAGTCAAAGTTAAAAAAATATCAATATCAGAAGCTATTCATGACAACGGATTCATAGGTGCAAAGATGATTCGGGCAATGTTGTTACATAAATTTCTGTGGATATATGTTAGTGATTTGCCAAACGGGTCCAACGACTGTCAAAGAAGGGCAGCATTATGACAAGAACCCTGATCAATCATGTCTGTTATTCTCAATCACAGCAGCTATAAAGAAAATGCCTCTTGAACTCTTTCTACAAGTTGTGGGATCAGCAAAGGTTCATACCTTGATAAAAAAGTGTTCTCTTGGAAAAACACTTTCAGAGATTCCTACCGACATATACAATCAGCTCATGGATACTCATGCCAAGAGCCGACTCTCGCGCTTAATAAATATTTTAGATAAACTCAAGGTAATATTCTTTGTCTTTGGTGTTTGGCTGTTTGCAATTATTATTTTGAGAATTGTTAAATTAAATGTATTGTATAGCTAGCTGTGTATTTCTTCTGTTCTAGAGGGTGTTGTCTGCACATTTATACATTTCCATTTGTGCAGCGAGAATCTCAATCATTAGGCGTGTTCTTAAAACTGAGATTGCAGGACTGGATTTCTTTAGGTTGATATTTTCTTGCTGCATTCATCTTTTTATACCAATTCCTCTTCATGTTTTATGCAATTCAGTTTGCATGCTATCTTGACTTATCTAGCATTTTTTTGGGCTATATATGCTAGTTGATCGGACTTCTAAATGGATACATAGAGGATTCTAATGTGCAACCAGATGATTTGCCTACTCATTCGCTGGAGCTCAGGCCTTACATCGAAGAACCTACTCCAAGGATCGTTCTGTCATCACACGTCAATGGAAACCACTGTCCAAAATTTCGACATGATTTTCAGCTTTCAAAGCTGGAATCTGTCGATACTTACTGGGAAACATTAAAGTACAGTTATGTAACAGCAGGCTTGGCTGAGACAAGTGCCTTCCCTGGCTGCTGCGTCCCTGAGGTTTGTCATCAATGCTACATATTGTTGCACTATCTTTCTCTTTTCCTTCTTGAAAGTTTTAATTGGAGGTGAAAGTTTTCTGGATGCACATTTATAGACATATTTGTGCCTTTTGCAATATCACTAGTTAAATGCCCATGCTTTGCTACGGATAAAATATATATTAATATTTGCTAAAACAAATGTTTTTTATGATATGTGTTATCAATTTTTCTTATAAGAAATACTCACCTTAATTTGACTTCATATGTGTATATATGCAGAAAATTGCATTCTGTAATGAGCATATATAGGAGATTGATTGATCCCATGTGTCCATGCATGTGATTTGTTTTTAGATTTGAATTTTTTTCTTCACAGTTTAAACTTTGCATCTTATACTTCATTGGCAATTCATGGGCATGATGCTTGTTACCTAATAATAATGATATCTTACAATTGCTTATCTAAATTTACTGAACACATTCTTTGTTATCCCTTCATGCACTTGGAAAATGTTTGTTTTCTCAAATTTGGGCTCCTGTACGGGGTGTTATCATTTGCTAACTGGTAGAGTGATTTTTACAAGAACCTTTGTATCATTCTCTATGTACCCCTCCATTTCATACATTATATCCTTTCTTTTGTTTGGCTGTTGCAAAATATACTGCATATTCGAACCTTTCTACTAAAACGTGCAAGTTCCATTTGAATGAGGAGTGCAGCTTGCATGCATATCATATCATAATTGACCTCAATACCAATACTATTTGGCACTGATGATGGTGCATCAAGAGGTGCAACATTGTATGGCATAAGTTAACCTCCCAAGGCCGCATCGGATCTTTTTACTCTTAATCTTCAAAACGAATACGAAAAAAAAAAAACACTAATTGAACACTCGTAGAGAAAATTCCTCGAAAGTGTTGCTGAGCATCAGCAACAACAACAACAAAAGGGTTTAGCAGGTACGTGTGATTGAAAAATTACCTCACTCTAGAATTTGCCTACCAAGTTTATCAGATGGTGTGATTTTCCAACAAAAATTTCCAAAACATCAAGCAAAGCCCTCAAAGTAGCATAGACCTTTTTCATTTCAACTGCTCTAGATCCCATTCCTGATCAAAATAAAATGGCCCATTAGAAATATTAGTGTGCACAAGATGATTTTTCTATGCTTATCATAATACTAATAGAATGTTAACACAAGAGCAATACAATGATGCAATATCGTTTTCATCAAACAAGGTTCCTGAAAGAAATAGCAAGTGGCACAAATAATCCCCACTGCAGAACTAGTTGTTAGGCCAGCAAGGCACATCCACTGCTTTATGCACATTAAAGCTTGTCTGTGCAATTAAAGAGAGGACATATTCTGTACTGAAAGTTCCCGACTCCCGGAGCCTCTCCTGCTCACGTTGCATATCATCAACCCAGTGCCGACTCTTATACTCTTGATAGAAGTTCCAGAGGACTTGCATGTCATTCTGCTGGAAGTAAGTAGAGAGAGACCTATAGTCCGTGATGGTTAGAAGCATACCTTGATGACAGAAGCTAAACCTGTCTTGAACTGATAAACTCCTTGGCCATCGCTGCTGGGGTCGAGGTTCTGTTCCATGATGTATGCTTGCTCACAAACTGGAGAGCAAGGAGAAGAGATTATGAGTCAGTCGGTTCAAGTGTTAACCCTAAACCCCAAATTCGGCGGTGGAGATAGATGCAAGAGGGAGAGGAAGCAAGGGAGGGAGGAGGAGATATAAGCCTGCAAGCTAGCACTCCTCATTCAAATGTTAATAATTGACCTCAATGCACAATCTTGACTGTTGCTATCAACTATTTCACTGTTATCTTCAATGATCGTCTGCTGCAGTTCTGCTGCCTCCAATGTGGCTTTGCAACCCAAATTGGCTAGTTCCATGTATCTTGACACTATTTCATGTTTGTAATGTCCTTTAACTATATATATATTGTAGCTGCAAGCATGCTATTAGTTGGTGAAAATTTCCGGTAGTTAATCCTGCTTTTTTATGGGTTCAACTGTTATGCCCACTGTAAACAATATTGGCTGGCATTGGCTATTTTGCTAGCTTATTTAGGTCTGTCAGGCCTTAACTGTCAACCTGTTATTTTCATCTGTACATAATAATACGATACTGTCCATATAGGTTTCTCATCCACGTTCATGGAGCTCAGTAAGAGTAATGACTACTGAACAACGTCTGGAATTACAACAGCGTCTTATGAATGTAAGTGAGACGGGGAAACTTTCTTATAAAGTTTGCCGCATGATTGCAAAGGAGTTGAATCTCTCTTTGCTGCAGGTATGTGTTTGAAATCCCCCATTTTCCAGTTGGAGATTCATAAGGATTACTTTCTTTATTTAGTTTACCTTTTCTATTCTTCTTTTGTGCTAATTCTTGTAGTAGGCCACTTGACCTATTAGATACTACCTTCGTCTTCGTGGCTCCGTCCCCAAATATAAGGGATTTAACATATTAACTAAGGGTATATCTCTAGAGAAAACATCAAAAACATTGGGAACTATGAAAATTCATCCAAAAACATACTTATAAATTTAAAAAAACTTGGGAAATCTATGCCTCGACTATGATATACATACACGCAAAGGTTGATTCAAAGTTCTCATGAAAGTGACAAATTTAGGTTGCATATGCGCCTAGATGACAAATGCTTTCACATGTAACATATGTATAAATAACCTTTTTTTTCCGCGTTGTATAAGGGTTTCATGCATATTTGTGAAAATTTGTATGGGCTTAGAGCCCTCATGATGAATGCAAGTGCCATTTATAATAACATTTGCTTACATCATTCTTTTCTAATTAAGAATTTTTACATTGCTAACAATCGTTTTACTATCCCAAATTTCCAATTGCAATCTTTTATGGCTGATTTGTTTTTAGTCTGTTTCTGAGTAGTATTTTTAATTTTGTACTGTCACTATCTATGGTTCCCCTCCAATATCACTGACTGGACCGGATTGATTTCTGCTTATATAGGTGCTATGTGCTTCCTCCAGACAGCTTCATGGACAGGCAAGTATGTCTGGTACACAGAATCAGCGAAAATTTAGTTCTCGATCAACCTCTCAGAAAAGGAAGCGATCTGCTATTGAGATTAGCATGAAGTTTATAAAGCAAAAGGCTGAAGCTAGTGGATCAGCTGAACAGAGGAAAGAAATAACAGATAGAATCTCTTCAACATCCACTGAAAGGGGATTCCCGGAGCATGCGAAATTGTCTAGACATTCCAGTTCAATCCATGAAAGTAAAAGCATGGCAATTCTCTTCAGATCTCATGAAAATGTCATTAAATTCAATGAAGCTGAGATTACTAAAAGAGGTGTATGCAAGTCCTTGGCTATTGCCAATGCATTGGAGCTCCTGAAGGTGTTTTTTCTTAGCTCATCATCGGGGTCAGAAGTGCAAGCTGCATTAACAGCAACGTTCCAGCTTTATTCAGAGCGCGAAATTTTAACCGCCGTTTCCTTTTTGAGAGAGAAGAATTTCTTGGTTAGTACGCTTAACTTATCCATCAATATATCAAGTCTCTTTTGTTTATTTCTTCACTCACACACGACCTCAGACGTTTTAATCTGTAGTAGCCCCCTTGTTGGGACCTGCACAAGTAAAACAAATATATTGACAATATCATGTTAGATTTAAAATCTTGCATGTAATGTGCAGCTTTATTAACTACAAAGGTTTTTTCCCTAACTTCTTGCCGTGAGAAAACTATTTGTACATATAGCAGTTTCATGGGATTAAATTGGATTGTGGTATGTTCACAAACCACCCACCATTAGGGAGTTAACTTCATACAGAACCTAGATGCACTAAATAGGTTTGCCTTTAGTGGATGTTGATGTTTTTGCTCTCCTGTTGATGGTTGGAAATATGTTGTAAGCCAAGTATAAATGTGATTACTCCTTCCATTCCAAAACACAAGCATTTCTAGGATTTGAAATTTGTTCCACAATATAAGCATTTCTAGGGCACTGATGGGAATGCACGGAAATCCATGCATTTTCAGCCAATCAGGTGGTTCGTACAGGTACCTAAGCAATTCAAAATTCAAAAGTTGACCTAAGGTTGACAAAGGGAATCTTCCCCCTCATCCTTTATCTTTGCTCAACAACCTATAAATGCTTTATATTTTGGAACGGAGGGAATAAGTTACATATATAAATACTTGTACTTTGAAACGGATGGAGCAGTTACATATTCCTCTTGTTTTGCAGGTTACTGGAAATAGAATGAAACCTGCAACCCTTTCTGGAAATTTTTTTATTGACGCTTCTCGTTCACCCTTCCCATTTGGTTCAGGAAAAAAGGCTTCTGAGTTTTCGAAATGGCTTATAGGGCAGCAAAAGAATACTACAGACAGTACAGTTTATTTGTATCCAGATCTACAATGTGGGGAAATTGTTCACCTCTTTTCTTTGGTGTTTTCAGAAGAGCTGCTCATTTCACCTTCCTTGCCAAGTGAAGGAGTTGGTGAAACTTATGAGCCTAGCAGCTTCAGACCTTTCATCAAAGATTCCAGTGAATTGGATGACTGTACTCACAAACGCAAGGCTGTGGAGTTAATAAGCAGCAAGAGTAAGAAACACAAACCTTTGCCCAAGATAGATACTGACTTCTGCTATCGTCGAGAGAAAGGTTTCCCTGGTATCCAAGTGGCTTTGAATCAAGAGAGGATTCAAACAAGCAATCTCATGCAAGTGTTACATCATAAAGAATGCCTCATGTTTACTTTAGCCAGGGAAATGGGCAGCAAGGATGTTGATTCTCAGGTAGAAAGGTCTGAAATGTTAACAGATTTAAACAACTCAAGTTCATGTCGCTGTTTATTATCTGCATCTCATTTGGAGAATTCTTATACCGGATGGCCTTGGGATGCTATGAATATATATGCCAAACAGTTACCATCATTATCTTGTAGTATTCTTTCTTCTGATCTGTTCAGAAATGCATTTTATATTATTCACCAAAGTGGTGAACAAGGAGTTAATTTGAGAGAAATTTCGCAGGCATTGCATCCACTAGGTACTCTTTATTCTCATGAATATAAATTGGTGTAGTTTTTGTAGAAGTTGTTGCATAAAGCTACATCTTTTTTTGCTAGAGTTCATTTTGTTTGTTTTTACCCCTGCAGGAATGCAATATATCGAATTGGTTGTTGATACCCTTGAAAGATTTCAGCTGGCCATTAAGGTAGAGAGGTGAATATGTGTGAAGTAGATTGGTGTATCTGTTTTTATGTATCATTACTCTCTATTGATGGATTTAATAAAATTCACTTCATATGCAGTAGTACTTGGTTGTGGAATCTATTGTTTGCTTTTCTTTCTTCCTCTTTTGGCTTATTCCCACTTCTCCACAAATTTCAACTGACAGATCTTTCTACTGGCAATCTCTCTTTCTCTATTTGTAGGATAAAATATAAGCACACTGCAATTGTCATCAACATTGTTAAATATGCACTCCCTCCGGTTCACAATACTTGTTTTAGAGTTGGCATAAAAACTTGAGAGGTAGATAAAATGACAATCTCACTCTGAGTTAATATTCTTTAGAGTGTGCATGCATGGGGAAATAAGTTAGTTAATGGTGGAAGGTTATGAGATTAAAATTTTTTTCCAAAATTCGCTAGAAGTTGTAGAACATCGTATTTTGAAGATTGTGAAAGAGGTAAAAACCACAGGTATTTGAACTGGAGGGAGTATATGACACTGATTAATAATGTACTAACATACGACTTCATTCTGCCTTCTTGGCCGCGCTTTCTTTGGTTGTTATTCAACCACATTAATTAACATATATGAGTCTGAATTTTGTCAATGGCTTCACAGGTCAATGCATATGATG
This sequence comes from Oryza longistaminata, assembly GCA_009805545.1. NCBI lineage: Eukaryota > Viridiplantae > Streptophyta > Magnoliopsida > Poales > Poaceae > Oryza > Oryza longistaminata. Next base: position 9,433,591 of record CM020182.1, on the reverse strand, counting down.
GTGTGCAGATTGTTGATTCATTACATAAGCCAAAATATCATATAACCACACTTGCTGAATACAGTCAATGCAACTGTTTGCGAGCTCCGGTTTCTGAGATAGAATCAACTGGGGACACCAGAAATATAATGAAAGAGAAGTATGCTGTGCCTATTAATTTGCAGGAAACTGTAAAAAAGCTTGGTGATGGACACATTGTTTCAGTTCTCAATGTTCAAAGTAAGTCAAGCTCACATTTGCACACTCAAAGTCCTGGAGATGATGAAGGCCCATCTACTTGGCACTGGGGCAGTGGTTGCTCTCATGTTTGCAAGAGCCATATTTATCATCCAATATTACCATGGCTAAATAGTGATGGAAGCATTAATAGCACTGTCTATGAAAGTTTAAGTCGTCGGATTATTGGATATGTCATGCAGTATCCTGGAATTATGGAGGTGTGTGTTTCATTTTATTAATTAGACCTGCTTGCTTTGTTATGGTAAATTTCCAAAGATATATGCAATCGAATTCATGAGTTCTTGGTTCACTCATATTATATTTTTATAAAGAAAGTTTACTTGTTTTTGATGTACAAAATATATTAGACAAAAATGGGAAACTCACTGATAGATCCAAGGTTATTATCTTTTCGTACAACGAAATTTCCTCACACTTAATGGTTTAATTGATGGTTTAAACATGTTCTGTTTTGTTTGTGCTTCGACTGTGCTCGTTTCCCATATATTAGTATAATATGTATTCTGATTATCTTCGTTTCTTAGTGTTCTAGTTACTTAAAACTCTCATGTGGTTAATTAAATTCTTGAATTAAAGGTTTTGATCGTTTGCTCTGCTCTACCTCTCTCAGGAGGACGTTATCAATCGGTTGGATGTACTGAATCCTCAGGTATGTTGGCTGGTAGATTAAATAATAATACTCTCTCCGTCTTAAAATATAATATTTAGTGGTACTAGTTTGCGCCTAATCTATCGTGTACTACTACAAATCGGAGTAGTTCTTATATTTCCTAATCTATCGTGTACTACTACAAATTGGAGTAGTTCTTATATTTTGAGACGGCAGCTTTCCCCCACTAATTTGTTTTCCTTCTCCGTTGACAGACATGCCGGACCTTGCTGGGAAAGCTGACAGTTGATAAACACCTTTATGTTCGGGTGTTTGATGAACCTGTGCCTACTGCTCCGACCATGCTGCAGAATATTTTGAGGCAAGGCCACAATAGAGAACCCTCCAAGTGTGGAAGGCAGTACTTCGCTAATCCAATGAGTACATTTATGCTGTAGGGCGATGCAGATGATGGCTTGTTCTTTAATTATTAGGGAGTAGTGTAATTAATTTAAGATTGTGTAATGTAACTTGTATTCTTTCCTTCACACCCGAAAGACCGTCTAATTTTAACCCTCGACTAATGATTAATCGAATAACATGGTTTTTGTTATAAAAATTTATATTGTTGGATTCATTAAAGTATTTTTACTCCCTCTGATTTTTAATATTTGACGCTGTTGACTTTTAAATATATATTTGATTATTTGTATTATTCAAAAAAATTTATGCAAATATTATTTATTTTGTTATAAGTTGGTTTATCATTAAAAATATTTTAAACCTATCTTATATGTTTATATATTTGCACAATTTTTATAATAAGAATGGTCATACATGTGATTAAAAGTTAATGGTGTTAAATATTCCCCTCAGTAGATTGGTAAAAAAAATGGTGTTAAATATTAAAAAATAGAGGGAGTATTTTCTTATGCCTGTGATTTTGCAACTGTAAGCGGCATTGTGCAAGAGATTGATTAATGTTTCAATATTTTAGGCTATGTTTGGCTACTAGGGAACGCTTCACACGGGAGAAAAATTCCACGAGGGGATTGGATCAATTTCCCAACTGGTTCGTTCGTATCAGTTATTCGGTTTGGTGGCTGGAACGCATAAATCATCTTGCCAGGCATTATGCAAAGAGCATACAAAGTTCTACAGAATTAGAAAACTAAAACAAAATGACAATGGCTAATCTTTAAAACAAGCACCGGCATTGATGACTAACGAAGACCATTCACCATGATTAGCTTGCTCACCTAGCCGTACAACCAAGATATTTTCAAGAGAGGCTGATAATCTTTTTAAAAATGTGCTAAGCAAGAACTTGCAAGTAAGTGATAAATACTGAAGGCGCTCTCTCTCTCTCTCTCTTCACATTAGTTAGACTCAAGATTGAAGCTCCCATCGTTTCGCATTCGGATTATAAGCCAAAATCAAAATTTAAATCTTTAAACCTAATTTATAATTTATTTTAAAGACTTTTCATCGTAGTTTTTTCTAACTTTGTTTTTAACAATAAATAACACATCTACAAAATTTTTACACATAAATTATTTTGGAGTAAATTTCACACTACATGTTTTATGGTTCAAGTTGCAGAAAACCACAAGCATTTTAACACTTGGCACTTAAGTACATATATTTTGATAGTTTAGTTTCACAAAACTACACTATCGATGAATGGATTCACCTGTGAGATGATGTGATTGCTCCATCTAGGATGAGGACGTGTCATCCTATTAATTTCGTGCGATGGCTGGTAATAGGATGCCATGTCCTTGTCCTAGGTGAAACAATCACGTCATCTCGCGGGTTAATCTATTTATTGATAGTGTGGTTTTATGAAACTACACTATCAACTTAAGTGCCAAGTATCAAAGTATGTATGGTTTTCTATAACTTGGACTATAAAATGTGCAGTTTTCTAAAATTTATTCATTATTTTTTCATTGCGAATATGCATATTTATGCATATTGACCATTTAGGCCAAACGATCAGGCCCTGAAAATACATTCTCATATAGGCAAATCATAACACATCTACCAAAACTTATATTCTTCAGACATACCAATAGGCCAAATGATTTCTCACCAATTTCTTGTGGTGGTTACAGTTGGTTCTTACACTTAATCTGGCATCCAGTTGTTCTACGACACGACATATCTACTCATGACTTCGTCAAGGTTATCCTCAGAGCTAGGGATGCTACAAAAGAGCTGGTCATCAACACCGTAACGCCTAAGATGTATGAGTAATCTGGCAACAAAGATGAATTTGCATTTCGTAATACAAACATGAACCAGTCTTGTAACAAACAGATCATTTTTTTTTGTTTACTTCTACATTCCGGTGTGTGGCGTTATGGCATTTTAAACTTGAATGAGGCATTTGCTTACCATTATGACATTTTGGTCCTTGGAACAGTGCTGTGTGGCATGTTTATATGATGCAATTTATGAGTAACCCTTTCATCTAATTATCATTAGTGAAATTTAATATAACCATAGCGTTAGTATGGGCATTTTACTAATGAAGAATAAAACATCTTAGGTCTTTTTAATAGTCTGTTTGGTCAAGATGAAGATTGTTGTCGGTTTGTCTAGTGTAAAATAAACCTAAATTGCGTATTATTCACGGAGCAATGTATGTATTATTAATTGGCTGGCATTCTCTGGATAATACTGTGGCAAGTTTTTACTTACAATAGGAGTATGTGACTATGTGAGTTCATTAATCTCAGCTGAAATTGAAATAAGTACAGTATGCATTGCCCAGGAATGAATATCATACTCTTCAATTTTTGCACTGAAGTGGGAAATGAAAGCAGTTTAGTTACTTCAATCAGCAGAACGGAAACGAAAATGGTGACAGTGATGTCTGCCTATTGAAATTAACTATAGATTGAAGGGACATTTCCTGTTCTGAATCTTCCAAATCAGTAGGAATGTGGGGCAACAACCCATCTTAGAGCTGTGTAAATTTTGTGAAAGAACATAACAGAAGAATATATTTATTTTTTACTTTGAATACGGAAAGCACTGCAGTATAAACAAAGATAATATTCTACAATAAACTGAAATGAATGCAGAACAAGCAGATACTGTAGCAGAGTAATGTCTGGAGATCACCGTAGAACAATAGAAATGCAGAACAATAGGAAAACTTGGCAAGCAAGAAGAATTGGATTAGCAGCCGCGTGGCTTCAGACGAGAAGCCTATGAAACCGCAGCAATCTCCTCCTCAACAAATCTTCCCACTTGCCCTCTTCTTCCCACTATTCCCAGTCCCATCCAAAAGTTTCCAGAAACTCATCCTCCTCCTCCTCCCCCTCCCATGGCCGACGCAAACATGGCGTGGGCGGAGCTCCCCGAAGAGTGCCTCGCCGGCATCCTCCACCACTTCCTTTGCCTCTCTGACCACTCCATGTTCTCCGGTGTCTGCACACGGTGGCGCACCATCGCTGTGCGACATCTGCCGCCTATGCAACCGTGGTTGTTCATGCCGTCCGCCAACGCGACCTCCTTCTTCTGCGTCGCCTGCGAGCGCACCCACCAGGGGCCCCGCTTGCCGGACAACGCCTGTGGCGCGCGCTTCTGCGGCGCCCACCTTGAAGGTTGGGTCGCCGCCGCCGAGATTCCGCATGATGACCGCTCTGTCCCGGGGAATCGTGCCCCCGCTCTGCTCAACCTCTGCACCGACGAGCGCGTCCTCCTCCCGAGATCCCTCCGCAACAACAACCCTGACACCACCTTCATCAACCACATCCAAGCCGTCATCCTCTCCTATACCCCATGTCAGGCTCACCCGTACTACGCCGCCGCCATAGTGTCCGGCAAGCCCAACATCATGTTCTGGCGCCCCGGCATGAACGAGTGGACGCCGCCGATGCTGAAGTGGGGCTCCGGGTTCAAGATTTGGCAGAAGCAGCTATCCAAGGACCCAATCGAGGACGCCAAGTACTTCTCCACTGGCTCGCTCGGTGTGGGGTTCTATGTCCTCAGCAACAAGGAGGACCTCCTGGTGTACACGCCCATGGCCAACGACAGGCACCGCGAGCTCACGATGTCGTCCGTGAACAAGTACCTGGTCCGCAGACTGCAGGAACCCCCGACCGGCCATGGCGGAGACAGGGGAGGTGCTCGCCCGCTACCTCGTGGAGTCCCGCGGGCAGCTGCTCATGGTCGTCAGGTTCGCCTCCACGGAGAAGGCCACGGTGGCGTTTGAAGTCTTCAAGCTGGAGCTGAAGCCGCTGTCGAGCTGAAGCTGCTGTCCTGGAAGAAACTCACCTTGGACACCCTCGCAGACCGGATGATCTTCTCGCGCGAGGCTGCTCCATCGCCGTCGAGATGAGGAACCCCTGCCCTCCCAGCATCTACTTCCTGGATGACTCCGCGAGGTTCAGCGGCGCAGGGAGCTCGACCTCGCAGGCGCAGCAGGTCCAGGGGCCGTTCCCCTGCGGCGACACTGGCAGATGCTGCGAGCAGGGCATCATCCGCTGCCTACCGCGGAGTCACCACGGACTCCTCGCCGTGGACTTGGTTCTACCTGCCCCCAAACGGCGGCCTTTGTGAATGGTTTGAGATGCAAGCAACCAAACAACTGGAACAGCTGAGACTTCATGTGCTTCAGGATGGGTAGAGTTTTGTGCGGATTGCTTCAGCATTCTCTTAATTCAGCTCCGGTAATCGTTCAAAATTTGGCAATACGTTTGAGTAAGGATTGAACATGAATCTTTGTTACTATTTGATACTGATGATGCTTTATCTCTGTCAATATTCCATTCTTGCAGTTCTGATTTTCCTTACCCATGAAGATTGTGCTCTGTGTTACTAGTTCTTTCATTGACAATGATGCCTGATGCCTCTGCTGTGCTGTTAATCATTTAGCATTCTACTGTGAGAAACTTTGTTATCTGCATTTGTCTAATTACTGAATGATGCCTGCTATAATTTTCAAAATTGATTATGCGGACTTGTCCTATAATCTTTCACATTCTAGCTTTTCTTCATTTTTACTTAGGCATGCACGCAAAACAGAGCGACTCATTAGAGTATTAGGTAAATTTTTTCGAAAAATGGATTAATATGATTTTTAAAGCAACTACGGTGTAGAAAATTTTTTGCAAAAAAACGCACTGTTTAATAGTTGAGAAAGAGGGGAGGGCGGGGGGGGGGGTAAATTGGGAGAACGAACGCAGCCTAATCATGCATGTAATAAGGGGCTGACCGGGTTCAGATCACGATCAGCTAGAGTACATTTTTTGTTTTTACAGTAGCGGTTTTCTTGTTTTTTAGTTACAAGACCGAGTCCAAGGACGTGGGATGGCGTGTTCAGTAGTTTGGATCCAGTAAAGTCGTTGGTTGTTATGCGTGTAACGAACTCCCAGTGGAGCTAATAAAAGGAGAAGAGAAATCAGAAAAGCTGCCGATAGTACGCAGCACAAACCTCTGTCTAACTCTGTTTTTCGTTCTCTGCATTTGTTCGTCAGTTTACAGTATACGTTCGGCAAGATTCAGTTAGCCAATTTCTTCAGAACTTCAGAGAGAGAGAGCTGTGCTGACAGATTACCTTAAGACTGCTATGTTCATGTCGACTCTTTCATGTTTTCTGAAAGATTCTTTCAAACGTTCTTATGAACTTGAAATCTGAAGTTGGTTGGTTTTGCTGGGTTGGTTTTGCCACAGCAATATTGTGTAGATTTTTCAGTATTCTGGTGATTCAGGGATGGTTTTCCTTTTAGATTGTGCAGTATGTTTGGGTAAGAAACGAGACATGAATCTTTGTTACTACATCACGACATGAATGAATATTTTGGTGCTGATGCTTATCTCAGGCAATATTTCAGACTCACAGTTAGGAGTTTTTGGTAAAATTTCCAGACCCATGGCAATTGTCCTGACTACTGAGTTTGTGACCGGGAGTCACTACTACAAAACTGGAACCTACACTAAATGTGTCGTTTTTCAAAAACCGGCACCTATATTTATATTATAGGCATCGGTTATAGGTAAAAACCAACACATATAATATAGTATAGGTGCCTATTCTAAAGTCTGAACCGACACCTATACTTATATTTACGGTTCTTAGAATAAACCAGCACCTAACAAAAATGAGCCAAAATGATCATTTTAACCCCACCCACCGAAGTCAGGTCAACTGCACTGTCCATTTTATCCTTATCCTTATCTCTCCGTGCCACGTCTCTCTCTCTCGCACTCTCCCCCTGTGCCGCATCCATCGCCGCCGCTCTCCGTCTCCACCCTCCGCCCACACCAAGGCCCTCCCCACCATCTTCATCACCCCCAAATCTTCGCTTCCGTGCCTCCAAATCTCCACCCCCGCACAAAGTGAGCGTTGCTCAACTGGTTAGGTTCACACCCGGGTTCAAATCCTAGATTTGACACGGGTGCTCATATTTACGGCTAATTATTCTTTCAGTTGTACACAATGTACCTGTTGACAACGATGTGCCTATGGTGACTTCGTCGAGCTCAAGATATGCCGGCCCAGTCTTCTGGATGTGCTCATAGGGGTAAGGTGTACGTGTGTGCGTGTTGTGAGCGCATGTGTTTGTACTGTGTTTCTCAAAAAAAAAAAAAACTCCACCCCCACGCCCCCAAATCCCCGCGTCGGGATGGGCATGCACCCCTTCCCCGTGGCGGCGGCGACGTAGCTCATGGAGGTGGTCAGGCTCGGCCGCGGAGTGGAGGAGGGCGACATGGAGAAGCTCCCCTTCCTCAAGTGTGTCACCATGGAGACACTGCATATGCACCCGCCGATCCATCTTCTCCATGAGGCGGTGGCGGACTGCGTCGTCGACGGGTACTCCATGCCAAAGGGCACCCCTGTGATGGTTAACGTTTGGACCGACAAGAGCATCGGCCACAACCCTGGGTAGCGGGGATGATCTCATGGGTGGATGCTTTGAGCTCCTTCCATTTGGGTCAGGACGGAGGGAGTGCCCCACCATTGTGCTCGGGTTGTACGAGCTGAGCTCGTGGAGGCGTCTACGATCGGTCGCCGATCCGAGTCTGGGAGATCGGGCGTCGTCCCAGTCGTCCGATGTAGCGTGCGGGCGCAGCCGTCGGATCGTCAACCAAGACACCTTAATGGGATGTTCCACCCCGACAGAGCTAGGTGAAACAAACCGAGTGTGCCCGAGCAGCGCGGGTCAACGCCACGCCCCGGCGCGGGGAGGGGGGGGGAGGGCGCTCCGCTGGCGGCGCGTGCTGACCTCGCCGCAGCTACTCCCAGCGCTGCTGCAACACCAATGCGCCGCCACCACCGCTGCAACACCCACACGCCGCCGCCGCTGCAACACCGACGTTCCTCTTCTCTAGCCCTATCTCCGCCACTGCAACGTCGTCGCCCCCGCCGCACGACGAACTCCGGCACACAACTAGTCCTCTCCGACCATCTGCAACATGTCGCATGTGGAACAAACTTCCCATCCGCCGGTGGTGAGGGTTTCCATCACCGGGATACAGCCGGTGATAAGTTCTTCTGCAGATAGCTGTGGAGTGCTCTCAGCACCCCTCCCCCCACAAAATGTGTTGCAATTTCAGGTTAGTAAAAAGGAAGAAACATATTGTCAAATCTAGCAGGCTTCCATGTTTTTTGCTTCCCTGTGCATGACATTTCTATTTCACATGATGAAACATATTGTCTCAGAGAGATGAAACATGTCTTGTATACTCAGTGAAACAATTTTAACTGAAAACTAATGTGTTGCAGGTGCTAGTGCTACTTGTATAGATTAGTTTCATGTTTCTATGCGTAGTTTGATTAATGTTTTGTGAGATAAGATTGTTGGCCTCTCTGTTGTACCTGTTGAAAAAAGGATGTGCTTCCCTGTGCATATGTGCCTTACACTTCTATTTCAGCATGCTGGAACATGCTCAATCAACTTACTGAAACAATTTCTATATACTAACTGAAACAAAAATAACTGACAGATACTAAACTATGTGTTGATATTTGTAGTGGTACCAGAATAGATTTTGGTTTCATGTTTTCATTGCATAGTTTTATTAAAATGTTTCTGAGGCAAGAATGTTGCCCTCTGTTGTACATGATGAGACATATTATTTTAACTTAATCAAAACATGTTCTATATACTAATTGAAACAAATTTAACTAACAAACAAACTAAACTGTTGAAACAGAGTACAACTTTTGGTGGATGTGCTGTGGTAGCGAGCTCATCTATTCGAAATGATGTTGCGTTATCTAGCCATCATATTCAGAGCACAGCGGAAATGGAGATTGAAGATAATGCTGTTTTGAATGAAATGGGTTTAGATGACAATGGAAATGTGTCAGTTTTTGTTGAAGAGGGTGATGAGGACGATAAGACAAGTGTTGAGGACCAACTTGAGGAACAAGAAGAAGATGTTGTGTGCTCTCCACCAATAGTTCCATATGTTGGAATGGAGTTTGATACTGTTAAGGAAGCAAAAGTAGTATACAATGCTTGAGAGGTAGTCTCATTGAAACGGTTATCAATCTCTTGAAATAGCCAATCAATAACAGTGTTAAAGCAATCCACATGGTAATGATGTATATTTGTTATTCCACTTTTCCTCCGAGGCCTTTGTGGATCAATATATGTTTCTTCCATTTCCAACTTGATCATGTCATTTTTGTCACAGAAGGCATACACATCACTTTGCAATTTTTCCCAACCATCTGTTCTAAACCCATTCAAGAGAGACCTAGTTGATTTCACACATTTAATAGCCCAAAGATTAAGGGTTATCGGTGACGGGTTTCACTCTCATCTTTGCCAAGCCGTAACACTAGTCCCATCACCAATGACCTTAACGGGCAGCAACTAAATCCTATCACGGGGCCGATTGGGATGCCCGGTTTTGTACTAGTGGGTGGAGGAGAGAGTAGCATAATCATCCCTTATATCAGAAGTAGCCCGCCAACACAAGCTCTAACAGACACTAGTTCAAAGATTAATTAGTACACAAGAGTAAACTACTCCATCCGTTTCAGGCTACAAGACTTTCTAGCATTGCCCACATCTATAATATTATTAAAACAACTTTAAAAAGAGGCGCCATGTTCGCTGTGGGGCTAGAAATTTCCACATTAATCGGAGAAAAAGAAAAGAAAAGGAGAGTCCAAGTAGAAATACAATTTAAAAATAGCTGAAATTCGGAATTAAAAATAAGCTATATTGAAAGAAGTTTCCATATAAGAACCTAAGGGCAATAGCAATGCAAGCTACGGGGCCCATACCCATAGCCCAAAGTCACAGCTCAAAGAAACTCATCCCACAGTGCAAGCACCCATATATGTGTGGATAGAGACACTGACGAAGAGTACCAAGCCCACAGTGGGCGTTACCCAACAATGCGCGAGGTCACGGGAGGGGCAAAGAAATTTTCCTCACCTACCCCTCCTGGAGCGAGGGCCGACCCTATCCATTCGACTATTCCAGCCAATCCTCTCGTCTCTCCTGACGGTTTGGCGGGACTTCTAGAAAGTAAAAACGAATCCAAACGATAATTATGTTTGATTTTTAAAATCTCAATGACAATAAAGAGAAGAGATAGTGGACGGGGCCGTAGAGGAGTATAATGGCAACATTTGACGGGACATCTAGAATTTATAAAAACGAAACCCAACGTGACAATAAACTCCAAAAAGTATAAGATATAATTTTTAAAGGTTCCAAGGATAATGAATAGAAATAGTGGTAGATCGAGCAAGCAAATAAAGAAAGAGATAACATAAGGATAGCAACTGGTGTGACTTTTAAAAACTATATATTAGAAACACGGGGATGATAAGGATTGATATTTTAAAGTCTTAAGACAATGAGATAACTATTTAATAAATTTTAAGTAAAATCATACTAAAAAAATATATGATTTTGTTTGGGTGTTAGCCGCGCAATTGCGCGGGCCACCCAACTAGTTCATATATATGTTAATGAATTTAGACATATATATGAATGTGGCTAATGGTAGAAAGTCTTATAACCTGGAACGGAGGGAGTAGTAACCGAAATTTTGACAATTTGACCCTTTTGAAAAACTTATTTGAAGAATAGGCTGTGTCAAAAACTTATTGCAAAAATAGGCCGAAACTCAGCGCCGAGAACATTGGCGCTAAGCTAGAATGTCTCAGCGCCACATATTTTGACGCTAAACATCTATCCCGAGGTGGCAGGGTTTGCTATGTCATTGTATATCAGTGCCAATGCCACTGGCGTTGAACTCCCTGCTAGCTAAATAGATGTATGGACTTTACTTAACAACAAGCGTGTGCTAGTGTAGTGGTGGAACTTTATTTCTTCACTCAGGAGGTCGTGTGTTCGACTGCTCAATGATGCATCTTTTTTATTTTTTTCCCACTTGACAACTTTAATCATTTTTATTTTTTTCCCACTTGACAACTTTGTCTCCTGATCATTGTTAGTAATTTATAGATATTATTAAGCTAAACATTATATGATGTAATAAAAATAAATACACTTCTTCTCGATATTTCAATTCAAAAATAAAAAGGAAATTAAATTACAAAGGATAAAAGGGTGCAGGTACAAGGGCTCGAACCCGTGACATATTGAGTACAATACCTAACAATCCAACCACTACAGCAAGCAAACAATACTCTATTACAGCAAGCAAACAATGCTGTTAACGTACTCACTTATGTAACATTTTAGATGGATGGGAGCTCAATGACGTGGCGCTGACCACCAATGACGTGGTGTCCAGCTCGGATAGGCTTTAGCGCCATAATTTATGGCGCTGAGACGTTACAGCTCAACACCAAACCCTTTGACGCTGAGGTTTTGGCCTATTTTTACAATAAGTTTTAAGTTTTTGACACAGACTAATTTTCAAATAAGTTTTTTAAAAGGGTCAAATTGTCAAAATTACGGGAGTAGTAAGGTAGTGTTGGGGTTTGTGTAGAAGTAATAATGCAGTATCTTGCACAGGTACATGGCTCTTAGTTGACGAGGAGATCGATGACATGAACAAAATTTAAGAGGTACGTACTCTTAGTATGAACTTGCTCTAATTATAGGGAGTAATTAAGAGGTCGAATTTTCCGAACACATTTAATAATCGAGCCTAACATACTAATGTGAATGTAAATGTGTTCACAGCTTTATACGTGAGGCGTCATATACAATATGGCAACAATTTGTAGCATAAATATGGCATGCATCTACATGCATGCATGCATGCATGGATACTTGTGTACCCGTCTAAGTTGTATACATATCCACTTATTTTCTCAGAAAGATTCATGCATATATAATATGGAGTATATAGCTAGCTAGAGAGCATATGCATGAACTGATTGACAGTTCAACATCTGTATGTGTAATAGCTGCAAGTAAGGTAACTGATTTGAACAGAATAGATGAACACACCATATATATGCAAACTAATTAATTAATTAATAAGCTAGCTAGCAGCAGGGTGCATACATGGTATAGCTAGTATTTGCACCCAAATGTAGTCTCAATTAAGTATGCACCAACATGGTGTAGTGGATCAAAATCTGGCAAGTTGATAGTAACAGGGTAACATTGAGTGGATCATATAGACATGTATCGTCGTCGTAGTAGTATGATATACTAGATGATTAGTGGTACTAGCAGCTAGTTATCTAGGAGTTGTACTTTGTCCTGTTATCTAGCTTCAGGCTTTGGCCTGCAGGGGGGGGGTCTGTACAGTTGAGCTAACCAGCATGACAGTTATATGACAAAAGCAGCTTCCAGCACAGGACACAGTGAGTATTTAAAACTGGCAAAACTGTTCCAATCGCGCGCAGAGCGGAGAGGAGAGGAGAGGAGAGCAGCTTCTCGAACTCGAACGTGTGGATACCCAGACGAGACTTCACCTTGAGCAAGACAGTGAGTATTCAGAGCGGCAAAACTGTTCCGATTGCAGAGAGCAGCTGGTCAAATGTGTGAATATCCAGATGAGGCTTCGCCTTGAAAGCATGTCTTCCACCCCTGAGCGCTTGGCAGCAATCATCCCAGTTCTGGAACAGATTTGTGAGTAGTTCCCCAACCGTGCTATGTTCATCAGAGGTCCTACCCATCAGGTATACTACTCGCTTCTTCAGCAAGGGGAATCTGAACACTTCTGGAAATACAGCACACGTCTTGAAGTGAAGAGCATCTTTTGTAAGTATGACAATGGGACCCTTCCCGGGTGATTCTCAGGATCATGCAAACTTAGGGCCTTGTAGATCTCAATTGGAGTTTCTTTGCTCACCTTGAGTTTTGATATGTTTGCGGCCAGTCCTCTGACGCCGTAGTTGGACTCAAAGTGTAGGTCCTCAGACTCAGCATTGTCTGGAATACCAGGGTTCAGGTCTTTGAACTTGTACCACTTTCCTTGAGCTTTGAAAGCAACAAGATAGAGATTTTCATAGTTGAACAGAAGGCGGACACGGCCGTGCTGATGCTTTTCGGCGAACCGACTACCAGGTTTCGGGAAAAGTATTATCTCAAAGCATCCCGAGGCCGGCACACAAACTGGTATTCCCTCCACGGTGGCTACCGCTCTGGTTGTAATTCTGGAAACAATGCTATTGATGAGGGATGCATATGTGTTCTTAATAGTACGACCCTCGGGATCTCCAATTGGGAAATGGAATTTGTCCGCCATTGATCGATCTTCAGTTAGCCTGCAATATAATGCATGCATGATGATATATGATAGATAGACAGTCTATCGATCGATGTAGCACAAACAAATTAAACAAGCAGGAGATCATGATCGACTAATTAATTATATGCATGAATGAATTGAATTTAAGCACATGATAACTTTGGTTGATTTGGTATATATGGGTCGCAGTACTGGACGGACGGACGAACGAACCAACGAACGAACGGGAAATCGATCGATCGAGTAGTAAATAAGGTTGGTGGCCAAGCACACCTCCAGCATGCAGCAGCAAGCTTAATTAGCAATCTAGCTAGCTATTAGACATCAATATATCAGCAGTACCTTAATTAGTCAGTCAGATAAGATGTGTGTAGTCAATGGCCGGCGAATTGCCTGCCTGCTGCTGCGACGGGAGGGAATTAGATTAAGAGCAATAACTAAACTAATTCATTTCCAGCACCATCTAGCCGCCGGAGAACGTACGCGTGCAATGCAACCAGGATCAACACTGCACTGCTTACCTTAGTCACTCAGATGGAGTATAGTTGGAGTTGGAGATCGGTCGCCGGCTTCTTTCGGTTCAAATCTGCGGAGGATGACCTGCATGCGCGCGGCGACGGCCAGGAGTTAATGAGATTAAATTAATTAACTAGTTCAATTCCAGTTCCAGCGCGCCGTGCGTGGGGGTGGCCGGAGAAAGTGTGAGCGAGGCCGGCCGGCGAGCTCGCGGAGGAAACTCTCACCTCGATCGATCGATCTCACCCTCGGAAGGCAGGGGCAACCAGGATCGGGAAGGGCAAAAAATGGTGCCAAGCTAGCAGCCACCTGCATATGCGATGCGCACGCGGCAGCGATCGGAGGGAGAGATTAGTTAGTAGACGCGGCGGCGGCGGCGGCCGTGGAAGGAGGCGAAGGGGGGAAGAGATCGAAAAATACCAGAGGAGGAGGAAGAGATCGCCATGGCCATCCCGTCCCGTCCCGTGGCGCACGCACTGCAAGTGTTCGTCTCTGTGCGCTACCCAAGCAAAGCAGCTACTCGCTTCGCCTCGGCTACTTAGTTCCAATCTGGTCTGGTCTGGTCGGGTACTCGGGTCGGGTCGGGTCGGAGACAGGTCTGTCCGTTTTCTTTCTTCCGGAAAAAGAAAAGCAGGCGAGGCGAGGCGAGGCGAAGCTAGTATGCATGGGCCGGCCCATATCCCGATTTTCCTTTTTTCTATTTTGCCTCCCTCATCTATTGTTTTCTTGTGATTGAATCGCATTTCTCAACCGTAAGATCAGGCCTTGCCTATTTTTAAAAACAAGGTGCTCAAATAGACCCCTTTAGTGGTTTGGTAAGCGGTTCCCGCAGGTGGTGCCCGCATGTCAGTGAGATATGAAAAACATACGAGGTGGGCCCCGCATGTCATTTCATTTTCTCCTTCCTAGCCCGCCTCTCCCTCTCTCTCCTTAGGGCAACATCGCAACAACAAATGTGACTGGTGAGACAGGACGGACCATCGGAGGACGCGGCTGACAGTGACGAAGCGGCACGCGGAGGAAGTCCAAGAGCGGCGTTGCCTTCTTGGACGTTGCACGATAACCTGCCATCGCTACAAGGCCTCCTACTGCTCCACTCCCATGGGAGCCGACGTGTGCTCTCCGCGCTCCTCCCTATCCTTCCCCCTGGCCTTGCGCTTGTAGAGCGACAGAGCAGGGGTGAGGGGGTTGGGTCCGGGGCCGAGCCCGAGCCAGCTACCTCCCCCGAGCAGCCACGTGGCGGCAATCCCATTGTTCACAATGAAGTTCACGCGCCTTTCCGGCCTACGCACGTAAGTCTCTGTTGACGCAAAATTCTTCGTACACAAGAAGGCTTAGGAGATCCGCTTAGCTCCAATGCAGATCCTATCAATCGGGTTTAGGGCGTGTTTGTCAGTTTGATCCTGGACTAACAAGATAGATAGATTGACCGTATAAGATCAAGGAGCCGATCGGCCAATAGGCCGATGTGATATAAAGAGGTCAACCAATGACAATAGGGTTTTCATTAGTCGGCTATAGATTCAATGTAAATTCGAATAATCAGATGAACAATTTATGCTATTATCGGCTAGAACCAAACTATGCATAATTATCAATAAATTGTTCTCTATCAAAGAAAATCTTGATAGATTGGAACGAACCGAGATAATACAAGATTGAAGTGCATAAAGAGAGATTTAACTAGTGATTATACAAATTTTGATGGTAAGCCGATGTAACTCAAAAATTGCAATGAGATAATATAATGTGAACCAATCGGCCAAAACCGATATAGCATGATAGATGTAGATCCAATGCTTAAAGCATAAAATTACAAAATTTTATTGGTATCCCTTTTAGTTAAAATTAGAAAATTTCAGCGGTGGTAACATAGAGCAAATCACCTAACGCCTGTGTTGTCAATGATTTAATTTCAGAGCCTAAGATTGTACTGTCAATCTCTAACTTATATAGCTTCATAAGATTTGTTTGGTGTATTTATTTTAGGAAAAAGTACGAATTACCCCCTCGAACTATCGCGGTCGTCCGAATTACCCCCCTGAACCACAAAACTTGACATTCTTCACCCCTAACTATGCAAACTGGACGAATTACCCCCCTCGACCCAATCCGCGGTGGGTTTGGTCTACGTGGCGTACGCGTGGCAGTCCAGTCAGTATTTTATTTATTAAAAAAATGTGGGACCCACCTGTCATACTCCTATTCCACTATTACTATCCCTTCTCTCTCTCACTCTTCCTTTCTCTCTTCTCGCAATCTCTGTCTCACTCGGCGCACGGCGGCAAGCGGGGGACAGGGAGCGGCGGTGGCGGTGGCGGGGGATGAGGCGGCGAGCGGCGGCGGGGTGCGACGGAAGAGGCGAGGCGAGCGACGGCGGGGTGTGGCGGAGGATGCTGAACCTGTGCCGCATCCTCGCCGTGCGCGACGGCGTCACCGCCACAGTCATCGTCACCGAGGAGTGGCTCGGCCTGCTCGGCGGCGGGCCGGCGACATGCTCGGGTTCGTGCAGGCCGTGTACACCAGGATGGAGGCACTGTTCGAGCGCCTCCGACCGTCTCGCTCTCGTCGGCGGCCGCCGCCGCCGCCCGCCGCCATCGTGGCCAACACGTTCGTGCTGCCTGGGCGGTCGACGTCGGCAACCGGAGGGCCTGTCGGTGTGCGTCCTCTCGCCGTTCAGCGCCACCATGTTCTCCGTGCACTATCACTTCGACTCCTGCCCACGGCCGCCGACATGGCCTCCCCGCGCTCGCTGCTTCCGCCACCGCCCGTCTCGCCCCCCCCGCCTGTCCAGGAACGCCTGCCCGCCGCCGCCGTCGACACCGCGGCAGCGCCGCCCAGCAGGCCGAGCCACTCCTCGGTGACGACGACGGTGGCAGTGACGCCGTCGCGCGTGGCGAGGATGCGACACAGATTCAGCATCCTCCGCCACACCCCACCGCCGCTCGCCTCGCCTCGCCTTGCCTCCTCTGCCACACCCGCCGCCGCATCCCCCCCCCCTCCCGGCTGCGCCCGCCACCCTCCCTGTCCCCCGCCTGTCGCCGTGCACCGAGTGAGACAGAGAGTGAGAGAAGAGAGAGAATAGTGGAATAGGAGAATGGCAGGTGGGTCCCACATTTTTTTATAAAATAAAATGCTGACTGGACTGCCACGCATATGCCACGTAGACCAAAACCACGCGGATTGGGTCGAGGGGGGTAATTCGTCCGGTTTGCATAGTTGGAGGTGAATAATGTCTGTTTGTGCGTTCAGGGGGGGTAATTCGGACGACCGCGATAGTTGGAGGGGGTAATTCGTACTTTTTCCTTTTTTTTTATCAAGACTTGTTTGGTGTTTTAGTCAAGAAGAAACCTCTTCTGACCTCCTTCTAGAGAATTTTGAAGCTTGAGAATTTAGGATGCCCTCCTTCTAGAGAAGTTTGATAATTTAAGGCATTTAGAGCGGGTACAATCAGGCTTTAAAGAACCGCGCGGTTATCACGCGCAGTAACCTTTTCAGTTTTTAAACCATGATATACCTCCCGATAATCGTGTGGTTTCGCAGTAACTGTGTGGTTACTGCCAAACCATAGGGTGGCGGTAACCCCTCTTAAAACGGTTTGGTGAACCCTGGGTACAACCCACCATTTACTATAATAGAGACAGTAAAGCACGTCTCCAATGATATAGGGATGATATTTGTACCGTCTCAACAGGGTGCCTCATTTCCGGTTGAGACGCTCAAAGCGTCTCTGTGGTTTGGAGATGGTCTCAACGAAGACGTTCCTATGACGCTTTTAGAAGGTGTCTCTATAACCATGTGGAGACGATCCAGAACATCTCTATTGCATAAATAAAATGTCTCCCCATGGTAGTTTTGTTGTAGCGCCCCTCGTCGGTGATGACCTGCTAGCTTGTGAAGATGCATCATGCATGCTCATGTATGCATGGTTGCAAAGATGGATGGTTCTTACCGGCCACTAGACACTAGCTAAGCTTGTTCTTTTTTAGCTCGATTATTAGGGGGCGTGGGCAATTTGGTCTTTGTACAACCAGTTTAACAGTCCATTCACACCACATTGACGGGAGGCATATAGGCAAGCAAAATTACAACACAGTGGCATATATGAGAGTAGCTAGTTTTAGATGGCATATAAAGAAATCTGAGAACTTTGAGTGGCATATATGGAATTTTCTCTATAATTAAACATTTTTATACTACGTGGAATGGATTAGGGTCATTTATTTGTAGGTGTTATGTCTTGAGCTATTACTCCCTCTGGGTTGATAATACTTGTCGTTTTGGACAAGGACACGGTCTTTAAAAATTAACTTTAACAACTATTTTCTATTATAATATATATAGAAATATCAACAAATATATGATTTTATTGAAGTACTTTTTAAGACTAATCTACACATATGGTTTTTATATTTTTAAGATAAATATTTTAAAAATTATTTGTAGTCAAAGATTTTAAAGTTTGACTTTATCCTTATCCAAAACGACTAATATTATCGGCCCGGAGGGAGTACATACATATACATATATATGTATATGCATATATAAATTTAAAGCCGACAACTGACTGTACTATTAAATTTGTTGTTGAAGGTTGTTGACACGTGGAATAGTATAAGAAAGCTGCTGAAGTGCAGGCAGCCATATAGGCATAACATGTCAATTATCAACCCATCCATGTAGATTGTAGGCTCCTGAAGTTTATCGTTATGACCATCGTCATTAATCCGTAGGTTCTTTATTGTTCTAACATTCGTAATATTCGTGTCGGTGCAATGTTTATCAATCCATAGCTTTCGAGCCTTTGCACACACAAAAGTTGTAAAAATCTTTACTCCTGGCCTTTCTAGAAAAGGATGAAATGCTTAGTGCTATTTTATTAGAATATTTGGTAGATTTCTAAGATATTGCATTATATTCTTATACCAATCTTTGTAATAATGTACTGATTATTTTTTGTGTAAATTGATGAGAGGATCTCCCTATCAATTTTTACATGAGTCTAACTCTTTGTAATAGTGATGTTAGTTAATTGTTGGTTGGAATAATGTTACATATATTATAGCAGTTCTAAAGTATATTTGCAATTTGTTATGTCATTATGAAAAAATTCGCAGCTCCTCGCAAAACATAAATTTGGAACACTTCAAATTTTCAAAATTATAAACACATGTTTTATCATTAGTTGACATTTCAATTACAATTATAAACACAAAGAAACCCTGAATAGCATGAATTGGAAGTTCAGAGAAAATTAAGGATTTTCTCAACAGTACGATCTACTATGTTGAATTGGAACGGTTCATTAAAATGTACAATTCATAGAAATTCAAAAAATTACCATAAAATTTTATGAAATTCATATTAATTAATAGCACAAGTTTCATACTAATTCATAACTTTATACACGGGCTATAAAGCAAATGTGCCAATTGGTGCGCTGCTTTTCTAGTAACCTCATAAAAATTACCTAAGAGAAGTTCAGCACTAATCATTACTTATGTACAAACAAGAAAACACTAGTATCACAGGTATTTCACTCCAAAGTTCTTTATTGACCAAAATACAAAATTTTGTTCCAAAAAGAGAAAAAGGATTTTAGCTTCAAACATTTCCACCATGTTCCTTCAAATTTACCAAATCCAAATATCTAATTTAAATCATAACTTCCATTCAAATAAATACGAAAAAT
This sequence comes from Oryza longistaminata, assembly GCA_009805545.1. Classification (NCBI taxonomy): domain Eukaryota; kingdom Viridiplantae; phylum Streptophyta; class Magnoliopsida; order Poales; family Poaceae; genus Oryza; species Oryza longistaminata. Next base: position 9,413,894 of record CM020182.1, on the reverse strand, counting down.
ACTTGTCCGAAGATAAAAATATCTAGCTTAAAAGGTATTTACACCACCAGGTTTAGCATAAGCTTGGGTTCGGTAAAACAAGAGCCCAATAGAGTATACTCTAATTCATCTCAAAGTTGACCGAACAACTTTCACCCACATCTTGTAAAAAGATGCCCTGTAGAGCATTTAATTAACTATATTCTAATCCGTCAAAACTGACCAAACAACTTTCACCTGCATCTTGTAAAGACCGCACCTGATCACCTCCTCATCTGCCCCTCTAGTAAATGGAGTGAACCTCAAAGTGCGACTGGATACGTTATCATTCTGATGAATATTATGGGCATGAATATTCAGTATCAACATCTCATTTACTGATACTGCTACAACACGTCGTAGCAGTTGCATAACTCTGTCATCACCAACTGCAGTTGCAGCACCAATATTTCTATCATAAAGTACAACATAATTCGGAATTTCTGTTGTGCAAGCAGTAATTTTTCCATGAAAAACTTTGGGTCCTGACAGAATCGTGATCTCAACAGTGCCCTCCAGGGCTTTCTTAACACAAGCAGATACAAGTTCCACCTCGCTGAGCCTACTCTCCAAGGTTTCACTCACAATCTTAGACTTACGAGTGTGAAACTTCATCTCAAGCAACCCTTTACTAAATTCCTTGTCATTGCACTCTTCATTTTCCTTAATCTTCAAATTTATCTCAAAAAAGATATCATGGAAAACAATTCCTCTAGTTGGGCCCGTGAGAATTATATTTTCATTCTGCAAGAAAAATTGCATAAGACTCCTACTAATGCTTTATATAAAAATAAATGATAAAATTATCCATAGAATATAATATTGTTATTATTTAAATGACATGACTAATGAAAGTATAATACAATAATATTACTTGATATTCAAATCCACGAAAAAGAAATAAGTATTGGTATTTCATATGAAACTAGGGGTGCAGTGGATGCATATAGACAGCATAAATGTAGCTAGCTTCAGTATGCCTTAATTGTACAGAACTGTAAAGAAATTAGTTCAACGTATCATGTGAAATAGGGGAAATTGGAAGTGTTAAGAGATATTCTTTGAAATACCTCTGACTGGATAACTTGGCAATTGTTCCTATTTCGCCGGAAGATGAAGATGCATTTAAAATCTAATCCATCTCTGACTATCACAGTCCCATATAGATTGATAGGGTAACCAACATCTGACGATTTTACCTTCAGTGAAAGTACATTTAGCGAGCCAGTCAACATGTGGTCTTCTCTGATAATTGAATCTGTAAAGCGCATTGGACCATATTGCGCTGAGAAAAATGAAAATGTAGTTAGTTTGCAACGGAGAAGAATTTAACTGAAGTATACACTAGATAATGTCTCTGGAGTACAAAAGTCTCTAGAGGACATAGGTCTGCTGCATAGGGTAAATAGAGTTTATCCTTTGTTTTGAGCTGTTGTTAAAATTATTTTAGCTGTTTCAGAAATCAAATTATTGTAGTTGGGAGAGTATTTCAGCCATTTTTAATCTTATGCCATCAACCATGGTTGAGAAAGTTCCTACCATATACCTGTCCATTTGCTCAAATAGATCTATGAGCTCAATGTTCAATAGCATACTGCATGCAAGTTAAATTCTGGTATTTTACCACCAAGGGGTATGATTCGATATTGGTAAGGAAAATTGCCAATCCCTGCTTATCTTAGCAAAGCCAGTATGAGCTGTCTAATTCATCATATAACACAGCTTATCTGTGTTTGACTTTGAACTGACCCCGAATCGAGAAAATTGATCATTTGCATCTCATCTCATCCACCTGAGGCACCCTACAACGTCTCCGCCTGGTATTCCGCTTCATCCCTGACATAGCGTTCCTAGACGTAGCATGTGTGGGCAGACAACAGCACCATGATTTCCCTCCTCACCCTCCACCCTGGATTAAGCACTCAACATTTCATGCCTATGCACCTGCATCTAGAGCTCACAGCCAGCATCTAGGCCCTCCAGTGCAAGGTCTCCAGGAAGAAATACAACTCACTGCTAATTCACAATCACTGCAGAAACAAGGCCCCTAGCAATGAGCACGTGGATTGGCTCATGGCAGCTGGTGGTCCTAACATTGACTATCAAGGGCAAGATGGTGAAATTGTGCCATCGAAGCAAATTCCTTCTTCTCAGTCACCATCGCACTTTTAGCTTACTGTCACCATTGCCGCAAGGGAGGTGAGGAAGGAATTGGGAGAGACGACCATTTCAGACCAGAAGTGGCAAATAGTCTGCCTTGTGGGGAGAGTGGCAAGTGATCAATTGCAACATAAGGAGGGGGGAATGATCAAGAACCACTGTGAAGAAAGGAATAATCAATTTTCCCCAGTTAGTGAGGATCCCACCTAGTGAATCTTAAGGAAACAGTTTTCTCCACTAACAACAGCTCCCAAGCAGATACATGGTAGGGTTCGAATGGTAAGAATATATTTGTCTAATCTATTTTTGATATAATGTGAACAAAATGTTTATTATTTAATTAACTGTTTTTTTTTCTGTGTTTATTGCGTTGTTTCATGTCCATATGTACTTCACATTATTGATCTGCCATTTGCTGAGTGTGTTCAATTGGATTTCTCGATTTCATGGTTCAGAGCTGTCAACAATTTGATCCTGCGTAGTAAGCATTGCTTTATGGGAATATGGCTAGAGATCAGTAGACCACATACTACCTTTATTATTACAATTCGAATAATTATAGGAACATCATCCCCGTAATCTTGCAGTGTGTTATTAGAAATTTGCAGTGTGATGATAATAACATAGTTGAGGTCTTATTGTGTAGGGTACATACTCTCCTCGTCAAGGTCGAAGGTGGTGAGGTCGCAGAAGCAGGCGCGGGTGTAGTAGCTGATTCCCGTTTTGGGGTCGTGCTCCCAATACTTTTCCGCCAAAGCACCACTCCTCGCTGACCTCTCCCTCATCTCCGGCGTGTCCAGAAACGACGGCTCCCGAGGCCGCCGGGGCTTCAGGCTCTCCTCCCGCCGCCTCTGCTTCGCCTCTGCCGCTTCCTCCTCGTCGTTGTCCTCCACGAACAATGGAAGATCAAAGATGTCCTCCATGGTGGTTCAGTCCCAAACCTAGTCCATAAAATTGAAACAGATCGGACTGAATCAGGTTGGAAGAAAGGAAGGAATTGGAAAATAGCAAGAGCCTCCTACCTCCTCTCCTCCTCCGCCGCCGCCGCAGCCCTCAACACCGTGGAGATCGATCGAGAGAGGAAAGGAGAGGAGGGGAGAGGGAGGTCGGCTTGGGCTTTTATTTATTTAATTAATACTTCTATACTATGCTTCTTGCCTTCTTCTATAGAATTTTTTTCGTTTTTAGATTTTTTTTTTAATATTTACAGAAATAATCTATCGGCGAGAAAAATTGAGAAGGAATAAGTTCACTATAGCTCCCCCAGCTAGAAAATGATTGGCGTGCCCGTGGATATTATAATGGCAAAATTTGCTACAGGACACTCAAAAAACTTGTAATTAGCTGTGGAACATCAGAAAGACGTGAATTTGCCCGGAGACATCCTAAAAGTCTGGTAATTTGCTGTAGGACACTAGACTCATTAAAATATAATACCTACCCATTTGATGAGAGAGAAACCACACAGAATGACAGTTTTACCCTTCTTATCCCTTCTCCTAGTCTTCTTATGACGCACACTCGCAGCGAGCTCCACCAGCTCTCCCACAGCCTTCACATGCAGCGCCGCTCCCGTCGCCGGGTTCGATACCTTGTCACAGAGCAGCTACACCACCAACACCTGGGACACTATCCTGTTGGACGACATGACCGTCGTCACGGCCTCCAGGAGCAGCGCCGCGTGCGCTCGGGACGTGGTGTTCGTCCGCTGCAGCATGTCGACAAGCACGTTGACGAGCTCTTCATTCCCCTCGATGAGGCGCGCCAGGCACTACTCCAAGAGCTCTAGCGAGCAGATGATCTCGAGGGCTTTGTCGCACACGGCCTTTGCATCTTCACAAGACATGGCGACGATGGTGGCCAGAATATCCAACGCGTCGGGGACGGCCGCGAGGAGCTTCCTGCTACTCTCGCTCTCAGCAGCCACGTCCTTGAGCTCGTGCAGCGCATCGAGGAGACCAGCAGGGCTCATGGTGCCACGAAGGCAGGAGACTTGCAGGTGGGGATGAGGACAGTGCCAGCGGCATGCCGCGCACCGCGTTATCGACTACACCAAGCAGCTGTCCGCCATGGGCAAGCCGATAGAGCTCGTTGCGAGTGAGCGTCGGAAGAAGACCAAAAAAAGGAAGAAGAAGATAAGGGCAAAATTGTCATTTTGAGCTGTTTCTCTCTCATCAATTAGGTGGATATTATATTTTAATGCGATCAGTGTCCTGCAGCAAATTACCACACTTTCAGAGTGTCCTCGGGCAAATTCACGTCTTTATGATGTCCCACAGCTAATTACACATTTTTTGAGTATCATATAGCAAATTTTGCCTATTATAATTTATTTATTCAGAATGTATAAATATTATATGTTATTAGATAAAATGCACGTGCGTTGTAACGGGTAATGATGCGTTGTAGCAGTACAATAGCGATTGGGAGATGATAAATAAATTGAAACATTGGATTTGGATCGTTATATATACATTATAATTAAAAATAATAATGAAAATTATTCCTCGTTTTCGATCAAAAGCCTAATATTTCTTTCGCCCAGTTCAGTCCGCTACACCTCTCCGCTCGGCTGGTCTTCATTCGGTCTAGCCCACAAGTGAAGCCGTAGGCCTAACTCGCACATATTGATGTCTTCAACCTCTAGAAGGCAGTCCCATGCACGTATGATGCCGGAGCCGATTCTCCTATCAAATTCAGCCTAATCTTTCTCAATCTCCCAAAAATTGGTTGAGTGCTTTTGATTCACTCGATCTTCTCTTTCCGAGAATAAAAAGAAAACAGCGAAAAAACTATGTGCGTGAATCCGTTATGGAAGAAAACGATGGACCACAAAATACCGGAAGCCTTGCGTATTTTTTTATAGGTATATAGATAGATAGATATAGATATAGATACTTTTTAAGTATCTATATGAGTTGGAATAAAAATGAATCAACTGACGGTAATCTTTGAGAAATCTAGGAATGTTTATTTCCTTGATAAACATATTACACGAAGATTAACATAATTTGGACAATGATATCAATGCTTATCTATAAGCATTGAAGCAATAGAGATTTAATTGTACAGATCAAGCATATATCAGGCTAGTGGAGCTGCATCTTACACAGCTCATCTATTCTTTCTGATCAATAACACAACTAAAGTTAAAGATAAACAATTAATAAAAAAACAAAAGCAATATAAATTATGCGTGCAGTCGGCACGCCATCCATATAGCTTGTATAAAACATATTTGTATAGTAAATACATGTAATATGTATTATTTATTTGAAAAAAGTTATATTTTGAATAGATCTTTAAGTGATTTTAAAATTTTATCTATCAAGCCTGATAAAAACATTATGTTTGCAAATGTCTAAAATACATATAAAAGAAGGGAAACAAATTATTATTTCAAATTTATTTTGGTTGATTGTTGATTTGATTATTAATAAGACTAGTTGGGTACCCGTGCGTTGCAATGGGAACAATATACTCCCTCCGTTTCAGGTTATAAGACTTTCTAGCATTGCCCACATTCATATAGAAAGTCTTATAATATGAAACGGAGGAAGTAACTTTTAAGAAATTTTGCGAATAACAACTGACAAACACTCAAATTCTATAATTTGGTAGAATTTGCCCCTAGTTGCGTAGGGGCTTTTAACTATTTGTCACTCTTACGAGTGGTGCTTAATGATTTGCCACTAGGCCCACATGTCATAGACACATGAGGGCCCATATGTCATTGACAGGGTGTGGCAAATCGTTAATTGCCATGTCACAAGAGTGGCAAATAGTTAAATTTGGGAGGCATGCAATCTCAATGCAACAAGTATACCTGCTGTAAATTAAAATTAAAATTTCTAGGTGTAAAAAAATTATCACCCTTTTGTATCCTGAGGTTTATTCACATGAAAGTCACCAGAGTTCAATAAGCCATGAAGATAACTTCTTTCTAACCTGGCTATCTCACTATGTCACTATGGTCCTAAACTGATCAGTCCTGAAGTGTAGCCTAATATTAGCCTTTGGATTATCTCATGCTTTGATCTTAACCATTCATGTGTCATGTGCATTTACAACTCACTTAGAGCAAGTTTAAAGTATAACCAACTACTAGCTCCAATTCATTTATAACCAATCTAATAGCTCATTTATACAATAGTTACATACTATACTATTAATACCTGGTCCCACCTGTCATACACACGCTGCGTCTTAAAGTCCGTGCTATAGCTGGCTACAAATTTGTAGCCCGCTGCTTTTCTCTCTCCTCATTTATCTCCTTAAAATATGTTTGCAGCTGGCTTATAGCCTGCTATTGTACCTGCTCTTAGGCTGAGTTCATTTGGAGGAGTTTACAACTCTCCCCTCTCGTTTTCCACGCACACGCTTTTCAATCTACTAAACGGTGTATTTTTTGCAAAAAGTTTCTATACGAAAGTTGCTTAAAAAATCATAATAATCAATTTTTGAAAAAAAAGCTAATACTTAATTAATCACGTGCTAATGGACCGCTCTATTTTCCGGGCGCTAAAAATATGTTCCCAACCCAGAACATTGAATACAAGCTTAGTGTAGTTATTCAATATCCACTAAAACCACTTAGTGTAGTTATTCAATATCCATTAAAACCATACATGTGATCTAGCTAGATAAATTATACATTAAATCCTTGTCATGTTTGGTACATAACAACTTATGTGTCATGTACAATCGCAATTTTATATCACCTACTATCAAAGCTTAGAACTTGTACTTATAGATATTATAAATTGTTTTCTTCAACTTTTTTAAGTATTTCTATTTTTTTTCCGCTGGTAATCACTCTAGACTAGACTCACCTTTTCACTTAACTCCGAGAAGGACTGTGTAGTGTTGCAGCGATTTATTTTTACCAACAAGTGTAAAAAAAGGAATCTTTGTCTGGAACACACATTCGAATCGTCGTCATGAGTCATAGTTTTTTGAGGTTGTCATGATTACCGTCAAACACTTATCGGAACTATAGAAAAGAAGCTTGTTTAATCAAAACCAGTAAAGGAGGAAAAGCTTTAAAAATAAAATGAGAGGTCTAACTTATGAGGTTTGTTCCGATCCAGCAAAAAAAAATATCTCGAGGTACCTACCAAATTTTGTCAATCGTTGGATCTAGCTGGGTAATAAGTGGGTGAGGGTTAATCGTGGAATTGGAGTTGCTTGGACGGATGCACCGTGTTGTCAAATAGGAATTTAGGCCTAAAGCCTGATAAGCGAATTCGTCGATCGTCGTAGGATTATTCTAAGAGCGTTCGCACGAACGAACGACGGTAGTGAAGAAAGGATTTTAGGGTCAACGCGTGGCATACAAATCCAACCGTCGTGTTAGGAAAAGAATCGGAGATATTCGAATCGATGCACGATAAATATATACGTCGATCGGTTGTAGATAGTCGGGGGAGAATATTGGGTTTGAATTGATAAGGCAGTTTTAAGATATCCGTAGGATAAGAATTTGAGAGGGTGATACCATTGCAATAGGCGGGAAGATATTTGGGTCTGTAATTTAATTAGCACCGAAATGCTTTAAATGAAACAGACGGAGATGGAAAGGATAAGGAAAGAAAAGCAGGACGCAGGAAAGAACGTTGATCGGTTGTAGATAGTCGGGGGAGAATATTGGGTTTGAATTGATAAGGCGGTTTTAAGATATCCGTAGGATAAGAATTTGAGAGGGCGATACCATTGCGATAGGCGGAAAGATATTTGAGTCTGTAATTTAATTAGCACCGAAATGCTTTAAATGAAACAGACGGAGATGGAAAGGATAAGGAAAGAAAAGCAGGACGCAGGAAAGAACGTCGGGCAGAGGGCGTCCTTTTAGGAGATACGATTAAATCAAGATCTTTGGCACAAATCCTAATACACACAAATAAACAATAAATCCTAACATGCAAGCTAGGCTATACCCAGGGAAACTAAACCCTGTCTGAGGAAGTCTTATATTTGAAAATAGCCTATTTGGAATTATATTTCGCATAGAGGGTTTCAGTAAATACTTTACTAATAGATATTATTTTGCAGATAATTTTCCGAAGGCAAATTCCTTTTCAACGGTTCGTATAAAATAGCCATAGCTATGTTTCTGTATTAAAATAGTATTTGTTTCAATATGCTATCCCATAGAGGGATTTATCCAAAATAGTGACATATAATTATATGTAGCTTTATTTATAAAATCATTATGCCGAAAGGGTTCTAATATATAGAGAAGGGGTTTTATAAAATAGTTGGCATTTGCAAATACTAGGATATTTCGTAATCATGGTTCTTTGAATACACAATATTCGAAATCAAATATGACATATTCTCAGACGTTCGTCCTTTAACCCATGCATAACTGAAAAACGACAGATCGAACTAAATAAATTCCAGCGTGCAAAAAGGTTTAAAATGATTTTTGATTTTTCCAAATTTTTAATTTCGTATTTTAGAATCGAAATTTTCAGGGTGTTATACGAACCCCCAATATCAGCCGTCCAGGCTGAGGTTTGGCATGGATGCTCCAGATTCTCTCATAATGGTGGTTGAGGGACACTTCAGACATTTCGCGTTATTCAACCGTCATTACCTGCCTATATAAGGATATCGCCTTCTCATTTCACTCTCACACTCCAAGCTTGAGCTGAATTATAAGAGGCTCTACTGTACTTTATTGTATATGAGAATTATGGAGAGAATAGAATAGAAGAAGTCAGAGGAATTTCGGAGTTGTCGGTAATCCTCTCTTTATTTTATTATGTTAATTACTCTATTTTAAGAAATATCATTCTGAATAATTAAGATTTATTCAGTGAGAATTATCTCTTAGTTAGTTCCTAATTAGCGTGCAGGATTATTGATCACTATAATTCAGTAAAAATATAGTGGTTGTTCTAGTGTTTAGCTACCTCTAAACTAGTTATTAATTGCATAGACGTGGTGTCTGGATAGTTATTTTCTAGTGATTGCTTCGCATCCCACATTAGGTTTGAGGTGGGTGTAGAGGTAGTGGTAGCCCTCAATTACACTGAATTCCTCCCTATTCGGGTACGTAATAGAGCGACATCTAGGAGCAGCGGACTGGCCAGTGCCTAAAGCATCGCGTTAGGATTAAGCAAAGCTTTTCGTAGACACTGTTTCTCACTATTAAATCCTCTTTATCCTTTGCCTATTCTTTGCTTCGTGTCCTTGAATGAACCTGACGGGGAGATGAGCACGCACGTTCCCTGTGGAAATCGATACCTTGGAATACTCCCGGGTGAAGTGCTACATCGGTATTCTCCGTGCACTTGCGGATTTTATCTGTGAGGTTAAGAAATACCAATAGTAATTAAATAACATAAGAAAGGATCCTAAATGCTTACTTTATAGAAGAAGATTCTCCGAACTCGGAGCAAAGTGTACCGACAGCTCCAGTACTCCTCCAGAATTTCTCCTGAAAAGCTACACTCGCTGAGGAAGAAGTCGGAGAGAGCGCCAAATTTCCGGGCACTCCTCCAGAGCTTCCCCTCACTCTCTACCTATTTTCTAATGTACAAAAGATACAATAAAGGCTTTTGTAATTCATCTTAAAGTTGTATGTTTTGGAAGTGAGATGAGCTCCTCCTTTTATAGGTTCCATATGACGGTTACCGCCATGGGAAATGTCCTAAAAGCCCTCCAACCGTCATTGAGGAGTAATCATGGACGTACATGTGAAAAATGGCGATCAAACAGAATCAGAATGGGTTCGGCCGAACCTGGAGTTCGGTCGAACTTTTAGGCTGCCTCCCGGCCTCCCCTTTGGATGGTAGACTGCTTAATGGGCCCCCAACAACATGTACTATGGTTGGGCTCAATCCTAGGTGGTTTTTATTGACTTTTGGAGCCTCCAATACGTGCAAAAATCATCCTGATTGTCCGGAGGTGTATTTTTTCGCATGATGGGCTGTTTTCATCCATAAAATACTTTCATACACATATTTGACTAACACTAGTGGAAATGATTAATAATAATCCCTACCACTAAGTTTGATACCATATTTTATTTTATTATATGCAGGCATTGACGGTCGGATATTATGATTGAAGGACCGTCAACTCAAAGACGGGATCCGCTCGGTCGGACTTGACAGTCAAATATTTTGTGACCATTGGAAAGTTACTGATTTTTTAAGTAGTTAAGATATGGCTATAGTGGACCGCCTGTGACGGGTTTGGTATCCTGTGATTTTCTCTAAAGCTATTAGGTTTGCCAAGTAGCTTTGAAAGAATGCACCACGTTTGCTGTGGAGGCTAGAAATTTCCACATTAATCAAAAAAAAGGAAAAAAAATACACACCGTTAGATTATAGTGGGTCCAAATTATAACGGTTGAGATCTTTCTTGACAGATATAGAAAGGTATATTCTAAAATAGAGTTGTAGAAATAATCCAATCGAATAATAATAATCTATCTGATTATCTAATTAGTATTTGCTCTTTGTTTCCGACTCCGTTTGTCATACCAAAACAAATAGATAGGTATTATTAATATTTTATTAACGTACGTTTCGGCAGGACGACGACTATTTGCTGGCCAAAACAAATGCCTTCATTGTTGTCACACCGGAGTTTCCCCTTTCCGTAGTTTTAATCCATTAATAAATTATCTATAGAAAACATTATGTTTAACCAATAATCGGATTTGTCAGGGAGAATTTTTTTTTTAATTCTATTTGCTTTAAACCATTAACAGGACTTTCACCGGAGTTTTCAGAGCAGTGGAAATAACTTTGTTAATTTAAAATGTTAGGATTTAAAGTAATAATTCTTTCCTCTCCCTCCTTTAGTCGTGAACCGTTCCCAGTTCACTCCCCGTCCGCGGTTCAACGTATCCGCCGACCCTTTGTCACCTTGGTTTCGCTTTGTATTCGCAAGCCAAGTCCTATTATTATTCTTTTTCTGCCTCTTTTTCCTTTCCCAAATTAGCACCGTGAATTTCCCCCTCTCCTTTCCTGTCGCACCCTGAAAATCCTAAATTTATAAATTGTTGTTTAAATGGAATTATTAGAAATGATTTTAAAAGCCTAGAAGAAAAGATCTAATTTTAAATAATAAATTCCAATATAAAAGTGGGCTAGATAAAATTTTATTAAATACTTCACTTGATTCTATAGTTCCTAGATTTTTCTGAGATTTATTTGAGCCAAGGAAATATTTTTAATAAATGGAATTACATTTCATGAATTTCTACTATTATAAAAATTGAAGATGTTTTTGCCGATACTTTGGTACGTCATCCGTGTTTGAATCGGTTTTAATTTTATGTTTCAGTTTTAATCTCTATCTCTACTCCTTAAAAAGAACCAGCACTTTTCGTTGTCTGTAAAAAAGAAAAATAAAAGCCCGACTCAAAAAGGTAAAAAGAAAGTCCGACTCAAAAAGCGATAAAAAAAAGCTGTCCGTAAAAAAAACAACGTCATAAAAAAATTATCCTACTCCCCCAAAAAAAAGGAAAAATCTAGGAACTATAGAATCAAAACGTTCTCACCAGTAAAAAAAAGTCCGTTTGGTTTTATTGACACCGGTATTTTTTTTCCAATTTTTTTTGCCGTGAAAGAGTTTATTTTTTTCGCACGTGCTAAGGCTCTTGGTTTTTCTCGTCCAGTTTTAATCCGATCTATTCACCGCGTGCCTCCCGTGCACTTTTGGTTTTTCTCATCCGGTATTTTAATCCGATTTGTTTTATCTGTACGCCTCCCGAGTTGAACCCTGGCGCCGTTCCGCCGCATATTGATCGTGCGTTTCCTCCTCAATTTTATTGTAAAAATGAATTCGCTACTCCTCTCCCATCATTTTCTGGATGATTTTCTCTTTTGATTCGTCTGTAATTCATCGGATTTAATCTCCATTTAAGAGTTGCCAATGTGACAGCGATCTTCGTTGGTCGTTTTATCCTGAGTTTTATGTTTTGGAAAAAACGAAAAGATAAGATCGAGTGATCGAAAACCCTCAACCAATATTGGATGATGACGGCAATCTGGATTGAAAACCCTCAACCAATATTGGATGATGACGGCAATCTTTCCTGGTCATTTTATCCTGAGTTTTACGCTCTGATTTTGGAAAAAAAGGGAAGAGAAGATCAAGTGGATCGATAACCCTCAAGGAATTTTGGGTGATTGAGAAAGATTCGCCCGGATTTGATGAGGAGATTTGCTCCGCAACCGTACGGGCACGGGATTATCTTCTAGAGGGAGTTGGGCTTACGCGTACGGGACTTTGGGAGGGAGTTGGGCTTACGGCTCCACTTGTGGCTGGGTCGAAGGGAAGCAGGCCAAACGGAGGAAGGGACTATCTTCGAGAGGGAGTTGGGCTTACGCGTACGGGACTTCAGGAGGAAGTTGGGCTTACGGCTCCACTTGTGGCTGGGTCGAAGGAAGAGGCCAAACAGAGGGAGGGAGCGGACTGCACTAGGGCTAAAATGGAAGGAAGGCTTTCAGCCCAAAACCCAGGAAAGATTTTCATTAACTTTCTTAATTATAATCTATGGCTATCCCAATGTTAGGATTTTCATTAACTTTTTCAATTATAATGTACAGCGATCCAATATTTAATTTATTGATCATATCTTAATATAAGACTAAAAAAACATCTTACCCGTTGCAACGCACGGGAATTTTTCTAGTAATTTAAAAAGAAAAAGGTTTTAAAAGTCATCTTTTGGCTTTGGGCCGAAAGTCGGCCCAAAACCTCTCTCTCTCCCCGGCCCAAGCGCGCCCCGGGCCAGTCAGCCTGCCAAGCCGAGCCGCCGCTCGCCCTCTCTCTCCCGCTGACGGTCGTCGTCCACCTCGCGCCGCCGCAGCTGGCCCTAGCCGCGCAAGCCGCCGCCGCCCCCCTTCCAAATTTCGTCGCCTCTTTCCCGATCCGGTCAAATTGGTAGAGGGGAAATGATCCCCTTGATCTCCTCTATCTTTTCTCCTATAGAAACTTCAGCTAATTTCGTTTGGAAATCGTAGGATTCGAGTTCGATTCAGATCGATCTCTCTCCTCTAACCCTAAACTTTCCATCGTCGCCGCCGGCCGCCGTGGGCCTCCGTCGCCGCCCTCTAGCCCCTTAATAAAGGACCCCGGGACCTCCTCTATCCGCCACCACCCTCGCCTTAGCTCGCCGCCGCTTGTAGCGCCGCCTCCCCGTTAGCCCTGCGCTGCCGTCGCCGCCGCGGGTTCAGCCGTGCGTCGCCGCCGCTCCGGTCGTCGTCATCGCTCGAGAAGGCTGCCGTCGGGATCGCCAAGTCATCGCCGTCCTCGTCCCGCCCTCCGTTTCCGCGAAGATCGCCGGAGCACCGCCGTCGTCGTCGACCGCGAATGCGTCGTCGTCGCCGTCCGTTGCCGTCCGCCGTCGTCCAAGCACTCGGTCAGTTCGCCGCATCGCCCTCTACGCGTAGATGCCCTCCGTTTGTGCCGCCGCGCCGTCGTTCACCGGCGAGTACGAGGTGCCGAGCCGCCGCCGGTGATGACGTCATCGCTGACGTCAGCGTCGCGTCATCCGTAGACCCGCGGTGGATTGAGTCGATCTTGGCCGTCCGTTCCGTAGACCGTCTCCGTGCACCCGGTCCACCGTAAACCCGAGCCGCTGACACAATAAATCATTTTTCCTTTTCAAAAATAATTCTTTATTGCATCATAATTCAATTAAAATCTATATAAATGATTTAATCCGATTTAATCTTTAAAAATTCATAACTAATTCATCTTAGCTCAGATTTAGTTGGTTCAAGTCTCTAAATTTTTCTAAAATTGAGATCTACATGTTAAAAATATCCACATGTACTGTTTATGATTGTTTATGTACTGTTTTGGTGATTTTGCTCTTTTCTGCTTAGATTCCGACGTTCCCGGAGAGTCCGAATTTGCAGGAGAAGATTTTGAAGAGTTCCAAGGCCAGCAAGGAAAGTCACACAGATCCCAAACCACCCTTTGAGCATGTTGATCACGTTTAAAGCTATTGTTTCTATTCAACTATTGCATTTATTTTTTAATGTCATCGGGTGGGAATAACCTATTGCCTTGTTATAGCCTTTTTGTTATTGATTACCTATTCTTTGTCGTTTGGTTAATAATTGGATTAGCCAGAACATTATATGGTTTTAGCTAAAGTGCTTAGGATGCTTAGCCATGCTTAGAGACACTAGCTCATATAAATAGGATAACTTATGATTCACTATTATTTAATGATGGCTTAATGATAGCTCACGATGGTTAATCGTGATTGGTTAATTAATTAATATGTCAACTAAAACTTGATAATGGTGGGTTGTGAGCACATGGTTTTGATGGTTGTGCTCATGACAATTAAGGACCGGTTTACGATTTTCGGTTGTGAAACATTAACCGTGCCAACCACAAGCCAGCGTGGGCAACGGCTTTACCTTTTGTATAGTGTGGTTCATTGTAGAGCACCAGACTGTGAAGTGGCGGAGATAAGCCCACGGGGGTCGCTGCGGAGTCCATGCCTTGTTTATAAGGGGGTGATTATGATCCAGGAACGGTGCACTGCTTTGAATTGTGTTATGCGAAGGGTATTGTCACAATCTCTATTCAATCCAGTTGAGGCGGGTGATTGGCTGCACGCTATAGAAAAGAAGTTGGACCTGCTTCAGTGCACTGATCAAGAGAAAGTCTCCTTTGCTTCACATCAGCTGCATGGCCCTGCCTCTGAGTGGTGGGATCATTTCCGTCCCAACAGTACTACTATTGAACCAATCACTTGGCTTGAGTTCACTGCTGCTTTCCGGAAGACTCACATACCCTCGGGAGTGCTGTCTCTCAAGAAGAAGGAGTTCAGGGCGCTCACTCAGGGATCTCGCTCGGTCACTGAATACTTGCATGAATTCAATCGTCTGGCCCGTTATGCTCTAGAGGATGTACGCACCGATGACGAGCGTCAAGAGAAGTTCCTGGAGGGATTGAATGATGAGCTTTCTTACCCATTAATGACTGGGGATTATCATGATTTCCAGAAGTTGGTGGATAAGGCTATTCGCCAGGAGGACAAGTACAACCGCATGGAGTAGAAGAAACGCAGGATTGCACACTTCAAAGCTCAACAGGGGAATAGTCAGAGGCCGCGTCTTGCTATGGGACCTCAGTCAGTGTCACAGGGAGGGTCTTCGTCTGTTGTTCGTCCGCAGCGTCAGTTCTTCAACAACAATGCTGGCAACAACAACCGCAGCCAAGCTCCACGTCCTGTTGCAACTCCAACTCAGCATCAGCCTGCCAAGAGGGAGCAAGGGAACAAGCCCGGAGTGTGCTTCAACTGTGGTGAACTAGGACATTACTCTGACAAGTGTCCGAAGCCCCGCCGCGTGAAGGTTGTCCCTGCCCAGAACAACTCCACCGCACCAGCGACAAAGGCTCGTGTCAACCATGTTGCTGCTGCAGAAGCCCAAGGTGTTCCAAATGTGATTTTGGGTACGTTCCCTGTTAACTCAGTTCCTGCAATAGTGCTTTTCGATTCTGGTGCTACACATTCCTTTTTATCTATGAGTTTTGCGGGAAATCATGGGATGGAGGTAGAAGATCTTAGATGTCCTTTGATGGTTAGTGTTGGCAACTTTTTGTGACAAGTCGACAAGCACGATCGCAACACCTAAACGCCTTGCAGTGATATGGAGTCGCCAACCACCTAGATCTAGCCAAAGGGCCAAATCAAGATGGGTTTTGTAGAAAAACAGCTAAACCGGCTAGCGGAGCCGATTTAGAGATCAAAATCAGCCTCTAGGCCGATTTAGATCGATATGAGGATAACTACCCGTCTCGTGGGCAAAACGGAAGGTTTTCAGGACAAACCTACAAAGAGGTGTCGCACTCTCGCAGCGGCGGCGGACGGTTTACGGCGCAAACCGA
>CM020182.1:9323775-9362272 GCA_009805545.1 Oryza longistaminata | reverse complement strand
ATTTCCAGATTATTGGGTGAAAAATTACCCACCATGCCACCCCACTCCCTCTTTAGACTTGCAAACCAATATCTAGGCTCTAATAATCTAGGAAAGAAACAACTAACCGCTTATTCTATTACAGATTATAACAATCTAGCTTATAGTAATCTGACTCAATAATCTAGATTATAATAATCCCAAGTTGAAAGAAACAGGGCCTTAAGCTTGTCGATGAATGTCATTTTTTTACTTGTATGCCCTTCATGACCTGCTCTGCAAAGATGGGATAAACTCAAGATTAGAATTACACGATCTATTATGTATATTTATGATTAAAGTATTCTTATTTCTCTTTGAGCAATATCTAATCAATGATTGCTGTATAAATGTTGTGTTGTGCAAATTATGTGTATCTTGTAAAAAATCTTAGACATATCCTTATTGTTTCAAATTTGAAACTGTATTATGTGATTTTCCTTTTCTTTAAGTACATTTTGACATTTAATTGTCAGCGTATACAAACAGTTAGTCTTGCTTTAATGCATAAGTCCTTCTATCGATATATATATATATATCTGTTTTTTTAATAAAAAGGATATTGCATATTAAATAAAGCATCTTATCAGATAATTTTTGGACTTCTATTTTTTTACTTCTTGAGTACATAGTAACGTGGTATTTGGATCTTCAAAACATGTTTTTTTTTTTCTGTTTATCACCACTGTGTTTGTATGAAAAATCATATATTTTGTTAGTACCAAGGCTCAATACTCTCTTTTAAATTTGATTCCATTCAATAGGTATCGACGTGCCTTACACTTGCAGCCTGACTAGTGCTTTAAATGTGTGTCCGTATACGTCATTTTTTTTTTTTTTTTTGCCAAAACAGCTAAACATGGTCCAAGTCAGTCTTCCTAAGGGGTCCCGTATTTACCACCACCGTTTTGACTCCTCTCAGACACACAAGCTGCAGGCTGTGTCCTCGGAACAATGCCCCCACATACATGCGATGCGACAGAGACGCTCGCGATCTTGGGCGTGGCGGTGGTCCTTGGGAACGACGGGCGGCGAACTCACGGCCGCCAATCGGCCAAATGGAGATAAACGGCGACCCACTGGCCTCTCCCTATAGGCTCCCCAGCCACTCCCCCCAATCCAAACATGCCAATGCCATCCCCCACGCGTCGGGCGCCCCACCCATCTCCACACTTTCCTCATCCCACGGCGCCCATGCCCACCACCTGTTCGACCCACCTGACACGCCTGCCATGCCTCCCGCCCTCACCTCCAACCCCCCCTCCTTCCGCCCCCTCTCCACCCCTCTAACCCGCCGCCGTGCCGCCACAACCTTCCTCTGCCGTGTCGGCCCTGGCAAGTCTTCCAAGGACACCGGCGCGGATGACGAGCCGAAGAAGAGGTCGTTCTTCGCCGATTTCGGTAAGCTCTCGGATGGAAGGTCGCTGATACCGCGCCTTTCAGCCGCGCGGCTGGGTCTCTGTTCGCCGGCGGGAGGGGAGGAAGGACCCGCAGACAGTGTTCGTCGCGGGCGCCACGGGGCAGGCGGGAGTTCGCATCGCGCAGACGCTGCTGCGGCAGGGGTTCGCCGTGCGCGCCGGGGTGCCGGACCTCGCGTCCGCCCAGGAGCTGGCGCGGCTCGCCGCCGCGTACCGGCTCATCTCCCCCACCAGGCGCGCCGACTCAACGCGGTGGAGTCCGATTTCGAAGACCCGAGGCGATCGCCAAGTCCATCGGCCCGCAACTAAGGTGGTGGTTACAGTCGGCGCAGCTGAGAAGGGGCCCGACGCGGTGTGGTCACCACCGACGAGGCGCTCCGAGTTGTGCAGGCTGCTGACCTTGCCGGCGTGACACACGTTGTGGTGGTGTACGACCTGGGGGCCGGTGACCCCAGTGGTGAGTCGACGGACAATGTGCTCGACGGGTTCACGTCCTTCTTCTCGAACCTCTTCTCCCGTGTGCAGTCCTTGCCACTAAACGAGTTCTTGGCTAAGGTGGTGGAGACCGACGTCAGGTACACTCTCATCAAGACGTCACTCACAGATGACTACAGCCCTGAGAGCACCTATGGCTTGGTCCTGGCCAAAGAGGGCGCGTCCAGTACTACTTCCTCAACAGAAACCGGCAAGGTATACAATACTGTGATGATGCAATAGTCTACATGAAGGTTCGTTACATTCATAGTTTTGTGCGTTTCTGTAGGTGTCCAAGTTGCAGATGCTGGTCTTGTGGCAGATGTCTTCTCCAACGTGGCAGTCGCGGAGAACAAGGTACTGGTTTACATGTGCCATATGTTCAACCTTTGCATGCCAACGCATTTGAAAGCATCATTGTAATTAGGCACTCTGTTCTGTTGGTAGTTCTGCCCTGGTAGTCCCACGAGGAACTTGTATGGAACAGGAAGGTTCTGTGATTAGTCAGAACTCAGAAGTAGATTGCCTCGCGTTTGTGGTTATTATATTCATGACAGACACTGTTAATTAGATGTGTCAATTTGATTAAAGAGAACATACATACTTGACCAATATTCTGAAGCAACAGATATAATAGTCCGAAGTGCAGACTGTTAGGAAATAAACCTGACCGTGTGTGTTCAGGTCAGTTTGCGTGCGTCGTGTGTGTGTTTGTTGTGAATGCGTCCGTTGCGTGGAGGTTCGTCCGAGTTTAGCGCAGGCTAGCTAGCTGCGAGCGTGTGTATCGGGTTCAGTTGGAGAGTGTGGCGTCGTGCGCGGACGCTGGCGGCCGCGTCGTGCGCTGAGTTTGTGCTCATGCATGGCGTGAGCCGGGACATGCGGATCGTGCGAGCAAAGGCCGGGGAAGGAGTTCGTGCTCCTTTGTGCGTCACCCTAGGCCTATATAAGCACATGTTCATCCTGTTGTTGATCACCGAGTGAAAATAGAGAAAAGCCGGCATTCGTTGCCAGGGCGTTCGTTGCCATTGTCAAGCTTCACAAGCTCTGCTACTCACTCTCGTGTTTGTGTGTGTATCCGATCTTGGCCATTTCCAACATTTGGTATCAGAGCGAGTTTAGAGAGGGGAGAAGATGACGCCGCCGAAGACGCTTCGCATCGAGGACTCGAGCTCTAGCGGCACCGGTGATGGCAGCACACCGCGTCAGGCCGTGGTGGAGCGCGTCGTGCCCAATTCCAGCGTCGTGGAGCTGCCGATGCTAACCAGGGCTAACTATCATCAGTTGGCCTTGGTTATGCGGGTGAGCTTGGAGGCGCTGGAGTTGTGGAGCGCGGTGGAGGCTGTCACCAACGACCGCGCCAAGGATCGGCGGCGGTGGCCGCCACTTTGCGTGCGGTGCCATCGGAGATGAAGGCCGGGCTCGCCGTGAAGACGTCGGCGAAGGAGGCGTGGGACTCGGTGAAGAAGATGTGAGCCGGCGACGATCGCGTGAATAGGCGAGCGTGCAACGCCTCATGAAGGAGTTTGAGAACATGGCGTTCCGCGACGGGGAGACCGTTGGTGACTTTGCGATGCGCATCAACGGGCTCACCGCGAGCCTGCGCGACCTCGGGGAGGAGATGGAAGACAGTCGCGTGGTGAAGAAGGTCCTGCGCGTGGTCCCGAAGAGGTTGAAGCAAGTCGCGGTTGCGATTGAGATGCTCGCGGACATGGAGTTATGTCCGTCGAGGAGCTCGTCGGACGCCTGCAAGTGGCGGAGGACGCCGACGCTGAAGATCACGTGGAGGCCCATGGCGAGCAGCTACTTCTCACCGAGGAGCAGTGGGAGGCACGTCGGCGCCAGCGTCGCGATGCGTGAGGGCGGCGCCAAGGACGACAGCCGAAACAGCGACAATGACGACGGCGGCAGCAGTGTGAGTTCCGAGGTAAACCGGCGTCCGGCGCGTCCAGGAGGAAGTGCTACAACTGTGGTGTTCGTGGCCATCTCTCCGGGATTGCCGCAAGCCAAGGAAGGAGGAGGCGCTCCTTGCCTCTGCCGACGACGAGCGACACTCCTGTAGGTCAGGTTTAGGGGGTGATTGTTAGGAAATAAACCTGACCGTGTGTGTTCAGGTCAGCTTGCGTGCCGGCGTGCGCCGTGTGTGTGTTTTGTTGTGAACGCGGTCCGTTGTGTGGAGGTTCGTCCGAGTTTAGCGCAGGCTAGCTAGCTGCGAGCGTGTGTATCGGGTTCAGTTGGAGAGTGTGGCGTCGTGCACGGACGCTGGCGGCCGCGTCGTGCGCTGAGTTTGTGCTCATGCATGGCGTGAGCCTGGACGTGCGGATCGTACGAGCAAAGGCCGGGGAAGGAGTTCGTGCTCCATTTGTGCGTCACCCTGGCCTATATAAGCACATGTTCATCCTGTTGTTGATCACCGAGTGAAAATAGAGAAAAGCCGGCATTCGTTGCCAGGGCGTTCGTTGCCATTGTCAAGCTTCACAAGCTCTGCTACTCACTCTCGTGTTTGTGTGTGTCTCCGATCTTGGCCATTTCCAACACAGACAACAATTTTAATTTTTGTCTGTAACCATCTGGAAGCACAAACCATATGTAATCGTTTGACAGTTGGTGCAGGAGAAATAAATAGATATGTTAGAGTGCATATACATAGCAATAGATATGTTAGAAATAAATATATGGTACTATTCAAGCTTCTGAAATTTGAAACACAACTTTGCATAGAAGTTACAGTGGATTAAAATTTCTCATTTTTTAATGCATATAGTCAATGGTTGCACACCGATGGGGCTACAATAAGCTGGCTATAGTAATGAAACTGGCCCGCCTAACTCAGTCCATGAATTGTTCTAACCTTGTATTGAAAAACACTTTTGTATTACTGTTTTTGTATCTCCATTATGCAACCAATTGATTATGTTTGATAAATAATCTGTGTAATTCAACTATAATCTTTCTTACAATTGCTTACTTACTCTCTGTGTGGCATTGCACACATACTCCCTCTTCAGAGCTATCCCTGAGGACAGTAGAAGGAAGGAGTACCAAGATGCTGTTGCAAAAGCACAGGCAGAAGAGGAGACTCGGGCTTCGCAGCGAACTCGTCAGGCAGAAGAGGACACTACTACGGTCAAAGCCGGGGGGAAGAAGACGCCCTCTGATGAGGCAGCTGCAAGTGAGGCGCAAGCTTCTCTGGAGAACCTTCTGAGCAGAGCCAAAGGGTTCGGCACGGACTTCTCCTGGGAGAAGCTCAGCACACAACTTGCAGGAGTGGCCACTCAGGACTCAGACGAGGTGGAACCAAAAGCGCAGATCGCCACCGTGAGAGGCCAGGCAAAAGCAAAGAAGCTGGCACCACAGAGAGCTGTTGTGAAGCCTGCGGCGCAGAAGACAAGACCAACACCAAAGCAGCCGGAATCCAAGCCGGATGTGAGGCCCGTGTTTGGGGGACTCTTCAAGCAAGAAACAATCTTTGTGGATGAGGACTGAGCTAATGCAGACTCTGCCATTTTTCTCAATCTTTTGTATGCTATATCTATGAAGCTCTTGGTGTATTCTTGGAAAGTGAATGAGTGACAGTTATATAAAATTGGCTGCAAAACCGTATAACATTCTCTGCAGGTGAGAATTGTTCGCTTATTTCGGAATTCTCTGAACTTCCAATGATTGAGCGGCGCCACGCCGCACACAAAAATGTCTCAAACAAAACTATCATTAAAAAGCTATTATTGTTTGAATTGTTCTCTTTAGTTTCATGAAGCCTAAAAGGAACTCTCAGAAACTTATATACACATAGCACCAGTTCATGTGACTTGTGGGCTGTTGGAATTAATAGATGGGCCTTAGCCCACTCAAAGATTAATTCTTTGCAAAATCATAAAAGCCCACCTTTATGAGATGTCATGCATGGGGAGTTTAGTACCACCTTGCTTATTCTAGGAGACGGAGACCTCCTTAAGGGCTGTTAGAATTAATAGATGAGCCTTAACCCATTCGAAGATTAATTCTTTGTAAAATCATAACAGCCCACCTCATAGGATGTCATGCATAGGGAGTTTAGTACCACCTTGCTTATTCTAGGAGACGGAGACCTCCTTAAAAGACAGGATGCCCTCTTAGCCACTTGAAGCATGTGAGGTGGAGAGAAGAGGGGGAACACGCGCGTGCTTGCTCGGCTCGCATGGCATGGCGCGTGCACGACATACGCGTCAAATGGTCCGCCAAAATTGGTCCCTCACCCTTGCGCAGTTGCAGCCTCATTTTGCAGTTTTGTTTTGCTGCGGGAAATTCAGATTTGTTTGTTTTGGAAACATTTCGAATTCAGATTTTTTTTGTTTTGGAAACATTCCGAAAAATACAGTATGTGAAAACGAGTTGGTGCAGGAGAAATAAATAGATATGTTAGAGTGCATATACATAGCAATAGATATGTTAGAAATAAATATATGGTACTATTCAAGCTTCTGAAATTTGAAACACAACTTTGCATAGAAGTTACAGTGGATTAAAATTTCTCATTTTTTAATGCATATAGTCAATGGTTGCACACCGATGGGGCTACAATAAGCTGGCTATAGTAATGAAACTGGCCCGCCTAACTCAGTCCATGAATTGTTCTAACCTTGTATTGAAAAACACTTTTGTATACTGTTTTTGTATCTCCATTATGCAACCAATTGATTATGTTGATAAATAATCTGTGTAATTCAACTATGAATTTATATTGTGGCTGCTTATTTACTCGATTTTTAACTTCATCATGAATAAATTTGTCATTTTCCAGGTTGTCCAAGTTTCCACTAGCTCATCAGTAACATCCAAGACCATAGAGGAGGCTTTCTCGTGAGTAGACTAACCCATATGCATTTTTCTCCAACAAATTGTTATTTGATCCTTTTGGTATTGGTAGTTTTCTATTTAGTGCTCAAGTAAGCATGTTTCTACTGACTAACATATTGTCCGTGTGTTGCAACGGAATTTTCATTAAAGAAAAATATTATTAACATTTCTTAATTGTTCTACATATTTGTTAATCACACGTGGACCCTTTTAGCCCCATACTAATCTTTTTTTTCCATAAAAAGTAAAGAGATAGTGGAAGTAGTTGACATATGGGACCTCTAGCCTCACATGTTTTTTTTCCTTAAAATAAAGTTGGGAGTTGGTAGTGGTTCACCACTACTCCTTTTTATGAGTATAGAAACGAGGGATCTAGGTTAGAGCATAGCGGGCTTGTTTGGTTTGAAACCCTACCAAAATATTGGTAGTATCAAACCTTGGGCAAAATTTTTTGATAGTATAGATCTAGCTCCACTCTATTGATTTGGTAAAAATTGGCTCCAATCCAAAATGCTAACATGCTCTATTCAAAACTACCCAAGAATTGGTAAGGCAAGAATTGGCACCAAACCAAAATGGCTCAACATTTCTTGCCTTATTGTTGGAAGGCAACTTCTTGTATAAAGAAACCTCGATGCCCTAAGGCATCTTGTCGAAAGTTGTGGCCAGCATCTGCTATCCTTGTTGATGGGTTCTATTGTAACCAAAGGAGGATACATTTTAACCAAAGGTCTATGGTTGTGTTCTTTCTACTAAGTTCCCAACTCACCTCTCTCTTTTTCCGTGCGTATGCTTTTCAAACTGCTAAACGGTGCGTTTTTTGCGGGTGGTGAGTTCCCAACCTCACCTCCCTAACACAGCCTATATATTGACAATAAAATTCCAAAAAAAATCGTTTTCCTCACTCCTAAATTTTGATGGGCAGTTACAATGTTAAGTTGACAACAGTATTAGGGCCTGTTTAGTTCGCGAAAAGGAAATTTTTGGATGTCACATCGGACGTTTAACCAGATGTCGGAAGGAGTTTTCGGACACGAATAAAAAAACTAATTTCATAACTCGCTTGGAAACCGCGAGATGAATCTTTTGAGCCTAATTAATCCGTCACTAGCATATGTGGTGGTACCCAAGTACCTCATGTTGGGTGGGCCGAGTGCCCTAGGACCGTATGGCTAACTTGTAATCTAAGAAAGCGATTAAAGATAAGCCTATAAATCTTATACTGCGTAAATAGGTTGTGGGTATCCGGATTATAAGGGATAACCTATCAACCTTAGCCGGTTGCCCGAAAACCTAATATGGGTGATTGATTGATTCCTTCATACGCGCTACGTGTTATTCACACACCGTACTACGCACACACAGATCCAATCTACATACAAGTGGACTATGGTATTACCTCTCTTCTCGAGTCTAAACTAGTATAAACATCTGTGTTACCATCTTCTTGATCTTGTGCACCCTATAAGTATTACTAGATGACTGGGCACGCCTTGGCGCGCCGCCTGCACAGAGCTGCAGTGCTCAGTGTACGATGCAAATGTTGACACATCTATAGATTCGATGTTGAATTCCATAAGGGGTTATTGTGTTGGGAGAGAAACAAGCATAGCAGTACAAAATGGTGCAAGCAGCAACCCTATGATCCAATCACTTGTTATTAAGTGTTGCATTGCACAGGAACAATAAAATTTGCAACCACTTATAACCCTAAAACACACCTTTGATTCCACTGGAAGAAAAATAGCAACCACTTATAAGCATCTAGAAGAACACCCTCAAAAAATGATTTCTTGTTTGTTTCTTGCATATATTAGGTGTGGAGGGTGACGTCCGGTGCTTCCATCATGTGGCCCAGCTAGAGAGGATAGGCCGGGATGAACATGCTCTATCCAAAATAGACAATTTTCTTTGATGTATCAAGAACAAATGCCGGAGGACATGATTGAATTGGAATTGTTTTGTACATGGAGAACGGCGATGTTGGGGGAAGTCGTAGATGCAGAGCACAATCTCCCATGGGCGGCCGATCTTGGTCCGCCATGCGCAACACCTGATTTCTTTTATTGGGGCTGCTGGATCCACCGCTGCGAGCTCACCATGAACCTACAACCAACAACCAAACCACTATGAATGAAGGCAACCTTGGAGTGATTGATCTCCAAAATATAGCATTCTGACACTACACACACTGACTTATTAATTTGGCATACCTAAATATTTAACCGGAACAATTAGATGGTAGAAGAAGGGGTTATATATATAGATAAATGTATTGTGAAAAAAAAGTGCATGGGGCTTCCATGTGACGCAACTGCTGAAGCTACCACGAAAAGTTTTACAAAATCAAGAAAAGGATGGTTCGTGTAATCTGCATTGTTAGTGTCACATCTTTGCTAATTCAATGTTAAGTTGTGAAACACTGTGCCATATACTAATTATTTCCTCTTATTGCAAGAAATGGAAAGCACAATGTTTCAGAAAAGGTTGAATAATCACCTTAATTCTGTAGTCTGGAAATTGCTCAACTGCTCTGCTGAGACAGGGAATGGCCTGATCTGCAATCCACCGAGTCACTGCAACCATTCCGCAATGCACATGCCCAACAACTACATTGGAAACACGGCATTCTTTTAACACCACATGATGAAATGGAACCTCTGCAGCAGTCGCTGTCGTCAAACGATCCTTAACACTTGTAGCGCCCCGAATGAAAAGGATGAAGGATTTAGTACTTTTATCGCGGACAACTGTGAATGAGGGCTTCATAACCTGCATAACACCACTGGATTTCCACTAAGATGCATGTCTCCATTCACAAATTGAGATGCAAAAGGAAAACAACAATTTGACTCAGTGTGATACATACCCTTGCTTTTGATTTCCTTATGAGGATATCACTCTGGCCATATCCACCAAATTCCAGGAACACTTCATATGGTTTCTTTGGAAAAAACATGCAGAGTATCAGATTTCTATGAAGTGCGATCAGCTCCTGGCTTTTTACAAGGCCTTCTAGGGGCACACAACTGCGACCAGTGTACCCATGCTGCACATTGCCCTGAAAAGAATTGTTCACGAGAGAAATATGAACATATTTCCCCCAATTGAATCATGTCAATCAAATAAGTAATGAACCGATTGCAGTTTTTCAAATTGCAGGAGATATATAAAGATGCGACATGTGAGCTAAACACCTTTCACAAATAATCCATCAAAAGTTCAAATGGACATTCGGACAACAAAATGGGATATTTCATAATTCCACTACAGTTACTGCAGCTTAAATTTGACAGAGTTACTGATGTAGCAGCATTATCTAGTTCTGCATGAGTACATAGGGACAGAATTGAGATGCTCAACAGAATTGCCATGTCCATAGGAGGCATCACACCCTGAGCTAACAGATGTTATTCACCTGAAGTTGAACAGAGCTATTTATGCAAGAGCAATTTATCTAGTTCTGGGTTGCCATCGAGTAAATAGTCAACAATTTGGACATAAGTGAGATGTCCATTCAGGAACCGTTACTCCTTAATCAAACATACATCAGCTTTGTGACCAGTTAAGCAATTTGCATTAATCCATCGTGCATGAATTGATCCCAGAAATCAGGAACACACAACTACCCAAACCCCAATCAGCCACCTTTTCATCTTTATTCTTTGAGAAACGCCCAGGGGGTCTTCCGGCTAGCTCCACAAGGTGGTGGGCTAGACAACCTAGGTTCGAAGCCTCACCCCTTCTAATTATTTGATGTTAAGTCCTTCCCTAATATTCGCGTTTTTTTTTTCATCTTTATTCTTTCAATCATCAATTCATCAACATGAAAAACAAGTACATAGATTGAAAAGCGATCAGTCAAAGGTAAAATTATAAATGTAAAGCTTTGTTAGGTACAACAGAAAACACTTGATAGTGCATAACATGGTAGTATATGTGAAGGCACAAAGCAGGTTTTGTATAGTGTCTACATTATTAGCCCTATGCTATCATGTATGTTTAAGTATATCTGTATCATGCACTCTGGACAGCAAGAGAAGAGAGAGATATAAAACCTGCTTTAGAAGGAATAATTCCAATGCATTGTCTTTTAAGCAGGTCCAAATATAGCACTATGATCAAACCAATCCGCTAAAACTAACACATGGATTACAGGAGTGGATGTCTCGCTAACAATGCTGTGAAAAAATTAACATTTACAAACCTTATGGATTAAGCCATCGTTGATGAAGCAGCAACTGACTTCTTGTTGAGCTCGTATAGTGACCCCAACTCCAATACCATAAAGCCAGTAACTTGCCCTGGACAAGGCATAAATTTAGGAGATATAAAACATATCTAGACTAACAGCATGCTAAATTTTTTATCATAAACACGTGGCTTTCTTGGTACAAATGTAATTATACAATTTTTTTACTCACAAGCTGAATCCTGCCTAGTGCCACAATACAATAAATAATCAGTGGCAATATATTTTGCTCCTCTGAGTTATGATCAGCATGTGGATAAATGCATTACTTGGTTATAATCAGCACATGTTTGTGAGTATTCCACTGGCATGATTGCCAAAACATCTAGTGACTGATTTTTTATGCACTACATTATTAAAAAAGAGGATGTTATCTAACCTTTTTGTGAGTTCGAAGATACCTGTGCAGCGGTAAACATCATACAATTTGCAGCTCCAATGAACTGCTCAACATGACTTCTTAACTGATTTCCTTGGTTCAGTTGACTCTAGAACATGCCAGGTAGCATTTGCCTATTCTGAAACTGTTGTGACAAGGGCTGATTTGCATCTGCTGTTGGCCAAGGACCTATAAGGGTTTACATCAAGTTATAAGGTTTATAAGAAAGAATTACTATTTCAGCAAGTAGAATGTATAGAAAAGAAAAACAATAGTGAACATACAGACCCTACATTTGTTGATCACATACTTTCTTAGAATTTCTATGCAATAGTTCTCAACGGAGCATCCTCTGGCTTGATTTCCCCTGTCTGAAAATTGCAATATTTCAGCTTGAAAATAAACAAGGCAAAAAAAAAAAAAGAGAAAAGAAGAGGGAAATCACAGAGATGTGATTGAATTAATTGGTGACTACAATCACAAGCTAAACCATCTCAGGACACGGTGCAAACATGTGAACATAGTAGTAGTTCTTGCTTAGTTGCTTACGGCAGTAGGACTCACCAGCGAGGTTGAGGACCTCTCGAAAGCTGAGGCGACCATCGGCCTGGCACCGCGTACGGTCAATGCTGGTAGCACACTGCAGCTTGGGCATATGCTTCGCGCCGCCTGCATGAACCTTCATCAAATAGTTTGGTCAGTCTTGTAAAATTAGCAAGAAATTTTTTAGGACAACTCCATCTAAAACTGCAGTACAACAGAGCTTGCATGCAATAAGTTGTCATTCTAGGTCTATATAAAATGACAGTTTGAAAATGTTGCCAGGAATCTATCCCATTGCTTTAAAAATTTTTGGTTCCAGCTCTACAAGTTGTATAGCTCAATTCTTGAAATGCTAACTGAAAAATACAAGATTGGATGCAATCACGTCAGAATCAGTTGTTGTTCATTCCACTACCACAGCACCACACATAGACAGCTAAAAAATATATATTGATGTAGTTGCCTCCAATATACATACAGAAGTTAATCCAAGACAAATATCCATGGTCATCTATTCCAAGAGGCTAACACAGCTGTAAAATCACATGCCTTAACGTTGCTAACACCATGGGTATATGGAAGATTTACATGATAAACCTGTAAATTTCAAATGCCTCTCTGGCCTTAGGATCAACCAAGAAGCAGCATGAAGGGACATCTTGAACTTTAAGTCACTGTATCATTTATTACATTGATTATGGTGAGGCACTCAACCCAGGTTCCAACGGCACATGTTCAGAAAATGAGAATAATGGTAAAAATTTAAAAAATCAGCACTGTACTTTCAAATCTCAACAGTACATGTTCAGAAATTCATAATGAAGGTAAGAATTCAGATTTAAACGAAAAACAGAAAGGTAGTACTGACCTTTGAAATCACAACTTTATTCAGAAATTCAGCACTGAAATTTGAAGTATTGGGTGGTCATCTATGTTACCTGCTGTTGTGTCTACCTCCTTAGAGCAGGTACAATAAGCTACGAAAGCCGGCGATAAAAATGCCACGTTGGCTTGGACGCTGAGCTAGCGCAGAGAGAAGAGCAAAAAGAGAATAAGCCGGCGACTAAACAATCGCCGGGCTGCACACACAACCCGAGAGAAGTGGGCCTGCTGTTGTGCACTGCAAGGGCTGATAATCACAGTCATTGGCCCAGAAAAGTAAAGGAAGAGAGAGGGTATGATGATTAAAGAATAAAATAGTATCCTGTGGACTGATGAGCAGATATGTTACAGCCTATTTATTGTGCATGTTAGCTGTTAGTTTGATTCTAGCTGACGTGGGAAAAATTATCGCCAGCAGCAGGCGCTATTATTAAACCTGCTCTTAGCGACTTTCAAGTCCAACTGTACATATCCAGAAATTCAGGAGCAATGGTAAAATTTAGAACTTTAGTTCTTTGTCTACTTCTTTAGTGACTTTCAAGTCCCAATGGTACATATTCAATAGTAATTAATATACCATAGCCAACCAGCAGACCATGTTACAGAAAGAATAAGTGCACAAATACATGGAACATATGTTATGAGGGCCAAAAGGTGTTATGAGGGCCAAAAGTAAAGTGTATAAGAAATGAAATATATGCAATTCTTACCAGATAGAATAGCAGGTTAAGTGACTGACTCGAGCAGCTGGGTGACCCCACAAAAATCTAGTCACATGTGCATCTCCTGAATCTATTAGCTTTTGCAGCCTTTTGAAACAAAATATTCATGGTAAGTTATATAAAATTCAGTATTCATTTTACACCATTTATAAGTCTATAGCCCTTCAGATTTGGTCATATGTACCTGCTGATTTGCTGTTGCCATGTGCCAATGATGAGAAGGAAGAGGCCTACAACGAGCATATTTAATTGTGTCAAGACACATCACTTGAAAATATAAGAATTATTTTTCTTTGTGGGAATCATCAAATGTGATTGAGAATGAAAGGTTGTTTTAATTTCGAATGAACACTCTCACAGGAATATAATCAAAATTTCCCTGCATGTTCAGAAAAAAATTGGAATGGTGAGCGTACGTACCCTACTGCCTTCATATCAGGATCTTCTTCCTATGATGATGAGGGCCACCTTTGCGAGCAACTCTACTTCTTTTTGCTTCTATATATCTATCAAATGGAGAACATAATGAAGTAAGATAAGACCATCTAGATGAAACTGATTGCAGCAAAAGCAATACACTGAATTGAGTGAAGCCCTGTTCGATGAACAATTATTACCAAACACAAGAGATAATCCAGAAAGTATTTTCTAATACAAGGTAAATCAGGCAATATCAGTTCTGCACTTGTCCACTGAGCAATAGCACAAAAAGTAAATCGAGTAATTTTTTTGACATACCGTTCCTACTGGCAATACGAAATGTTTTATGCATGGAAACACCTCTGCCACCACCCACGTTCACACTGTCAAGAATGGCAATCCATACATCAAAAGGAAATGTCAATTTTCTTGTCAAATATTAAAACTAAATGAGAGGTTTTAAAAAGTTCAAGACCATAATGTTAGATGCGGCTTCAAGTAGGCTTCAAGTAGATGCGGCTCCTCGATGCCACCGCTGCCACCGCCGCCGGTAGGTGCAGGCGGCCATCCAGCTCCTCCGCTGGCTTCAAAGCCTGAACAGGAAAAAAAAAGGGATGAGAAGGGAAGAGGAGCCAAGCAAGGAAGACGAAACATTGGCGCGGCAAAAAATCATCGTTTAATTTACATCGTCGCCTTGAAGACGCAGCCGCCGCGGTATCTAGAGCTTGTTTGCTGACGCCAGTAGAGTCCCTTCCCGTCATGGAACTCGTCTGCCCGAACCGCCACCAATCTATTGTTGGAATTAATAGATGGGCTAAGGCCCATTCGAAGATTTATTCTTTGGAAAATCACAAAAGCCCACCTCATGGGATGGCATGCATGTGGAGTTCAGTACCACCTTGCTTATTCTAGGAGAGGGGGACCTCCTTAAAACGGAGGATGCCCTCCTAGCCACTTGAAGCATGTGTGGTGGAGAGAAGAGGGGGAACACCGCGCGCTCGCTCGCCTGGCCTGGCAGGGCAGGCGGCGCGCATGCAGGACGTACGCGTCGAATGGTCCGCAAAATTGGCTCCTCACCCTTGCGTAGATGGCAGCCTCATTTTGCAGTTTTGTTTTGCTGTAGGAAAATTCGGATTTGTTTTTTTGTTGGAACATTCCGAAAAATCCGGTGCGTGAAAACGGCGTGGAGTTCGGTAAGTTACGCGCGACTTATCCGGTTCGGTTACGGCGAGTTGAGATCGGGCGGTCGCCCTGATCAAGCGACCTATCTCTATATAAACCGAGCCGCCGCCTTCACGCAACACACGCGAAATCGATCTAGGGTTTGCCTCCTACTCTGTACTGCGCCGTCGCTCGTAGGCTACTCCTCCCGCTCGCCGGCGTGCACCAGCGACCGGGAGCAGGTCTCCGGAACCTCTGCCTTCGACGTCCTGCACCGGGAGAAGGCGGCAATAAGGTTTTTGGAAGCGCTTCGCGCGACTGCTCCCTGTTCGTCCGCGACGGCTCGCCTTCCTCTCTGCTCGCGTGCTTCGCGCCTTCGTTGACGCTCGCAACTGCGAGTAGTTCCTGCCGAGCAACCGGTCTTTCCGCCACCTCGGTACGTGTTCAACATGTTGCGCATATTTGATCTATTCATGTTTTACTGCTTAGTTTACATGTGTAGATCTAATGATGCGTTCAATCTAGTTTACATATGCAATGTCATGATTTATTTATGGAATAAATTAAATCATTATGTGCCTATATTCTCATCATCTATGCTCCGCAAAGCCCACCGTCTTGAGTCGCTCCTCATTCTGCTGCTCCAGGAGTGCGGTGGCTAGAGCAGGGAGGCAGTGGCCATTGCAGAGAGGAACAGGCGGCGTGCGGAGCATCAGAAGGAAGGAGGGCGGAGAGGAAGGAGGCGCAACGCATGAAGGGTCGGATTCGGTCCCCACGAGGTCGGGGGCGTTAGATCCGCGTCCCCCGACCACATGGAGGCCGGATCCGGACGACGGCGGCCGGCGGCGGCGATCGGCAGCGTGGTGGCGGTGGTGGCGGACGGTGGAGGGGACAGAGGCGGCGGATGGGGCTTTCTTGGACGGCAGTGGTGGTGAAGGGCGCTGAATCCGGTGGTCTGCGGCTGATGAAGGGGATGGCGGGTGTCGGCGAGACGGCGACGCCGATGGCAACCCGAGGCGGATGTCAGACCCCCAATATTCAGAGTTAACAATCTAGAGCCCGATAGGAAAACGAGAACAATATGTGTGCGCCGCATGGACCTAAACTAGGAACCATCTAATCGACTAGCTAAGACAAATAATCGAGGATTTGATAATTCTCTTCTTCTCCGGAATCAAGTATTTAATACATTCGACAAAGGCTTAACTCACACACTACTGCTAGCTCAAAAGAGGAAAAAGACAAATGAGTGACCGAAACAGTGGTCCCCGAAAATACCCAACGGCTAAGATTTCACGATACCGGTTCGCTTAGCTTTACAGGCATTAGATCTTCATAATGGGCCTGCAAGACTGCTTCTCCTCCCTGATTCTTTTAACTCAAATGTTCAGAAATTCAGATATTCAGAGTTTCAGCTCCTCTGCAATTCCATTTCCAAGTTCAGTCCGGACATTGCCCCCTCCTTGGCAACATTCTTGTCCTCAAGGATGAAAATCTAGATACATACCCTGAATCACCGTCGCATCTTCCCAAGTTGCATCTGCTGGGCTCAAGTTTTGCCATAACACTAACCACTGAGTTACTGCTACACATCTTCTAGGCACCATTCTTCTTTGCAAAATAGCAACAGGTTCTGTTTTAATTTGTCCATCAGGTCCGGCAGCAGGAAGGTTGGCCATAGGAATTGCATGAGTCCCAAGGTGTCTTTTCAGCTGACTTACATGGAAAATAGGGTGGATCTGAGCTTCAGCTGTATCGAGGAGTGATCCTCTCTAGCGGGGGATCGTGGGATCCCCCTTTTGTGAGTTCGGCCAGGGGAAAGAGCTCGCCTCTAGAAATCACGTATCCGCCCTGTAGGCTGCTAGGAAGCGTGTACACCTCAAGATTATACAGGTTCGGGCCGCTATGAAGCGTAATATCCTACTCCTGTGTGTGGGATTTAGATTGAGAGTTACAAGGGTTTCTCCACTTCAGGGGGCGTTCTTTCTTCTCTTCTTCTAGAGCTCAGGTTTTCTCAAAGTCATCCCCTTTCTCGGTGGGCGAGGTCCTCCTTTTATAGCTCAAGGGGATACCACATGCACCACCTCTATCTACTCTTCTACAGGGTAGGGGCCACCCTACCTTGACCGGAACACGATCCGTGCCTTCGCTTCGAAGCCAAACCGCAGCTTGCCCAGCGGTGGGACCCAGCGCCGTCCCCCGTGAGTAAAGTGGAGGAAGAGAGAGATTGGTAGGGTGGGGCTATGGAAGTATAGATCGATAGGATGATGCAGGGAGAGGGGGGCGCCGCAGACAGGCTCACAGGGGCAGCAGGAGTCAGGGTGCAGGAGCAGCAGGACAGAAGCTAGCTCTGGTGAGATCACGCCCCCATCTCTCCAATTTCCCTCAAATTTCCCCAACCTTAATTGCGTGGGAGAAGCCCACATTGAATTCCTCCTCTCATCACTCGACTCTTTCTCGAGAAGACTGTGCTACACCAATAGGAGAAGCCCACGCATGCATAGTATCGATCGATAGATCACCCACCCGCTGATTGTGTACTGTTTCGTTGTGTCTATTCAGTTGCAAAGCTGAGCACAACTGTGATGGAGAATAACTATAGTGATGGTCATGCATCACATCTTTTTTGGGTGGGTTTCATCTTCGTTAAGCTAGCTAGCATATATTCGGATTCAGTAGATACACTGCACCTTTTAATATTTTTGTACTATGAAACTTAGGAATGGAAAAGCTTCAAATACGCGAGAGTTAATTGTTTTTCATGTGAAATTCCTGAGCAAAATACTGTCAATTCTAGACAGGATGGAGCACAGGACCTAATGTTTGAAGTTACTGACTATATAAAAGTTTTTCATGTGTACAATACGTTCAGTTATTTAGCACTTCTATTCGTAAGTCTATGTTACTCTATTTATACTCGTCTAGAGTTGAAGTGTTCCCTGTGAACGCAGGGATTTAACTGAATCTATTTCAATTTCAGTTTTGTAGGCCTAGCGTTGGATCTTCATAGGAATTTTATAGGAAGTAGTTCAATTCCAACAAAATAAAAAGCAAATCCAGCATTCCAAACATGGCCTAGTGTTCATATAAATATATATGATGGAATTAATTTCCATTTGCGTGGATTTGTTTTTTACTCCCTCCATTTCATATTATAAGTCGCTTGATTTTTTTCTTAATTAAAGTCTTTTGGGTTTGACCAACTTTATAGGAAAAAATAGCTACATTTAGAACATCAAGTTAGTTTCATTAAATTTAACATTGAATATATTTTGATAATATGTTTTTTATTGAAAATGTTAGTATATTTTTCTAAAAACTTAGTCAAACTTAAAAAATTTTGACTAAGAAAAAAGTCAAAAGCCGTGTAATATGCAACAAAGTATTATATTTGATTGCACCTTAAGTAACGGGTCTGTATATATCTATATATGTACAAAAATGCAGACTTGAGTAGTAGCAAATCTTCAAAAGAAATATTATGATGTAAAAACAACGTTTGTAACATTTTGTCGGTTGATTTGTAACTATTTTTTTTACACATACTATATCCATGCTGAAAAGCTTTTATTTTAAGCTACAAACCTGGACATATGATCCTAGATAACTAGTTACAATTAGAGCCTTTTTGATGAAGGTAGTATGAAATTCCATTCAGTTTCATGTTGGCTGGGCATCTAGGGTTTTGTTAGTTGTTACTTATAGTATGCTATACAGTGTGGCAGGCAATTAGACGGTAGAGGATAGTATCGCAGCCAACATAGGAGATATTTAAGGCAATTTTGAGGAAAGAAGACATATACTCTCTCCGTCCTAAAATATAAGTTTTTTTCTATGAATCTGAACAACTGTTTGTCTAGATTCATAGCTAAAAATTACTATATTTTAGGATAGAGGCAGTATATAGTAATTAATTTGGCTATAAATATGTTTTTGTCCTTTTGACTCCGCAATATATACAGAAATGGGACTGGATTTTCCAAATGAAGTTAGTTAGTTCGGTATTGACTATTCATGTGAAAACTAACCAGCTCCTACTAACAATTACGCTCGACATTTTACACATGATGACATGAACATAGTATTACTATGGGCAGATCATCCCCAGTTCTTATATTAAAGACTCCTTATATATAGAACTTATACTAGCTACCTGCCTGCCATCTTTGTTAGTAAATCCGACATCGCAATCACACAGGTACAGTCTTTTTCTTTCTCCAATAACTACTACAAGTAGCAGGCTGCAACGTGTGCTAGATCCATCAACTCTTGCCCGCGTGCACTGAATGCACACGCACCAATTTTTTGGACCAGACAATTGGTTTTATTGGGGGTGTCCTCTGTGTTGGCCGGGTTGGTTTAGGGTCCAGGGCGTGTCCGGTTTTCTAAACTGGGTTAATCTCTCCTTGCCAGATATAAAACGTTAACGTGTCCCATGATCGGTTTTCCCTTCGGCCTTATCCTCCCATTTGCGATGATCAGACACATCTATCGTCCTCTGAAGATCGAACACATGTACACTTGCCCATCCGTCTCTGTCTCGGCATCAATGCAAAATATGATTGACGAGGACATGCCTACTGAATGAAACCAGATAAACGTGGTTAGTTGCATATCAGCATATGCATGGCACGAATTAATGAAGGGTTTCCTCTCGCCGTGCAGGTACATATATATATTAACTGTGTCTGGATTAAGGGGGTCATACCTTTAATTAATTTATTGGTTTTGAATTGATAGATCTTGAAACGACTGTACTCTCCGAAAGGAGGGAAAAAAAAGGATCTTTGTGTTGATAGATCAGTATCGTTTTCTTTTGTGGTGTGGTTGTGTTTACTGTGGCGGAATCGGAGCTTTTTGTGTCGGGTGTGGCTACCCGAACAACGATAACCTATAACACCTTCATGTTTGTTTTTGCACATGTGATTGATGGTTGACGGAGCTATGGGCGAAAGCCTTGCCCCTGGTCTCTGACTGGTGTTGGCCACATTGGTGCTTGTGGGCGTCGTCTTCCTCCTTGAAGTCATCATTAAGTGGCTCTCTCCTGTGTTCTCAATGGGTGTTGGCATCATTCTAGATGTTTGTTTTCCTTCTTCGAGGCTTCATGCCTAGTAGTTTATGCTCCATGGTAGGGGTGTTTAGGTGGTTTGAGATAGTTGTTTGTCACATGGAGTCGGAGCTACTCATCTGTTTTGTGGTAAGACTGGCAACAATGACATGTGTCGGTCTCAGTAGTGGTGCCACCACAAGTTTTTCTTTGTTTTTTTCTCCGTGTAGGTTTAATTTGCTGGTTTCCCTCTAATTAATAGTGCAATTGTTAGGTTTTCACGTCGGGTTTTCTAATAAAATGGACCACCTATTTTTTTTTCTTAATTTAAAATAGAAAAACTTCATATCCTGTTTCTTGAGGTTTACCTTAAAAAAGAAAAGAAATAAGATCTTGGAATCACTTTGGTCTTAAATTGCATCATTCGTAGGTTCATAATCGATATCGTGTCCTCCACTGCTTAAATAGTGGACAGCAAGCTCGTCTTCGACACCGTCGAGCGGATCGTAGCCGAGTCCACCGACGTCGCCTGTGAGTTGTGATTCCTACTCTCCAAATCCCCGCCTTCCCAATGCAATTAGAATCTCCTAATTCAATGTTGTTCCTTAATCAGCTTAGTCTTCAGTTTCCAATGCAATTGGAATCTCCTAGTTTTTCAGGAATTATAGATTTAGAGTATGACATATTGACTTGTTGGTAGGATGGTAAAATGTGTCGGTAAGGACATGCTTGGGGGATACAAGTTAGATGATAAGAATTCCATTTTTAGTGCTCACTTGGGTATGCTCTTTTTGACAATATGTAATAAGGTTGAAATTAAGGTTGTGATTATCTGATGGAACTTGACGCATGATGTGAAATTGTGATGCGACATGAAAATTGCATGGATTACAATGCTGGAAGTCATTTACTGCCAAATGGTGGAAGATGCACTTTAGCACAATACATGTTCTGCGTGTGCAGCAATCACTCTACAGTTGAATCTCCTTTAGTGGTGCACCGTGAAAGAAATGATTATTTTGGGATGTTCACGAGTATAGAGGGCAGACCATATTGGTAATGAAGAACGTTGATGGCATTATGCATCATAGTGTACTTGAGCATCTCCGCAAAGATCTCCGCATTGATTTTTGTCAGTGATATCCTTTTCTGACAACTTAATTAGCGTGAGACACCAACCATGTTGCCTAGAATGCCAGCCAAATTGAATTGTTCAGCACACGGAAGTATATGCTACATACTTTTACATATGGCTCTTTAGGGGCATTCAATACCTCTGTACGGAACTTTGTTCAATCACTGCAACAGAAACTGCAGTTACTTACATATCATTTATTTAATTTTCATTCAGATGTTTACTTCAGGAAAAGTGGTATGGAACGCTCAGCTAGAATAACAAAAGATTTGGAGTGGTTCAGAGAGCAAGGAATTGCAGTTCCAGAGCCAAGTACCGCTGGATCAACATATGCAACTTATCTGACTGAACTTGCTGAGAGCAATGCCCCAGCCTTCCTTTCCCACTATTACAATATTTATTTTGCACATACAACTGGAGGGGTGGCTATAGGTAACAAGGTAATGCTATTCCAATATTGGATTTAAGTCCCATTAAGTTGTGTAATCAACTATTGATATATATTACTCGCATTCCATACCTAACCTGATTAAATATTCATTATATGTCTACTAAACTATAAACAAAATATAAACCAGCTGATTGAAATGAAATACTGAGTTCAACGCTACTTTCTTATCAGATGAGATGATACATTGTGATTTCATCGTTTCATGTCTCAACATGTTTCCCATTAAATGGATTGGCAGCATGGAGCTTTTTGTATGGAGTTGACAACAAGGTGTAAAGCTGAATATTTAGACTGATACATTTCTATTCTGGGTATCAGATATTCATGTAG
Organism: Oryza longistaminata; assembly: GCA_009805545.1. Taxonomy (NCBI): domain Eukaryota; kingdom Viridiplantae; phylum Streptophyta; class Magnoliopsida; order Poales; family Poaceae; genus Oryza; species Oryza longistaminata. The sequence continues at coordinate 9,340,207 of CM020182.1, read as the reverse complement.
TATAAAGTTCCTCTGTTATCTGGTGACACAGGACTATTTAAACATTTCGTTTCTATTTTCCTTTCATGTAGCAGCTTGTGGCCAAAATTGCTACCAAACCCACCAAAATATGGCATTGCCAAAGTTTGGTGATGGATTTGCAAATCAACATTTGGCCAGACGTTGACATCCATTGGCTCCAACCAAACAGCCCTATAATAGCAATGAATCTTCTTAAACAAGAATAGAGAGATAGTTGCTTTGTTCTCCCCATCTCTTTTGTGATTTTGATCACACCTGCATGCCCTCTTAACCTTTTTGAGTGAAATACAAGTTCTGTTTAAGCTTTCATATTTCCCCTAAATCCTCTTCACACTTGCACCATCATAATAATGATGCTAGATAATTTGTTCAGTATAAAGGCAAGTTTACTTTGTAGTTTGTAATATTACAGCTCTGTAAGTTCTTTGAACTCAAAATTTATTTAATTGCTCTCTGAAGAAGTATTAGTTTGAAATGTAACAGATATCCAAGAAAATTTTGGAAGGAAGGGAGCTAGAGTTTTACAAATGGGATTCTGATGTAGAACTTTTGCTAAAAGATACCAGGGAGAAGCTTAACGAACTTAGCAAGGTAACCGCCTCACGATGACTTTCTTTTATTTTCTTGTAAGCTTGAAACTGGAATTTGCCACAGAAGTTATATGCTTATATAACCTGATTAGTCTATCTGTCATACTGTCCAGCATTGGTCTCGGAAGGACAGGAACTTGTGCTTGAAAGAAGCTGCAAAATGTTTCCAGCATTTGGGGCGGATTGTTCGCTTAATCATCTTATAGTTCCTCATAGATGAGCAACTAATCAAATCAACCTACAATCTATTCCTGAAGACCGGAAAGCTAGAGATATATTAAACTTGAGGCTTAGTGCAGTCATTTTTGTCGAAGACTACACGTCTTAACTATGTTGAAGTCTGATCCAGAAGGATCTTCTGGTGTGAGACTGAAGCTGATCAGCGAGCACTATCCTGGACATCGAAAACACCAGGCCACAACAATAGCCTCTTTTCTGGCGTGCATGGTGGAGCTGCTCGTTGGAGTGAGCTCTTGCTTTCAGCAACTTCGAACTGTGCAAAGTTGAAGATGCTTGCTGCTGTCGATCAGGATGGTCTGAGCAAGCCATGGGATCTCACGCGTTCAATCGCAATGATGCCAGCCTGACACAATTCACTTAGCAGCAGAACACCATGCTAGCCAGCCAGGATCCCCCCATGCCTGCCAAAGCTTCGTCTCCTCTTTGTACCTCACCACATTATCCATTTATCCTTGCAATGAATTCGCTTTGCTTGTACCAATCCTAGCTACTACTACTACTACCATCTTACATTATCCTTGCAATCCATATTTTGCTTTTGCCTGTACCAACCCCTGGTGGAGTTTCTGCTGGACTGGAAATTGATGTACAAGTACTGTGTGTATATGCGTTTAAATGTACGTGCATATATCAATACATCATCATCACGGGGGTGAATGGTATTGATACCCGTGTTGTGGTTGTTGGAACTCAAGTCACGAGTGAGTGAGCCAGGTATATCCATCTAATGTTATCTGTGTATCTGCCAAGATCCAAAATGCTAGCAGTAATGGTTTCTTGCTGCCGATTCAGCTTGTTGCTCCAGAGCTGCAGCTGAGCATTTGTCGCAGGAGGCTCCCACACAAGAGAGGAGATGAGATGGTCTCTCTCGCTCGATGATTGGTCCCCGCCATGTGGGATTGGCTCTGCTCCCAATAGCAATGGCAATGGCAGCAGAGGCCTGGGGGCTGGGGCCATGGAGAATTATTGAAACGAATGGCTTGTCTGTTTAAATTTGAAGTAGTGGCCTTGAAACGTGTGAGTTTGTCTCTGATTTGATGAAATTTTTCATAGATTGCTGAACCTGGGCTAGCTTGGAGTCTCACCACTCTCTAATAAATTTTGTTATGAGAACACTTTCTTTTATGTCAACGTTACATAGTAATATATAATAAAAATGTAGTTTAAGAAATCGTCTCTGAAGGTCGGTTTTCGTAAGTGATTTTAAACTATAATGCACTACCGCCATTATCATAAACGGATTTTCTTATAATTAGTGTTTATGAAAATAGTTTTTTAATTAATGCAACGAGCAAATTTTTTTAACAAGGAAGAGAAAAAAATAATGTGTCAATAAATAATACTTCCTTTGTCCCATAATATAAAGGCTTAGTTTGGTTTAGTACCCTACCAATATGTTGGTAGTGCCAAACTCTAGACAAGTTTGGACTACCAATATTTTGGTAGGGTAGAGTTGTAAATGAGTGTGTCTGGATTTATACCAATTGAGAGCCAAATTTTAAATTATGGTGAAGAATATTCTAGAATTGTGCCAATTGAGTATAGGCATCACCAAACATTTGGATTCTAACTAAATCATCAATTTACTATTTAAATACTAAAAAAATTGGTATGACAACATTTTGGTATCAAACCAAAACGCCCCAAAGTATTATATGACAGAGCGAGTAGGAGAAAATAACAATGGCGAAGTGTCTACCTGTTCTTGCTTGCTGCTTCTTAAGTGGTTGTCGAACTCAAATACTCTAAAACTCCATACTGCTTTGTGCACGCTTACATTATCCTATACCCTTTTAGTTTCGTTATATATACTAGTTTACAACGAAACGCATCATCGCACTTTCGCTATATGAGTGTATGGGATCTACTTGAGAATTACGCAAAGTCGTGGAGAAAAGCAGCAGCACACACATCGAATGATGTCAAATGATATCAGTGAAATATATCATCTGAATTTTTCATCGTGATCAGCTACTAGGGTAGTAATATTCTTCTTAGCTTTCTGGCATGCACTTTCTGCTAGCTACTCCATGCGACCATGACATTACCACCAGCTTTTTGTTGCGACCAACTTATTAAGTACTCCCTCCATATTTTAATGTTATGACGCCATTGACTTTTTATTTAACGTTTGACCATTCGTCTTATTTAAAAAATTTACCTAATTATTATTTATTTTATTATGACTTGATTCGTCATCAAATATTTTTTAAGCATGACATAAATATTTTCATATTTTAAAAAAAATTTGAAATAAACGAATGGTCAAACGTTGGTCGAAAAGTCAATGGAGGGAGTAGTATATTATATCCATCCAGTTCACACACAATATCCCAATTGACGTGGAATTTATCTGGTTTAATTAACTAGGACGGATGCGTCAGAGTTGAGTTTTCCTTTCCCCTTACGCGTACTACCTACCTCCGTTCCTTTTTTTTTTTAAAGAAAACCTTATTTCTAATTAATTATACATCCGGACAAAGTTAAAAATAAGATTTTTTTCCCTTGAACAATAAAACATGTGGTTGATTATAACGATCTTTTTTTTTTTATCATTGATCGGCTGCTTAGATAACACGACTTCCTCTCACGCCCATACAGGTTTGTAGAGATCAAGAAGGGAAGAGGCGTCATGATATTCATGAACATGAGAAATGATTCCATGATGTTATAATGACATGCACTCCTTGAAGCTGTACGAGTAAATTACCAAAACATCTTTTTTTTAATTATTTTAGAGAAGTGTATTTTTTACCTGGTCTCTTCATCCAACCGGATATATGCAACATTTTTAAATTAGGAACTTAGTCTATTTAATAGGGAACTTAGCCATCAAATAACTCAATTTAAAAATTCGCTCCTATAGAGATTTGATCTTAAGACTTTGGGGTGCTACTAGGTCACTGGAACCACTAGACTACATGCCCTTTAAAAAAAATAAGCTGTTAGAGTTACGCTGCGTTGAGCCAAGATGAATAATAGCATTACCCAGTGATATATTAACCCTTTTTCTAACAGATATTAACAATAACAGAAATTTTAGTAGCTAGGACATGGCCACAAGATCACAATGACGAAACTCGCCCAAAGCCAAAGTAGAGGGTGACCTATATTATTTTATTATGAGACGGGTCCACCATGATCAAAATTTGTTGTGGTTTACGGGCTTTCAATTCTAGGCCCAACCAATGTAAATGTTTGCGTATGTCCGACTAGTCTAGGAGTTGGGTACAATTTTATGGAGATGACTACGCGTCGGACGTTCGATCCAAACGCTAACATCGGACGTCTATTTAATCGTGCGATATTCATCCGATAACTGACAGCAATTCAATTTGCACACGCAAAGACTGCTGGTAATACACCTTAGCTGCTACACGCTACTTTTACATGGCATATGCATCTCAATTAAGGCTGAGTTTAGTTCCAAACTTTTTCTTCAAACTTTCAACTTTTTCGTCACATCAAAACTTTCCTACACACACAAACTTCCAACTTTTTCGTTACATCGTTCCAATTTCAACCAAACTTCCAATTTTAAAGTGAACTAACACACCATAAATGATTGAACTCTCACTCCTCCCCATGCAGTATACTAACAACCTTTTTTCAAAACTTTAAATGATTTTTTCTTATAATTTACTTATCCGATAAATAAATTTGATTACGTCATTACATTCGTTGCAATTTAATCTTTATAACAAGATCTCTCTCACATGAGTATATTTTGATATGTGTATGTGTGTGTTTAAAAAAATGTTGTTTCTCTATTTATAAAATATTTTTTCACCCCACTTAATAAAATGTTTCACTGAAGTGCGACATTAAATATATACTGACTGCAACAAAGTTAATCGCTACTCGAAACATTAAGTCCCAACAAGTGAAACATAAAAAAGACTCATACGAAACATATAATTTATTTTCAGAAACACTTAATTTTGTTAAAATATTTATCACACATGAAATGTCGCGTTTGTATTTTTCGTAGAAAAAGAAATACTTACTGGAACATTTTCAACGACATAGTGAAACATCGTGAAATCCATATTGAAACATCAAAATAACACGATGTGCAACATTCAGAAAAAAAAACTCATTATCATATGAGATCTTGTTACGAAGGTTTAATTGAAAAGAATCTAATGATACAATTATATTAAAATCAGATAAATGGTTTAACATAAAAAATCATGGGTCCCATACCCCATACACACTTAGAGGCAGAGGCATGCCCTCTCATTCTGATTGAATTTTAAAGACAAACCACGAAACGTCTCTCTCGTTCTGATTGACCTTTCCATGGGTCCCATACCCCATACACACTTAGAGGCAGAGGCATGCATGAAGCACGTTCGATTTTTCTCTTTTGCCCGGACGGCAGATTGGAAGCAATTTCCCAATTTTATTTGTCTCTCACGGTTATATGGGATGTATATTATTATGAAATATATCATGTGAATGTAAGTTAGTTTACGGTGCACACTTCATCACACCAATTAACAAACATTACCAAAATATGGTTAAAAAAATTCTACATGTATTTTCAATACTATCACACCTATGTATAAAATCTTATTTTTAAATTCATTATATTTTCGAGGTAAAAAAAGATAAGATTATATTTACACTCCGTGGACACTACCTAATATTAAATGTTAAAAAGAATAGTAAAAGTTTTACATGTGGTTCTAATAATATTATACCCATGTATACAATTTTAGCTTTGGATTCATTATGTTTTCACCATCAAAGAAGATAATATTTTGACGGATTTAGACTCTTAAATTCTAACAGTAAAATTGCACATATTTCCTCCGTTTTATAAAAACCAATCTAGTACTAGATTTAACACCTTATAGTACTATTAATCTGGATATATATCTTTCCAATTTGATAGTACTACGACATGTCATATTCGGTTTTAGATTTGTGTTTTATGAGACCGAGGAAAAGTGAAAAACCATGTTAATTAGGGGTTAGGGCTAGGAAACGTATAATTAAGTAGACCGGCAGCGTACCTGCGCGTGTAGGCTATTTAAACGAGCCAACTCGCTTTGTATATCTTCACTACTCCGTACGGCACTAGCTAGGCTAAGCTACAGCTAACAATCATACTAATTAATTAATTAAGCATGGTGTGGATGTGTGTCGACCGATCGAGCCCTTTCCTGATCATGTCTACACCTTTTTGGAAGAAGCTTCGGGCTTGTTCGAATCGAAGGGTTTACATAGGATTTTTAGGATTCGTGATTTCTTAATTTGGATTTGCTGTTCATGCGTTCGTATTGTAGGAATCACATAAAATGAACTTTTGAGGAATATTGTATCATTCCCATGAAAGCACATGCATGAATTCCAAATGATTCCAAACATTTACTGCAACCTTTTTTCTTTTATTAACATTGGTTGTGAATCCTCCACTTTCTATTCCTGCGTTCTAAATATCCAATACTACAAAATTTCTCTGTTTTCTAGTCCTTCATTTTTCATATTTCCTGCGTTTTTTTCTTACTGTGTTTTTTCTACCCCATGTTCGGAAGGAGCCCGGAAAGGTTGTCTATGGATTAGTTCTTGAGTTAGGTGAGACAGACACCAGTATGGCCGATGTTGGCGGCAGTTGTCCCAAGCTGGTAATTAAGCAGAGCTAGCTAGCATACATATAGTGTGTTCTCCACTAGAGAGACCACTACTCAAAGCTTAGGTAGTGCTGGTCAGCACCCAAGATCCACATATATACCGCATGTGATCCATCGGCCTAACGCGAGCCAACTACGCCACGTTCCACGGAAAGGTTCTTCACCCCACTTACTTCACAAAAGTAGGTTGTCCCTCAACACCCAAGAGCTTTCTTAGGTCAGAGGTCACAAGTTGTTTCAGAATAGCCCTACATAAGTATATATATCAGAAAAATATAGCAAGAAAAAAAAAACAACCAAAACATAAATGATCACAATATGGAAGTATACGTTGGAGCCCCAGCGAGGTCTCTATTATGGCTCCCCCCAATGAAAGATGTATATAGATATTGATCATTAGGAGCTCGATCTGGAAACATCATTGAGGAGAAGAGGGTCCCTGTACAAGACGACATGTATAGATTAGAATAAATACAAATCAGAGTAAATAAGACCTGAGAAAAAGTAGAGCAATGTAGCAAGGTTGATTTGTATATTGAGTTCAATACAACTAGCAGGGTGACCTGCGCAATTGCGCGGTGCACCAAATTTATCTAATTTTTTATATACGTTATTCTCTTTAAATTTTATTAAATAGTCATCTTGTTGTAATAGTATTTTAGAAAATCGAACCTTATCATCATGGAACCCTAGTCAGGCAGTAAGCGTGTAGTCCGCGAGCGATTACAACCAAGTGCTCAATTGGTCCGATCAACAGTTCAGATCCATGTTGAATTAGTACTATCTATTTACGTATCTGGTATTTGTTCATACTGAGTCCAAATATGATATATATTCAAGCCATCAATCTCAACCATTAAAACTTGCACTGGCCAAAATCATAGGGTGTAAATATTTCTCTTTCCCCAATTAATGTGGGAATTTCTAGTCTCCACAGCGAACATGGTTTCTTCTTTCAAGGCTGTTTTAATAATTTTTAATTCGCTAATCAAAATATAAGCAGCTTCAAGCTGGATAAAATATAAGTGTAAAGCTGAATTAACCTACCAAGGGTTTTGAGACCATGCTTTTGCTGTTCCTTATAGGGTATCAAGACACCAAATCCTTCCAATGGTTTTTTGACATCTTCCTTCTTAAAAGCTGTTACCATGAGAGATAGTGGTAGATAATCGACCTGCATATAATAAATAAATATGGATTAAGATTTCTATGCATACTTGATAATTCTAAGGAGCCCAGCTAGGAGCGGAGCTGCATAGTTTCATGTTTGAGTACATCAAATAGATATGGATTGAGAGTAGACTTCTATGCATACTCGATAAATTCTAAGGATACCAGCTAGGAGCTGCATAGTTTGAGTATATCAAATTAGTTAATCATTATGGCAGAAATCAAAGTCCACCTATCTCAAATTCTGTAATATGGCAGCATATGTAGGCTGTGGCAGGCAAGCAACTAACAATACCAGTTTGCTGTTGTATTTCCAATCACGTTCCAAATGCACATATATCTAAGGAAGAACACATTCAAATAATAGGGGAACTGGTACTACAAGGCATATCAACATGTGGAAGACAATTCCAATAAGGAGCAGAATATGGGAAACAAGACAAGGTGACGAAAGGTATGTCTTCACAGTGGAGAAGTAACCAAGCAATAATACCATCGTAACAATAATTGTGTATTCATGCCAGTAAAATAAAGTCCGGCATCTCCAGCATAAAGTTCCATATTCAATTCAGTACATGTTCAACATATAATGCTACTTGTTTTGATTGGGAATGGAAAATTTACTTAAAAATCACCAGGTGCTGCTATACAAATGACTGTTAATTTAATACACTGTTCAAAACAGTGGTGAAAGTTTCAAACAAGTGGCCTTGGGAAACAATAGTTTCCGTTGCCTTCTCAAATAAACCATATTGCTGATGAACTGCTGATATGCTCAGATTCAAAGGAGTGATGATTGACTCCTGTAAATTCACAAACTAAGAGACAGTCTTACATATATAATAGAAATCTAGAAGATAAACAAAATATTTTCTGTGACATGGATCCATCGACCTAATGGATGAAATTAAATGCAATTTGAAGGATCAAGAGGAATTCCCCCCAGCACAAATTTCTCAAGAACATGCAAGTACAACACTGCATTTGTTAAATCTAAAAGAGTAATTCTAACCTGACCTTAGGAAGAAAGTCTAGCACAAAGGGAACTCCACCTTTTGTAAACTTCATCCTCTGGACATTAGACAATGGAGCCTAAAGGGGCAAAAAGAAAAACACGGTAAAATATTTAAATTTGTGACTGCCAAATAACCAAGCTTCTAAACAGATGAATACAGATATTTTTTTTCTTACAGTCATTATAACAGCATCGAAAGATTGGTTCTTTCTGAGATCTTTCCCTTTAGCATCTTTTGAATCAACAGAAATTGACCAACCACCAGAAGAAGAGACTCCATCACAGCAACATGCCAATGACAACACTTCTGTACCAAGCTTCACGTTACCATCTCCAACTTCATTGTGAAGTGCATCTATTAGTGACTGAAAAGCAATGAACAACATAAAACCTTTAAACACCCAGATGTTATGTAGTATAACTGTAAAACTTTTCAGCATGGTTAGCGTGCAGGCAAGTATCGCAACTCCCAATTAATAAAGTATACTACATGATAATATTTCCCAAAATGTCATCTTCTGAGATTATTCGCTATCACTATCATTCAATCTATTTAGTGGTGTCTAAGGCTCTTGGTATGTTTTATTCTTATAGTGCTGTAGGGTAAATTAAGTGGAAACCCAAACAAGCAATTATGCCTATTTTGACTCTACAAGCTCATATAGTTAAGTATCATGGCTCATGAAGGAAAAAAAATACTATATACTTTTGAATAAATTTAGCTTCTATTCTAGGTCCAATGGTCCACATGTAAGAAGCCTTTGAAGCTTGTATGGTTGCATGAGTGGTACCAGAATTTCCTTACATCGTTTATCAGATAAATTTAACTTACAAATTAGATCATGTAATGCTCCAACGAATTGAACATATAGCAATTGGACTTTTGTTCATGATCTTAAATTCTTGATACATATACCCACTGCATTCAACTGCCATGATTTTTTGTTTTGACATCATGTTTTTTTAATTTCGATTGCCAAAAATAAGTATTAATGATACCATGACTATAAAATACTAAAAATCATAACATTAACTTCAAGTAGGTGCATATCAGGTTAACAAATAATAAGCAGTAAGGACTGAGAGCACCATCTGTCCAATGAAAAAATGATAGTAAAGAAATAGGTAACAGCAGGAACCAAAAACGAGCTAACAGCAGGAGCCCAAAAAAGAGATGCAAGCAACAGGGATAAATGAAATCATGAAAATGCACTATGCAGTAAATTCACATGGCGGTGTTGACATTTGAATGGACAGGATATAGCATGAGCATATGGACGTGGACAAGTGAATTAATGATAAGGTAAATCTTGAATGAACATCAATGCACAAACTACAAAACTTACTTATTCTCCAAACAAACTACTCCTACAAACTTACTTATTCTCCAAACAAACTACTCCTACAAACTTACTTATTCTCCAAATTCCATAATGCTGGAAATGCATGACGAATCTGCACAGAATAAAATATTACTCAAAACCAGAACAGTTCTACACAAGAAAGTGATATGTTTTGATCATTTTGAATGAGAATTGTTATGACTTATTGATACGGCTCAAGGAGATTAGCCCCCAAAAGTTCTAGCCGTATCAGTTATCATCCCCAAGAACACATCACAAAGTCAAGCACATATGTTGTTTATACGCATAATTTACATAAAAATAATTATGACTACAATTTACTGTAGAAATGCAAAGGTGCTGATATGGAAAATGCAAATAGTGGGACATGTTATAATAACTTACTGATAATGACTCAGGATCTCCTCCGCTTGTTCCAGCCACAAATGGATCAATAAGATAGTCAACAACCTGTAATAGAGTTATAAATTCTTACCCTCTACTGATTGTAATGGGCATGTAAGTTGCAAAGTGTTGATTGTATTCACTTAACAATCCATAAATTTCTTCATTAAAAATGAACTTGCCTCTTTTCCAAAGTGGCGTTCAAAGAAACTTGCAACACTGCAAAAGAGAAACCTGATTATCTCTACATATACACAGAAAAATCACGCTGCAAATGTATTCTCTCCGGTCAGAAAACATGTTGTTTTTGACATCAATAAGGTCTTCAAAGTGTAGCTTTGACCACTAAATTCTGTTGCAACGTATATAAAAAAAAATGGTAAAATCATAATATTATGAAAATACTTTCTCATGCATTCAATCTAAATATTGAACTGATTTTATGTACAAAGTTTTAAAAGTTTGACATGAAACATGACCAAAGGGAGTGTGTGATATGAAGTATATATTTGCATTTCACAAGGGCATGAGAATGAAGGAAGAACACAGGAAAAAAAACATATAACTATATTATCAGTGGTTCATGTTTACAACAACTCAAAATAACATCAGTATGAAGGCTCACCTCTCACTTAAATGCTCATCAGACACTTTTCCCGAGGTCCTTCTGCTAGATTTCTCATAGAGAAATGGTTCCAGAAATAACTTGAGCTGCAAAGAAAAGACCATGTTTTACTAAACTCAATACAGTAATATAATATGACGGTTGCAATCAGTCGATCACACAGCTTGAACACGAAAGATCAGGAAATGTACAAATTTGTAATAGTGAACTGAAAACAAGTAAATAAAGTCACGGTGATCAGTTTAATATGATTGTTTCTACACTAGTGAATTTTAATCCATCAGTGACAAGTGGAAACAACAAGCAACTTGTTGCAAATAGGTCAGGAGGTCATGATATGTTGTAGCAATAAGCACTCAATAACTTACATACCTTTGATTTTGTAGAAAGAACAGTGCTTTTCATGAGCACAATGGGATCTGAGGGAATCTTATGTGACAAAAAAAAATTCAAAAGTGAGGCATACTATAGGAAGAACAAAACAAGATGCATCATATCATGAAAAGTCTATTTACCAGTGTTGGTGCTCCATCTTTGACAATGTAACGCTTGTGTTGTGAGTTAGGCTAAAGGATATCGAAATATTAAACATATCAGTGTAAATTATGAAACAGAAGACATTCAAAGTAGTTAACCATCACAGATAACATTAGCACATACATACTGCTGTTTGCCTTGTAGGCCAAGATCGTCAATAAGCCTGCTTGCCTCCAATTCACTCTCTGTCTGGAGGCAAAATAATTAAGTTACAGAGAGAACAGCAAATTGAATCAAGCAGGCATGATAAGATTTGCACGCAGGTAAAAAAAAAAGTGACTAGTATTGCACATGTGCCCAAGCAATGAAACAATCTTAACCTATTTTGTCAGTGGAGTATTCAAATAATTTATTTATTTTACTAAGAGTAGTACAAAGTAACTAATATGGTAAGTATAATAGTTATAGATCATGGTGAATGAAATCGAATCAGGTATGATAAGTTACATAACGGTGTTCAATGATGCTCATAGCAGAAAAGGGTTCACGTCTATTGTGGGATACGAATGCAGAAGAAAACAATTTTCCATTTGCAGGAACAACTGTGTGCATCAGTGAGCAGCTTGCATTTCGTTCACAAAGACATGCTTCCTCAGCCTGCGCACCAAGGAGCACTACTCGCTAGTGTGCTCCAGCCCTCAAATAGCCGCAGCAGCGCCAGTGCGCCACAATCCAAAACATACAGAAGCAGCATTTTCAGCAATGCAGACCAACACAGCCCGAGATTGTGATCAAACAGAAGCAGCGAGGCACACTTTGCAAAGCGCGCTCACCATGGTGTTGGCCCCTTCGTCCCAGATGAACCCGCCCTCGGAGTTGGTCGTATCTTCCCACCCGCCCTGTCGGCCCGCCTCGAACACCGTCACCTGCACGCCGCGCTTCCTCAGCTGTAACGCCGCCCGAGCCACTGCCAGAGAAGGCAACACATTTCATCAATCATAAAAAAAAAAACAACCTCCGCACTCACACGCACCCCAAACCTAGGGCAGAACTGAACCACCCCAGAGAGACACGGCGAGCGCGCGCGGCTCCCCCCACCCACTGACGCCCGGCCGCCGACGACGGCGACGGACCTGCCGCCGCGGGGGTCGTCGGAGGCGGCCATGGCGCGCGCGGGGCGGAACCGGGCGGCCGCGCGGATGCTGCGACCCGCGAAGCGGGTGGGGAGCGTGAGCGTGAGCGCGCGACGGCGACGAGGGAGGGAGGAGAAGGTGGTGGTGGGTGGTGGTGGCAGGAGAGAGCATCTTGATTTGGGGGTCTTGGATAGCTATGGATGGGGATTTGGCTTGTTGGTCCTGTGCGGGCGGGTTCGTCCCTTTCCGATCGGAGCCGGTGGGGAAGGAGGGAAGGAAGAGAAGTGGACTGGGAGGTTGGGAGCGTGGGACAGTCGCCGAGGAGGCCTTGAGGTCAAAACCACAGGCTTTCGCACGCAGTTTTGACACTTTTTTTTTTTTTTTGTATTGGTACTCCACGGGCCAAGGCCAACTGACAGCCAGACTTGGGCGTGCATACGGCCCACAATTGGATTGAGCTGATAAGCGACTAGTCCGCGCGCGCGTCCGCCCGCGCGATCAGTTTGTCTCTTAGTCCCTATACTACTGTATTAATATAATATAATATTTACTATATATCTATACTACTATATGTATATAACTATATATACATACTATAAACTTTTGTTATACATATGTGTGTATAATATAATTTTTATAATGTATACATTTTATTGTATAAATATACACCATGTATATAAAATTTGTATGCGTACAGTATAAAAAAAACCTAAAAATAAGTGTATACAAACTTTATATATGTGTTATAAAAACTTTTGTATAACGTTGGTAATAAAAAAATTGGTAATGCGTAACAGTATAATAAACTAAAAAAATACACAATACAAGTTTGGGGTTATACACGGGTTACAAGTTTGTATTCCGTACAAATTGGAATAAATACATACGTATAAAACCAAATACACACAGTTACACAAAGTGGTATAACATTATAATAAAAACATTGTGTTATACTGTTTTATACCAAAGTTTAAACCCTTACAATTGTATAATGTTTAACACAAAGTTTAATATTTGGTATATATACAAGTTTTGCAATACATAGTAATTAAAAACGAAAAAGAGATAACGGAAGAAGGAAAAAAGAAACGGAAGGTAGAAAAGAAAAAAAACAAGAAAACAAAAAAAAGAAGCGAAACTGGAAAAAAAAACAGAAAAAAACGGAAAAAAAGGGTGTTTCTCGGCAGCCGGCCGTCCGCCGCCCCCCTGCGGCGACACGTGGTCTAGTCGCGGCTGTTTTTCCATTTTGGTCTTTTTGAAAAACTCTTATTTCGCAAATGACACCCTAAAAATATTCCCAGAAATGGGGTCCTTTTTTGGGGCGCCAAGAGGTTGCTTGGGCGGCCCGTCGTCCCCACGGGACGGCCCAAGCCTTCCTGGCGCCGCCTCTCTTCCTGCCACCGTGGGACTGAACGACGTGGCAAGAGGAAGGGCGCCACATGGCTGGCCGTGCCCCCACCGCCTCCCTTCCTGTTTTTTCCTATGTATTTGGAGTTGCACGTTGTCAGTTTTGTTTTTAAATTTTTTTTTTTGGAATGTTTTTCCTTTCACACTTAGACATCAGATAAACAACCAACCACAAAAAAAAAGTGTTAAACCTCGACTAAGCCACTTAGCTTAAGTCTGAAACTAGCTAGCAAATATAGTCTAAACTTTGCACCTTCACATAATTATTTAGACACTCTCTTTAAGTTAAATGGACCATAACTTCTTAGTAAAAACAGCATGTTTTTTAACATAAGCTCTAATGATGCACTCTAACATATAATGAAATATAGATTGATTACTTAATCTAATTCATTATAACCACATGAAATGAATAAGCCCCATGTTTAAAAACATTAAGAGAGATAACAATTTTTTTATTTTATTTTTTGAATTTTTTTTTACATTTCTAAAAGAGAACATAGGAACAACATATAAAAATAAACCTCAAACGGAACAAATAATTGGTGCTTCGTAGAATTTTTCCAATCTACCGAAACGGACAAAATTATTCCAATTTATTTAAAATATGGCCCGTAACTTTCCTCATAGGAACTCAAAATCAGGCCAAATAAATTCCACAGGACAATCTACAGAAAATGTTACATCCCGATTCTCCCCCAGCCTTTTGCCCGGGTTTTCGGCGTATTAAACCTCCATTCCGCTTGCGCAAGATTGGGTGGTTTTTCGAGGAGAGAAGTTTTTTCTTTGTAGAGCTTTGTTGGAAAAATTCCCACCAGCCACTATTTCTTTCGTCCGTTTGAGTTTTATTTTTTTTTATATGGTTTTGGGTTCTTGTGAGTTCCTTAAGTGGGGAAAAAATTCAAAAAATGAAATAAAATAAAATTTTGTGACATCTCCTCTCCCTGCACTAGTTTCGGAAGGAGAGGGAGGAGGAAAAGGAAAATTCCTACAGGTCCAATATTATGCCTATTTGAATTTATTCTATGGTTGTGTTCTGTGTGGGTCAAAGCGTGGAAGAAATATCAAAATAAAGGAAAAAATAAAAAATTCCGGGGGGTTGGGGGGGGGCGCCACCAACTCCTGGCGCGCCCTTCCCACTCACCTCAGACATCGCCCCGCACGTCTGGCCGGGGGACGGTGCCAGAAGAAGGCTGGCCGTCCCCCAGTTTGGGACGTAGGCGCAGCCAACTCTGGCGCCTAAAAGGACCATTTCTAGGATAAGTTTTTAGGTTATTTTGGAAATAAGTTTTTTAAAAGGACAAATGTGAAAAAATCAGTTCCTAGCGCGGCGCGCCTCCCCGACTGTTTTGCCCCTCAAATAGCAATTCGCGCCCACAATTGGTTTCGTGCGAATTTTCCCCGCCTCAAACACCCCAGGGGGGCGACTGGTTTGTCTGATGAGAAGATTAAATAAATATATATATAACGAGATAAGTCATTAGCTAATACTGTATTTTTAGTTAAATTATTAATTATTTAAAAAAGATTAATATAATATTTTTAAGCAACATTTCCAAAGGATTTTTCTTTAAAAACAGAAAGTGTGCTTGGAACGAACGCACCGCAGACTTGACTACTCGTCTCGAAAAAAAAAAGAAAATCATGAATTTATGTATATTTGAACATACCCCATGTTTAGTAAGGATTTGGTTTTTTTTTTTTACAGATGAAGTATGTTCCAAATGAATTATAAGGTAAGACCTCAATAAAATGGGTTTCCTATTTCTTTTCTTAAAAATCTTTAATTTTGGGTTACGTATTTATATAATTAGATTTATGACCTGAATTAATCCTTGTTATCAACACTGGATGATCCCACTAACCTTGTTAAACATCCTTGGTTCTTACATTTGGCAAAACATAATAAAGCAGGTTAAACCCTTTTAACTAATTTTGCCTTAGCACCAAGGTTAATAGGTACAGAGAGGACGGTCATGCCCCGCATAAGTGAGACGAGAATGGTATAGCCGCAATGCGAGGAACCGAACGAGTTGAGTCCAACCCACACGGGAAGATATAAATTTGATAATTGCATTCGCCAAAGTTCACAGCTAGCCGACGTGGTTCTTTCCCTTTGTAGTAGATCAGATCAGCGGATGCCCATTTCTTGACACCTAGCCAGGGCCCTCGTGAACCTTCTCAACTTTCGACTTTGAATTACTGAATTGCGCAGCCGCGACATCTGTCGCTGCTTGGCTCGCTGCTTTCTTCTTGTTTGTTTTGCGCTGCTGCTGCTCCTCGTGCTGCCGGCGGTTTGCCTGGCTACCACCTCGTGCAGCCTGCACCCTTGGCCTGCAAGCTGTCGACCTCCCGCTGGCGCTGAGT
>CM020182.1:9308635-9323675 GCA_009805545.1 Oryza longistaminata | reverse complement strand
GAGGCGGGAAGGACCCCCCGTCCCAGGGGACGATGCCTGCTCCCCGGCCACACGCGGAGCGTCGAGTGCGGCGTGGAGCTCGCTGCACGGGGCATCACCGGCGCTTGGTCGGCGGGGGCTCGGCGCCGCGGCGACGAGTCCAGCGGGCGACGAAGGCAGGGACATCTGCGGGGCCGGCGGCGAGGCCATCGTCATCGGTTGGTGGTGGCGGCCTTTGGCGAGCAGGGCGCTTGGGCATGTCCCCCCCTCGCGCGCATACCGCCGCCGCCGCCGCCCCCTACATCCACAAGCTGCCCGCCGGCTGTGGATCCGCCTCCCCTCCGCGGAATCCGCCGCCGGCCAGGCGCCGCTACTCACAAGCTGCGCCGGCGACGGATCCGCGCTCCCCTCCGCGCGCATTCCCGCCGCTAGTCGCGGCTTTCCTCTCCTCTTCGCCGGCATCATGGCCTCCGCCTCCCTCCCGCGCGCCGATGCAGATGCCGCCAGCGCCGCCTCTGCCAGGCCCGGCTCCCCTCCCTTCGGCCGCCGCCCGGCCTCCGCCTCGCTCCTGCGCGCCGATTTGCAGACACCTCGCCGTGCCGGCCAGGCCCCGGCTCCTCTCCCTCGCCGCGCCGCATGCCGGCCTCCGCCTCCATCCCCACTGCGCGCGTTGACGCGCCGTCGCTAGGCCGGCTCCCTCCTCCCTCGCCGCGTGCTGTCGCGCGCCGCAATTCGCTAGCAAAAGGAGAGAGACATGAGAACTCAGAGACTGTGGATAGGGCTAGAGATGGATTGTTTCTCAAGGTATTTTGGGCATTATGAATTTTATTATATTTTTTCTTTTTTTAAAATCAATCTTAACGGGTACGTGGAAATAGGGTCAAGACGGAAGATTCGTTTTTGGAAAAGCAGGGTTCAAATTAAGCAAACTAAAAAAAAGTTTTAGGGTAAATTGGTAGTTACAAACACTCAAAACGGGGTCAATAAGCGATTGTCCCTATATTTTGTCTAATAAATTCGGGCAACGTCCGAAAGTAGTAACGGGTTTTTTTTTTTCCATATTCCTCGCGCTCGCGAGGTGGGTCGGGCCGGGGATCGGAAATACCCGCCCCATTATTCGAGTGGCAACGAACACAAACAGAAAAGGATAATATCGCGAAGGGAAATACATTTAACCAAAACCCTGGAAAGTAGCAACGAGAAAAGTTAGGTTTTGCAAGCTTTCGCAGAGGATCTTGTGGCGGCCGAATTCCAATTCTCATCTGGTGCCAGATGCTCCTGTGGTCTCCCGCCATTCCTGCTGCAAATCCCACCCACGCAGCACAGCAGCAAGCAATGGCAGCGAGCGCCCACCTGCCGTGCTGGGAGGGACAGGCGGACTTGGGGGCGGCGCCGTTGTCATGCGGATGCGGAGAGCTCCCACCGTCCCCCACCTCGGGACCGGATCCATCGAAGGCACGACGCTCGCCGGAATCCTCTTGAACAGCCGACCCATGTTGCGCCCGCCCGGCGCGGTTGTTGCCTGGAAGCTGTTTGATGAAATGCCCACTAGAGCAGAGCAAGTGGATGGAATCGTTTGCTAGATGAGATTTGCTTGCGACGGATTTTTGTGCAAAGCTGTTTCGCATTTGTCGAAGTTTTATTTTCACCTCGGTTCGTAGTGGTATATTTATAGTTTATTATATATATTTTTTCGAAATGTTGTTTTTCACTCTAAGGTTTTACCGGTAGAATTTTATGGTAGATAAACAAATGTGGGGGTGACATTAATGCCTCCTGCTATCCAGGACACATAATCAATAAACTTGCATGTTAAAGTTGCACTGGTTTTATCCTTGTTACATGCTCTGACAGTTTGATTGTGCTACGGATATATGTTTGCCAAAGGATGTTGCATTTTCAACTAATAGGCTCCCGTTGTTTATTTGCCATGTGTATAACCATCAGCTTTCAATCATATTGCAGGATAACACCACAGTAAGGTTACTCAAGTGAGCACGAAAGATGGACCCATCGAATCACTAGTAGGAGAGGCTGACTCGCAAGTTGCCATTCAGAAAGACTTGGTCTTACAGACGGAAGATGAGGATACTGAGGCTCTCCTTGACACGTAAGTTACTGAATCGCTAGTGAAAAGGTTTAGACATATGTTCACTGCTGTCGGAATGACAGATATCTGTCTTTTCAGGAAGAAGATGGTTAATGACACTGGTATTTTTTTTCTCGTACAGGTCATATCATGGCATTGGTAAGCAGAGGCAATTTCAGAACGAATGAAGGCGTGAACTCGTGGCACTTGAATCTGCAAATGTTTATGCACTTATGGAAATGAAACCGTGTGGTAAGAGGTAAGGCAACATCGCAACCATTTCTGTGCTCTGTCAAATGCAGTGTCATTTTTGGTGGAAACCAATTGCAGAATTACTATTCCTGCTTTTATGTCCGTTATCAATGCAATAGCTCACCTTTTGCATTATTGAATATTGTGTCCATATCATTTTGCGCATTCTTCTGTTATCTTGCATTATGAGGGCATACTCAAAGTGTTTGCTTATGAAACACTCTTTTGCTTCTCTGCTTGCCCCTTGTTAGGAGTCAGCTTAACTTATCACATAGACATTGTAATGTTACCCGTACAATCATTTGTGATGCTTTTCAATTGTCTCATCAGAAGAGATGCTAAAAATTAATTAGACCTGAATGTCTTGAAAAGCAAGTTCCCATCAGGTAATGCAGCTTTCTAAATCAATGTTTTAAATAACGGGCTAAGACGATTAGCAGTTAGCTTCTCAAACAGCTATAGCGGGCTAAATGGAGCTATAGCAGCTAAATTGTACATGAGAACAAATAGCTAGAATCCTTCTCAAACACGCTGTAGCGGGAGATTTAAAACCCTGATTCTAATTTAGGCTTACCTTGATGCTAGTGCAACACCATGGTCTTGTTTGCTAGAAATTAATACATTTTATTCATTTTGTAATGTATGGAAGATCCATATCCCAATGCCTGTCTCAGCATTTTTATACTAGTGCAAAGTGCGCAAGAAAAATAACTGCTAAAATCCTAACAGATACTTCACCCTGTGAATAAACTTCTTGACAGATCAGTATATATATTCTTATTAATCGCTTTAAGTTATCTGATTTTTTTTTTGTATCTGGTCCTGGCTTTAATTGGTTATACATGTTATTATTTTTTCCATCAAACAATCCAAATGTTAACAGCTGTAATTTGAGATATGCAGGTATTGGAGGGCTTAGAATAGCTGTATAGGTTTTGGTTGAAGATTTTGATGAATGGCTTGGTATTTTCAATGTAAAGCTTAGGCATATGAGAGAGGAATATACAATCTGTAATTTTCCGTTTACTTTCCGAATCCATATTTCCAAAGTGTCTTCTTCAATTTCTCTATCATCTTTCTTTCAGACAGTTCTGAAATGAAAGCACATTTTAAGATTGTCTAAAACAGATTTTAAATCTACTAAAATGGAGGTTATTCAAAATATTTGCAATTCTTGTTCTCACTAGATAAAGTATGTAATTCTCAATACTTTCACTCTACAACTTATGCCATTTTAACTGTTAGGATGTGTAAGGTTCACATATGCTTCTCTCTCACACTTATATGTGATCATTGAAGTTCTAATGTTATAGTCAGCCATGAGACTGCTAAAAAACAATAGTTTTCCTGCTTTTCCAAACCAGCTAAGTTTTTCAATGCAACTACGTTTTGTTTAAAACTATTTCTCCAAAGCATGCTACTGCTGCTTAATGATCCAGAACAAATTCATGCATTTCAGTAATGCAGATCAAATTCAGGATGTATCAAAACCAGCTTATGTTTCTTTGGTCACCTTAACGTTGAATTTAACTAATTGCTGTCTTTGGTTTTGCAGATAGAATGGCGTAATAACAAGTTAGAGCTACAATCTGATAGTAATGTGGCATTGATTGATGAGCTTGACAAAATGCTCGTGCTCCTGCAAATACCACCTGAGGTTCATTACCTTTTAGCTTATTTATGTTCTATTTCCCTAGATGATTTGAAATTATGATATTTATGTTATATATTGCATTGTAGTATGAGGCATCTTTAACTGGAGGTTCATTCGATGAAGGCAACATGGTTAAGAACATTGAAGCTTGTGAGTGGTTGACCAGTGCTATAAAGAACCTAGAAGCATCGAATCTGGATCCCATATACGTGAAATTGCGTGCTGTATGTTCTCTCTTTTCCTTTTATCATATTTAACCTTGTTGATAGTATACTTGCTATTTTTTCCCTTAAGACACCCATGCCAAATATTAATCTTTTAGATATGGGTACATGAATTAAGAAAATGAATGACCTTCTTGTCCTGTAGTTTGAAAATGATACTTCATTTATTAATGGGGGATACCATGAAATTAGCAAGGGATACAAGAGGAGGGTCAGGTGCATCAAATTACTGTAGCTACTAATATTTATAGAAGAGTGAAAAGTTTAAAATGATTTACTCTTGGAATTGGACTATTGGAGAGAGTAATCATAATGACTTTATATTAAGCTGTCATTTTTGAGAGGATTCTCCAGTTTGAGGTCGTAAAAAGCAGAGGTATGAATTGCAACTGCACTCCCTGTCTGCATATCTATGCGCCTTTAACCAGCCAAGGGGAGGTGCAGCAGGCGTGGCTGTCCGATAGCATTTTTGTACCGTGTACTCCAATTACATGATCTGTGATATCTGTCAGTCTAGTTGTTCAAAACTATTGATTATTTCGGATGGTTTGGAGGAAGTGTTTACCAATTCTTCGTTAACAATCCAATCATTTGGTTCCTTCGTTCTGGTTAACATCCAACTTGATTTGCCAGTTATTGCACGCACTGTCAACATGAGCGTGTGCCAATTATTAATCAATCCATGGTACCTCAGTTTTACACAAGGGATTGTTCGGTTAATCCCCAAGAGGAAGGGATGGGAGGGGATTGAGGGGGGTTTATTTCACACCTCAATAGGTGTGAAATATATATATAGTTTTTGATACTGTCAAAACAATAATTTGACTCAGCTAATAGCATAATATTCAATGTCCACTGAAATTCATTCAGGTAAGGGAGAAACGTGCAGAATTTGTACTTCTAAAGTGCACATTGCTACCAGATTGAGAAGTATGAGCGCAATGTGCGGCAAATTGGAGTTGTACCCTATATTCCGAGGTCCATTGTTATGGTTTCATATTATATGCACAATAGAATAATCCACTGTGGTGTTTATGTAATGTGCATAGTCCAGGCTTGATGGATATTAATTTAGCCTCATTATTTCATATTATATAGGTTCTCACAACTTGCAGCACGTATGGAGCAGTATATAAATGGATCCAGGGATCTAGTTGATCAGGCCTATACAAAAATTGTAAGACTTTGTAGACTGGATCATTTGTTTGTTCTCAAATAAGTACCTTTTGTATGACCTCAGTTACACGATTAGCCACTGACTATTATGAAAAATAATTCCAACAAATACTTTTAATAAATTCTATGAATTTCTTCTTTACGCAGATCTCAGTGTTCTGTGACTTTTTTTTTATGAAAGTTAAATATAATCATAACCATATTTTAGTCATTAAATTATTTTTTTCTGAACAGGTGACCATTATGTTTGTGACCCTCGAGAAAATTGCTCAAGTGGAACCTAAATATGTTGACATTGTACTATTGGAGAATTATGCAGCTTTCCAGCACAGGTTTATTCTATTTCTTATTCTCTTTGTTCTCCTGTTTCAGGTGTAGTTTACCAGAGTTGGGTAAACTTCATCTTTTACCCTCGAACTCTCAGTGAAGTCTAATTTTCACCCTCATCTATGAAACACTTATATGTCACCCTAAACTTTCAATACCGCAAACTTCACCTGGAGACTAATTTTAATGGTGGTTTGAACTATGTCTAAAGTGGCAACACGATTTAATGCTATCGTGGCCACTGACTTGACTCACATGCCACATTTTTTCTTCTCATTTCCTCACACAGTACAGTGTTGAAAGAGGGAGATGCAAAGAGGAAAAATGATACAGAACATATGATATGTGATGCAATATCAAGTTAGGAAAAAATAGCAATGCTACTCTTAAGATTGCTAAAACCACCACAAAAAACCATCACGGGACGAAGTTTGTCTGGTTTGGAAAGTTTAGGGTGAAAAATTACCAACTTTGTAGTTTAGGGTGAAACTTCGACTTTGATGAATGTTTTTTGAAGGCCGAAAAAAAACTTTACCCAACAGAATTTGCTATACTTACGAGGACCTAGTGGCCTGTACTACTCACATTAACTTGGTACATGTTGTATGATATGCAGTCTGTACGATTTAGCAAATGTTGTACCAACACTTGCTAAGTATTATCACCAAGCTAGTGAAGCTTATGAACAAGCTTGCTCACGCCACATCAATTTAGTCATATATATCGTAAGTCATCTGTATATCCTCATGGTTCAGATTTTTGGTAGTGCCATTTATTTTATTCTGTCACCACTAAAATATTTCTTTTACAGCACTTCGAAAAATTATTCCAGTTTGCTCGGAAAATTGAGGAACTAATGTACAACATGAGCCCTGAGGAGGTAACCCATCACATTTGGTTGTGCATTTCAGTTTCAAAGGCGACATCATTGAGTTATTATCTTCTTCGGGACAGTGCACCCACAATATTGATCCTTTTTCGGACTATGGTCCATTTCTTGAAGTTTGAAGCAGATACCTGTTCTGGCAGAGGATTCAAGATAATTAGATGAGATGACCAAATACTTAAGCCGTCTTTTGTTGAAATAATACCACCGAAATATTGATGGTGATGAACATATGAATTTCTTATTTTTATTTTTTTCAAGATCTATAATAGGATGAACACTCATATGTGCAAAATGCCCCTTAGATTTGTTTGGCCAGATACACTTCTATTCCATTAATTACATACATTTTTCATAGTTTTATGCATTGAAATTTAAAAAACAGGGGACTAGTTCTCCATGATTTTAGTTATATTAGCATACTGTGATGCCTAATTTTTTTATGGATGCTTCATATTACATTATTATACAGATACCTTTCCAAGTTGGAATGTCGAAGGTAGACTTCCGTAAGATGTTGAAGTCCAGCTTAAGTGGTGTAAGTAAAGAATATAATCATTTTTCCCCTTTCTCATGTTATTTTTTTGAAATTTTGTTTTACTACAGCCTCATATCTGTCTCTGCACGTCCCTGTTTCATTTCACAACAGCTTGACAAGACAATCAATGCAATGTATAGAAAACTACAGAAGAATATTACGGCTGAAGAATTACTTCCTTCTCTATGGGATAAATGCAAGGTATGTTCTCATGTCACTTGAAATAGTAAACTACATGGGTAAACTATTTGCATTCTGTTTACAATGCAAAGGAAATGAAATTCAATGCCGTCTTGTTAAGGGAAAAAATATAGTTGAGACTTGATAGTTGAGAGATGGAGAATGTTGGGAGTTGATTAGATCAATTCATTGTTCAACTTCAAGCAGATTAGCATACAACAACTTATCTAAAATATTAATAGGAAAAATCCTTTCTCTAACTTCTTATCTTAAATATTTCTTATGTCTAATCGAATCAAACACCTAATCATGAATAGCATACAGTCACTGGTACTGTTCAAGCAAATGGATGTTAATTCCTGCATATAACAAAAATATTTTGTTTGCTCTTACAGAAGGAGTTTCTTGACAAATATGCAACCTTCCTCAAATTGATTTCCAAAATATATCCCAGTGAAACAGTAATTTCAGTGAATGAAATGAAAGACACCCTAGCTTCCCTGTGACAACTTTGCTCTTGGAGCACGTCTACAAGGTACATGTTCTTTGATTTTTGCTGTTGTGCTTTTTACATATTAGTACCATTTGTACTTTATTGTAGGATGTATCGCATAATTATTTTATCTTTTTGGTCAATTGTATGTTTGAAGAAAATACAATTGAATGTGGTATTCACTAACATTATTTTGTCTCTTTTCAAAGACAGTATATAAGGCTTCTTTAAAACATATCAACTTTTTACCTGATTTCATCAGGACTTAAATTGTTTGCTATGAAATACCTATATGTAAATAAGTCCTGAATTAGTGAGGACTGAACAAAAGAATCGGCCATGATTACCAAATGAAGTGCACTGTTTTTTCAGTACTGTTTCAATACAATAATAAAATGTGGTTATTTTTCACCTGCCTATTCTGATTTACAGAGCACAGCCTTGAAAACCATATAATTTTTAGGACTTCTAATATGTGCACGCTTGCTAAAATAATTGAACATATGATCATTTGAGCAAACTGGTTGAGTTTTTTTTTTACACTAGAAGAGAACTGTAATGTGGTTGAATTTTGTCTCCAAAGGAATCTAGGTTCTGTTTTGAAATAAACATACTAGTTATTTTTTCGTGTGCGTGTTTTAGTATAGCCATGCTTGGATGTGTTTAAAAGGTCTTAAAATTTGGAGGCATAATACATGAAGGGTATTTTAAAGGACATGAATCTTTTGGATGATGTTTTGGTTCTTTTTTTCTTATATTCACTTTGAGTGCAGCAATTATGTTTCTCAAAAAACTATCAGTGCCATCTTCTCGATATTTTAAAACATTTTTGAACCATTCTTAAGGCATTTTAGGTATTATTATTAAGTCTGCCAGGATCAGTGGTGCTGTAGTGCGATTGATCAATTAGTTTAATGTTCTTACTGAGTGTGGAAGATATGTAGTGACAAAGCATTTGTAATAGGTGGTATTCAAACACACAACGAGCACAACATGCATGGCTTTATCGTGTATTATGATAATGATTTAAGTTGGAAATGGCAAGAATATGAAAACTGAACTTGAAATGTATTTTGCATTGAAGAATGGCAGTTAGAGCATCTCCAACAGATGGCTAACAGCAGTCCCAAAACTTCATTTAGAAATTAAAATAAAAACCAGGCCTCCAACAGGTTCCCAATTTTGCCGCATTCCTAATCCAGGTGCCAAATCGAGCCAAATTTTGGGCACCGTTCCACACTCCCAATAGAGCCAGCGCCGGAGAAAATTGGCCATCACGCAATCTCGTGGATCCTCTCATCTCCTCGCTCTCTCCGAATCCGCCACCCGCCAAGGCCTCCACGGCCAACTAGCCTGCTGCTGCTTCCCTGGGCACTGCATCGGAGCTCGCTCCAGGCCGGGCTGCCGGCCTCGTCGACCTCCTTCGGCCTCTTCGCGCCGCCATATCGGGTTTGTCCGCTGCACCGTTCCAGCATCGGGGTCGCTCGCTCGTCCGCAGCACCCAAGTCGCATCGAGGTCGTAGGTCGTAGCCCTCACCTCGTCGATCGCCGCATCAGGGTTCCTCGTCCAATGCACCTGCGAATAGTAAACTACATGGGTAAACTATTTGCATTCTGTTTACAATGCAAAGGAAATGAAATTCAATGCCGTCTTGTTAAGGGAAAAAATATAGTTGAGACTTGATAGTTGAGAGATGGAGAATGTTGGGAGTTGATTAGATCAATTCATTGTTCAACTTCAAGCAGATTAGCATACAACAACTTATCTAAAATATTAATAGGAAAAATCCTTTCTCTAACTTCTTATCTTAAATATTTCTTATGTCTAATCGAATCAAACACCTAATCATGAATAGCATACAGTCACTGGTACTGTTCAAGCAAATGGATGTTAATTCCTGCATATAACAAAAATATTTTGTTTGCTCTTACAGAAGGAGTTTCTTGACAAATATGCAACCTTCCTCAAATTGATTTCCAAAATATATCCCAGTGAAACAGTAATTTCAGTGAATGAAATGAAAGACACCCTAGCTTCCCTGTGACAACTTTGCTCTTGGAGCACGTCTACAAGGTACATGTTCTTTGATTTTTGCTGTTGTGCTTTTTACATATTAGTACCATTTGTACTTTATTGTAGGATGTATCGCATAATTATTTTATCTTTTTGGTCAATTGTATGTTTGAAGAAAATACAATTGAATGTGGTATTCACTAACATTATTTTGTCTCTTTTCAAAGACAGTATATAAGGCTTCTTTAAAACATATCAACTTTTTACCTGATTTCATCAGAACTTAAATTGTTTGCTATGAAATACCTATATGTAAATAAGTCCTGAATTAGTGAGGACTGAACAAAAGAATCGGCCATGATTACCAAATGAAGTGCACTGTTTTTTCAGTACTGTTTCAATACAATAATAAAATGTGGTTATTTTTCACCTGCCTATTCTGATTTACAGAGCACAGCCTTGAAAACCATATAATTTTTAGGACTTCTAATATGTGCACGCTTGCTAAAATAATTGAACATATGATCATTTGAGCAAACTGGTTGAGTTTTTTTTTACACTAGAAGAGAACTGTAATGTGGTTGAATTTTGTCTCCAAAGGAATCTAGGTTCTGTTTTGAAATAAACATACTAGTTATTTTTTCGTGTGCGTGTTTTAGTATAGCCATGCTTGGATGTGTTTAAAAGGTCTTAAAATTTGGAGGCATAATACATGAAGGGTATTTTAAAGGACATGAATCTTTTGGATGATGTTTTGGTTCTTTTTTTCTTATATTCACTTTGAGTGCAGCAATTATGTTTCTCAAAAAACTATCAGTGCCATCTTCTCGATATTTTAAAACATTTTTGAACCATTCTTAAGGCATTTTAAGGCGATCATAGAAAAATATTAAGTTGAGCTAGCGAGTTGAATACTAAAATCTTATGATGCCACATTTGATAGAGGTGGCAAGTATGTTGCGAGATCCCATTTAACCAATAGGGGTTTTTGTTTTCTCTTACCATTCTTAAGAAGGCATCCGAAGGTATCATGGTAGTAGTATTAGAGATATCAAAAATTTTAGAGAGAATCTACTATATACCTATATACCACTGACTTTAGTCCAGTTTAACGATATGCCACTGTTCTATAATATATGCCATCACTTTTTGCTTAACTTCTATCATCGTCAGTTATCCTCAGTTTGTACTGTTCATCTTTTTCTAATGATCAAAATACCACTGGGGACAAAAATCCCTAAAACCCAATTGCCATGCCCTGCCGCTTCAATAATTTAAATGTATAGATGGAAATATATAATCATGCTCTCGTTGGTTGTTACTTGTTCTGGTGAAAGCACTCACGCGTATAGCTGGAAAATACGGCCACAATTACACGTGCATGCAGGCTGTATCCGCGTCCACAAGCCCATGGCGGCCTACACGGTGACCTGTTGGTTTGCTCTGGCTGTTAGCTAACAGAAGCATGAGTAGGTGCATCCAGCACGTAGGTAGAAATGGTGAGCTTTCCTGGGAAATACAACAGGTACCTCGAGATAATGTGTCTGACAGTAAAATTTCTCATAACCAATAGTGTAATGTGACTACTTTTAGAGGCAAAATTTTGTTGGAAATACCATATGGTTTCGCCATTTAGTGAGAGGGCATGACACTACTAGAGAAAAACATGATATTACTAAATCCCAATTATATGTCAAGGCTATGCCCTTACAGTTAGTGGCGAAACTCAGAATGAAAATTATCGGGGGTTCCTTACATATCATAATACATATAATACTCTAATTTTTAAATTTTAAGTAACAATATAGTTAATATAGGCTAAAACAATTAGAGATGGAAATTCTACTGGTCCGGTGACCCCGGGTACCGGATCCCGAGTAGTTTAGTGTAGGAACGCCCCTGCTTACAGTTCGTTCAGAACCACCAAACATGATGTATAAATCATGTTTTGGGCATAATGGACGATGGAATCATTTATCAAACAACTAATAGTTTGCACCTGTGTTGAACGCGTCAATATGTGTATTAACTTCGTGGAGGAATGAAGCTTTTTTTAGCTACATGAGACGGGTGAAAGGTTATAGAGTATACAAGAACAATAGGCAAAAAAGGGCACACACATTATATTACACTTATTATTATTACACAGATCTTCTATAACACAGATAACCTAAATCTGAAATTGTGACAAACAGGAGGATAATGTATATTTTTTTACGGCACTGAACAACTCATAGGAGGATGGTGCAGGACGCAGGAAGAAGAGGAGGTGGGTACAAGAGACAGAGAGACAATAGGATGTTGCAGCATTGAAGTTTGACACCTCGCATCCTTGTTTGGGTGACCCCACACTCTCCTGACGATTGATCCACGCCTCTCCTTTCTTGATGTCTACCATTCCTCAAGTTAACTGTACTTTTAGAGGCAAAATTTTGTTGGAAATACCATATGGTTTCGCCATTTAGTGAGAGGGCATGACACTACTAGAGAAAAACATGATATTACTAAATCCCAATTATATGTCAAGGCTATGCCCTTACAGTTAGTGGCGAAACTCAGAATGAAAATTATCGGGGGTTCCTTACATATCATAATACATATAATACTCTAATTTTTAAATTTTAAGTAACAATATAGTTAATATAGGCTAAAACAATTAGAGATGGAAATTCTACTGGTCCGGTGACCCCGGGTACCGGATCCCGAGTAGTTTAGTGTAGGAACGCCCCTGCTTACAGTTCGTTCAGAACCACCAAACATGATGTATAAATCATGTTTTGGGCATAATGGACGATGGAATCATTTATCAAACAACTAATAGTTTGCACCTGTGTTGAACGCGTCAATATGTGTATTAACTTCGTGGAGGAATGAAGCTTTTTTTAGCTACATGAGACGGGTGAAAGGTTATAGAGTATACAAGAACAATAGGCAAAAAAGGGCACACACATTATATTACACTTATTATTATTACACAGATCTTCTATAACACAGATAACCTAAATCTGAAATTGTGACAAACAGGAGGATAATGTATATTTTTTTACGGCACTGAACAACTCATAGGAGGATGGTGCAGGACGCAGGAAGAAGAGGAGGTGGGTACAAGAGACAGAGAGACAATAGGATGTTGCAGCATTGAAGTTTGACACCTCGCATCCTTGTTTGGGTGACCCCACACTCTCCTGACGATTGATCCACGCCTCTCCTTTCTTGATGTCTACCATTCCTCAAGTTAACTGTTAACATCTGATGCTGTAGTTCCCAGCATCT
The DNA here is from genome assembly GCA_009805545.1 of Oryza longistaminata. Classification (NCBI taxonomy): domain Eukaryota; kingdom Viridiplantae; phylum Streptophyta; class Magnoliopsida; order Poales; family Poaceae; genus Oryza; species Oryza longistaminata. The sequence goes on along the minus strand of CM020182.1, from coordinate 9,310,590 downwards.
CCTCCTGTGTCACGTCCTGTGTCACGTCCTGATTCCCCTCCTTGCTTTAAAATTCATAAAATAAATCGTCCGAAGAAATGATTTTATTTAACCTAGAGCTAACTCCTCAAATTAATAAATGCAAATAATAATCGTAATCGGCATGTGGAATTTTTCTTGGATTCTACATGTCAAAATATGCTAACAAGATATGTAGTGGAATTTTCAGAGCCTTGAAAATAATTTTAACCAATTAAAATTGAGCACAAGCATTAAAGAATCCCTGGAAATCCTTTTATTTTCCTTTTTCCCTTTTTCATTTTTTCCCCCTCTTTTCTTCCTTTTGGGCCACCGGCCCATTCCTTGTCCTCCCCCTCCCCGAAGTCCATCTGGCCTCCCCACCTCCTCTCGGGCGCCGACAGGTGGGGCCCACCTGTCGGGTTCGCCCTAACCTCCAGCCGGAGGGGCGGCCTCCCTCCTCAACCGCCGCCCCGCCCTCCCCGCCGCCCTGGGCCATGTATCATCGTAATGCATGAACTTGCCTTTCTCTCGCCACTGATGAGACCCACCAACAACGTCACTTCGCAGAAACCATGGAGCGACCGAACAACGGCCGAGATCACACGGACAAACAAAGCACACCAAAGCGCCAAAACATGCCTATAAGACTACCTGAAACATGCAAAACCAAAACCATTACTTCTAATGGACTTCTATGCATTTCGTCATGCATTTACTGCAGACTCTCACGATGAACTTAAATCGACGGCACGCCTCGACATGAATTACGTTTATGATAATTTTAGAAAGATTACAATGTCGTCTTCTTACTATAAAAAGAAAAAGGCCCTTATGATTTTAGTGCGCAACCATAAAGGTCCCTATGCTGACCACCTATCAAAAGGGAGGCCGGTCAGGCACCCGCCATGTACCAGACCTAGACAGGCCCCCCCACTTGTCATAGCACTTCAAAGGCGCCGGTCTACTGTGCGACGAGTACCCGGACCGCCGGAAGAGGATGCCACGTGCGCGCCGACCGTAGCGGCCACTGTGGACGGCCACGCGGCGGCAAGCCCGAACGGCCATACAGACGGACGGCTGCAGTGGCTCGCGCGCTGGGCAGTGCACGGGTGGGCTCAAGCCCGGCCCGGGCATGCAGCGTGGGCGGCACTGCAGGACACCGGCGCGTGACTGCGGCGCAAAGACCGGCGGAGCGGCGGGAGCGGCGGGTATTGCGGCGACGCTCGGCGGCGCGACAAGAGAGAGGAAGTGAAAGGAAGGGAGGGAACCGATCCTCACCGGAGGGCTCGGCGCGCGCGGGGGCAGGAGCGACGGCGAAACAGGCGACGAACGAGCGACGGGGAGGACGACCGCGTCTATGGGCGGGACGAGCTCTATCGGAGCCAACCTAAGGAACAAAATGGCGAGGATATGTGAGGAGAACGGGTGGTCCCCACGATGGCAGAGTGAATTCGCCGGCTTCAAAGGCGGCGCAATGGTGGTTGCTCACCGGCGCGAGAAGAACGGAGCTACGGCGACGATTTGCGTCACAAACGCGAGCGTTGGACCGGGTAGTCAGCAAGGGCGAAGCTAGCGGTTGTGGCGGCGTGGTGACGACGCATAGGCTGCCAAGCAGGCGGCGAGCAGGTCTCGGAGAGTGGCGGCGGTGAGCGGCCGCTAGTGGATGTAGCGTTGTTGCGGCCGGGTGATAGAGGCTCAGAGAGAGTGCGGCGACAAAAGGAAAAAGAGAGAGGGAGGTGCGAGAGTACTTAAATAGGAGCAGGGGGAGGCGGTCGTGGCCGGGAGGGGCTCGATTTTGCCGGAGTTGTGGGGATGTGGGGCGGGAGGAGAGAGAGAGAGGCGGATTCAAATTTGAATCCGGCATCTCGCTGGGCCGCGGGCGTGAGCGGTCGGGTGCTGGGCCGTGGGCGCGGGGAAGGCGGCGGCGGCGCGGGAGGAGTGGGCGACGTGGGCCG
>CM020182.1:9292917-9306939 GCA_009805545.1 Oryza longistaminata | reverse complement strand
CTTTTTGCTTAACTTCTATCATCGTCAGTTGTCCTCCGTTTGTACTGTTCATCTTTCTCTAATGATCAAAATACCACTGGGGACAAAAATCCCTAAAACCCAATTGCCATGCCCTGCCGCTTCAATAATTTAAATGTATAGATGGAAGTATATCATCATGCTCTCGTTGGTTGTTACTTGTTCTGGTGAAAGCACTCACGCGTATAGCTGGAAAATACGGCCACAATTACACGTGCATTCAGGCTGTATCCGCGTCCACAAGCCCATGGCGGCCTACACGGTGACCTGTTGGTTTGCTCTGGCTGTTAGCTAACAGAAGCATGAGTAGGTGCATCCAGCAATTGGCACTGAACAACTCATAGGAGGATGGTGCAGGACGCAGGAAGAAGAGGAGGTGGGTACAAGAGACAGAGAGACAATAGGATGTTGAAGCACTGAAGTTGGACACCTCGCATCCTTGTTTGGGTGACCCCACACTCTCCTGACGATTGATCCACGCCTCTCCTTTCTTGATGTCTACCATTCCTCAAGTTAACTGTTAAACATCTGATGCTGTAGTTCCCAGCATCTCCTCCTGTCCTCATGAATTCATCTCATAATAATCTCTTCGTTTCAGTTCTTTCTTATGTCTGTTCTTCAAGGGTAATGCATTGCTGTGAGGGATCATGTATCTTCTATATACGGGGGAACAGGGCTATCCTAGCCGGTGGATGTTACGCGTATTTAGTAGGCAATATTATGATACTTGATGGAACATGCATGGCTATCTTATCCTTTTCATGTACTTATGAAAAATCTCAAATTAATTTGCAGTTGTTGCTGACTTTAATTTGGACAGCGTGTTCTTAATTAGATTAATCGGAAAGTATAATTGAGCTTAGATCGAACTAATTACCGATTAGTATATTGTTTGATTAATTAGTTGGCTGATTGCTGACGCCTTTTTTTTTTCTCAACACTATGCATTTATGTTAACGAAGATGTCGAAGATATGGTTACAAATATTTTTACGTTTAGCTAAACTCGTGAAATTCTTACTATCTAAAATTTGTCAAATACTTGGTTTTACAAACATGATATACATAGATTTTTTCGAAGAGGACTCTATATCTTAACAATACATTGTCCTAAACACTAATTTCAGATGTAGCGGGTAATGCAAAAAACTCGGTTGGCCGCTTTATTGTTGCATAAGAACATCCACAATATAGTGGGGAAGTAGACAGTAAGCAATAAATTATGTCTTCTTATCTGGTAGTATGCATTGCAGTATCTGGTAATAGCTACTATCAGATACTTCCTTCATTCAAAAGTATTAGACTTATTTTATTTTCTATTTTTTCTTAATCAGTTGTACATATTTGTAGTCTCCATATATTCAAGACTAAAATAAAATGGTTGATAGGAACCCGAGGAGATATGTTAATACTTATTGATTGCACGCACCAGGATGTCGTCGAGGTCCAGCTTATTGCACCTGATTGGGGCCACATGTGATTTTTGGAGGTTCGTGCATAAGCCAGTTGCATGTCCAAAGCGACCAAGGAGATCAGTGAAAGCTCACACATCTTCTTTATTCGGGTTTATGAAGACAGTCGCGTCATCAGTATACATGGATGTGCAGAAACGTACCGCTCTCCCTCGTAATTTGCTTATCGCCCCAAGCTTAGTGGCCTTGTCTCACTGGCGTTGAAGGGGGTTGATTGCTAGAATAAAGAGGAGATGGGATAGGGGGTCTCCCTTCCGAAGCCCTTTCTTGCTTGATTGCCCTTTCTTGCTTGATTGCCTCCCCCGGCATTCCATTCAGGATGATCTTTGAGGTGGATGAAAGAAGACCTGTTATCCATCATTATCATGAGACCATTGTGAATCTTCGTGTTCAACATGTCTGTTGACCAATAAGGATATTTCTGTTACACCCTAGAGAGAAAAAATAAGCATGTGTTGTGCTGCAGCAAGGATAGATTAATAAACTCACCATCAGCAGTAATTCTCTTAAAAGGAGTTAAACAAGATATGGAACTCACAGATGACAATGGAACATGACGGATAGAAGGATGCTTCCAATCATGCATGAAAAAATTGACAACAGATGTCACAGGCACACAGCTCTGCTTGACTTGTTGAGAAACAATTTCGAATCTCAGAATACAGCGTGACGCAAACAGCTTCCTTCAGTGTAGATGCGACAAGACAGTGAAGGAGTGAAGAACCTTTGGCTCCAATGACGTGTGCTCAAAACTGTACACAACTGGAATTTGCATAGGCATATCATGAGACATTTGAGCTGTGCCAGAATTCTGTTTGGTACAGTTTCCCCTCCATTCCTTTTCTTCTTGCAGCTGCACTTCGATCCTTGCGGGGATCACCACCCCGGAGCTCAAACGGGCCTAATCCATACTCCAGCAAATTTGGGCTATTTTTTTCCAAAATCAAAGCCCCATTTATGGGGCAATTCATTATTCATTCTGTAGAATTCTTCTGAGCAAAACGGAGGCTAAACAAAACCAAGCATTGTAACACCATCTTTTCAGTCAAGAAACATGTACATTAAGCAGGGAGAGACTGGTATCCGAACATATGGATTACCATTATTACAGGTGCTAAGGCGCCGTACCACCAATGATGGTAAAGATCTAAACTAATGACCAGCAGGGCATATATCTTCCAAGCTGCAAGAGGAAAAGTGCAAGGTGTAAAAAAAAAGAAGAAATACGATACAAGTTGAAACAAAAAATCTAGTGAGAGCGCACGCGGACCTTTTGCCCAGGAACTCAATGATGTCAGTGGTGACAGTTGATCTCTTGTTCTTCTCAAAAGCATGTGATGCAGCTTTCCTAAGTAGTAGAGAGCCAGCAATGCACCCAAGCATCATCGGATTCACGCTGTACCGCACCAATGCCAACGCAAATATTATTTAATATCATGGTAGTCAAGAGTGGTGGGAAACAGTGATTGATCATAACCTCTTCTCTGTAGGGTACTCATTCGTCAGGAGAAAGTGACGTGCCCATGATGCAAATACTGCAACACTACCACCAACAGTAAACCGGATAAGGTAAGAAACCAGCAAAAATGAACGTTGAATAAAAACACACTTTTGAAGTACTAATGCCAGAATTTTGAGCTACCATGGCATTGCTTAAGAATGGAACTAAACTATTACATCAAGCAGAGTTCTCATAGGTAAGTTCATGACCAGCACATATGCTTGCATATGAACGTGATTTTAGCTCACATTCAATAGAAGATTGTTAGCATTGAGCAACGAGTATGCAATAGTTATATGGTATTTGAGGATGATAAATAATTGAATAGCCAATATTTACAGAAACACAAAGATGATTGAACACAGTTATCAGATTCCCAAGAACCCATTGCATACTTATTGCATACTGGGTAATTATGCAGTGTGCTGTGACTGAAGCACACATTACAAAAGTGGTAGCAGTTAGTGCAACTGCAGGACCTTTATTTATTTTGAGGGCGGGATAATCAGTTCTTGTTAGAACAAAGTTCTGGTCATTATCTCATTGTTTAAGTTCAATGTTATCTTCAAAATTGAAGTTCACATAGCTAGTATTTCATGTTACCATAGCATGTGGTTTTCAAATCATCAAAGAACAAACTAAAACTGTATTCCTAGAAAAGTTTCTTTGTTATTTGTTTATGACGAACGGAAGGAAAATAAATGAGTCGATCCAAAACTGAGTACTTTCAATTTAAGCACTGGTTTTGGCAGTAGCAAAACATGGAGGTAAAGGTTATGTTGGGGCATATGTTTGATATGAAGCGTAGAAAGCAGCATGGGAAAAAAATTCCAAAGAAAAGGAGCAGAAATAACTACAGAAGGAAACACTCAGCACCACATTGGCAACAAACCTTCCTGAAAGAATGTCACCTTGACCACCACATCTCCTTGGGGAACCAAAGGTACTTACTTGTGTTACTGAATAAAACAACCATACCAAATAGTTAAGAGATATAAAATCTGGTGAAACCAATTATAGTTTCACCAAAATTTGAAGTAGCCAAAGAATGTTTCTAGTATACCAGTTTTGCCATCACTGATTATATCTGCTTTTCCTTTCCGCATGATGGTTATGCCACCGATTCTGTTCAACAGAATCAGAAAACATCACAGATGACCAGTGAAGAATAAATGATTGCAATGGTTATGATCATACTTTTGGCATAGTGCAGTAAGTTGTTCAGAAGCGTTTTCCTCATTTACTTCACAGTTAAGAACCTTCTGGACAAGACGTTTGTACTCGTATACATTTGGTGTTAGGATGGCAAGCAAGTTACCCTCAACAAGACTAAGGTTATTGGTTATAAGGAAAAGGCCATCCTGCAGATCACTAAAAAATATCAAGTCCTGTTCATAATTTATAATTTCAAGTATGTTTTTTTTTTAAAAAAAAAAAAGTCAAATGGTACCCCGTCAACGACTGTTGGAATATTTGCCTGCCGTGCATGTCTCATGATATTACTTACACAGTCCTACAAGTAAGATATGTCAAAACAAACATAAGCTGACAAATTTGAATACTATCGTAAGTACTTAGGGCAAGATGGCATGATCTCCATATAGGAGATTAGACAAATAGATGACATGGGACATTAATACAAAAGAGAAATTTCAGTTCCAATTGAAAAAAGTCATGCATGGTTAAAACTCCTCCACACCTTCAAAATGAAGCTACCATTTCTAGCATGGAAAAAGTTTCAGGACTGAGGTTGTCATCTACATAGACGCATTAACCATATGAAACACAAGGTCCTTACTATCAAGGAACTTTATAATTTCAAACTGTAGATCTTCAGAAATACAGGATGAGTTATCAACACCAATCTGGTCTATCCTTGGCCCTGGGAGCTACTAATGCAATTAGGAATGGAGGTAGACACAGTTGCAACAATGCTTGACCAAAGGTGCAAACTGAAAATAAAATATGTTCGAAATATGGTTAGTTTCAAAGGAAGAGAAAACAAGAATTATGACAGCAAAGATGTTTTCAACTGTCAATCAATATAATTAACTATCTTAAACTGTATAAAACGCAAAGGTAGCAACAAATAAGACTAATGAAGAAGACCTCAACAGGACAGAGATAGTGGTTATACTCCAGAAGATGTTAGGTATGTAAGCTGACCAGAAGAAATGAGTCCCTTCCAAGGCCAGGACCAACAACGATGCAATCAAAGCGCTCCATCCACTTTGCTACTTCTGTGAGAATTCTAGAAGAAACAGATTCTCTCTCACCATCGCTGTGCAGTAATTATAAAGTCAGATTCTCGAAGATGATGTTGTGATTATAGTATAAACGGCAAAGATAAATACCATGAATGTTACCTTACACTGTAAGATTCCTCTAGTATTGGATGTACAATCAGCTCAGGGCTATAACTCTTTATTACCGTTGCAGCATCTCTTGTGCAGAAAACATGTGAGAGATCTGCACCCTGAATAACATCATGTGAACTATTTGTACTGTTGTGTAATTTATGGAATGATACATTTAGATGATACTGACAACTTTCAAGGCAGAAATCGCTGCAAAATAGGGAGCACCAGTGTACTCACGACATCCACCAATTACAGCAATTTTCCCTGGGAAATGTATCGATAATTTGATATGTAAGTAAACTTAAGGAATCAACAGGAAAGTAATTTTCTTTGGGAACATGCAACAATATCAAACTGGAAAATACAGCTCACATCTTCATAACAACATGTGACTGTCCATACAGGACTTGATATGTTTCTGACTGCATACACCAGTAGAAAAGTTACTAGACATGGACAGTATCACATTTTCTTGTAGATTATACACTACAAATATGAAGACGACACATGCTTAGTGGTCGGATCAAAATTCTTGTATCTGTGTAATCTTACTGGATGCTCTTTAGTAGCAAAGTAATATCACAGAAAAATCTTGAACTCTACAAGAGCGCAAACCTTTTCAATAAGTGAATTCTACACCTCAGCAAAATCATTTCACGCCACTGTAAAATCTTCCTTTCTTTATAGCTTCATAATAACATAAAGGAATTTTAAATCATGCCGAGAAACAACGAACAGCGCAAACGTAGCACTAAACTCATCGCCGATCAAAACACCCTTATGCGAACACTGTCCTATCAAACAGCGATGCTAACCCTGAATATCCACCAAATTGTGTTCCAGTACACGATTCATTACGAAGCAGTGGCTGCGTAGTGCTGCTCCAGTTCGCCTTAGTTAGCAACCCCAGTCTCAAGAAGTCCCCCGCACGGCCTCTCTAGCCCCAACAATCCGAATAAAATCCCTCTTCTTCGAGTATTATCTACATATCCCACCAATGGGCTCCCTACGGAGGCAATCCCGCAAACACAGAGCGCGCATCATCAGCAACACCACAAACCCGAAATCCACCACCCCGGAGCGCGCACGAGAGGGATAGGGGTCGCGCCGGCTCACCTGCCTGGCCCTTGTGGCGCGCGCGGTCGAGCGGCGGGGTGATCCGGCGGACCACCGCCTCGGCGTCCGCCTCGTAGACCGGGCCCGACGCCGACATCGCGTTGACCCGAATGGAGGTCGACGTCGAGGGGGAGGGGGTAGGGGGAGGAGAGCAGGCGGCGTTGCCGGGGAGGGCGGCGCAGGGGGAGGGGGAAAGGGAACGGAGGAGGAAGAGGCGCCTGCGGAAGGCCGGTGAGGCGGCCACATGCGGCCGCGGTGCTGACCTGCTGCTGATGCCCGCGTGAGGGCAGTGGTTTCGCATTTTTTTTCTATAGGAGAGCGGCGCCGCCGGAAAGTAGTAGAAGCGCCTGCCGTGGCAACCCGATGGATAAACGGCAGAATTTCCTTCGTTTTTAAGAGATTTAAGATTCTATAAAAAGCAGCCGGTTGCTAGTCAGCTTTTAAGAATTATAAAAGCTGGGTTTCTCAGCTTCTGCCTCTAATTTATTTTCTGGATTCTGCAACTATATTTCCTTAGAATTTAGATCAAAACTGGCTTGTTTGGCACTATTAGAAAAAACATTTCTGCAGGCGGCAAACAACGGTCTTCCTAGGCAGACGCCCGGCCCACTTGTAGGCAAAGGCGACCGGTCCGTCTAGGAAGAATATTTTCGCAGACAGCTAGCCGCCTGCGATAATTAGGGGGCTTCCTGGAAAAAAAATTGGCACCAAAATTTAAAATCTCCCGCCAATTTTTTTATTAATGCTTAATCAATAACGGTACAACTGATTACTTTATTAATACATTAATATTGTTAGTCATAAATGCATATATTGCATTAGTGAAAAGTGTCGTCATGTATTTACAATATTTTTTACAATTGTCATTTCAAATGCACATTTACAATTTTATAGCATCGAGTTGTTCCACTCTGGAAGAAACTTGTAATCATCACTTGTCGCTAGGTTTCCTTCTAGGTCGAAGAACTGTCATCTTTATGACAGGACTCGCAGTGGATGAAGTGGCAGAGATCTCTATGTCTTCATCGTCAAAGTTTATTTGGAGCTCGATTCTAGGCAACTGCATCCACGAAAGAAACAAGAATATATTAGTATATCATTTAGATGTGTAGTTTTCCATTGGACTTATATGTTTGAGTTGAGATACTTACATCCTCTTACTTAGTCCTGTACCTCCCATTAACCCTGAGGTAATCGCAGGTGTAATAACCGTAGAGGATACTGCCTCGAGGTCACTTGTGACACTTCATGGCATACACATAGGATGAATTCGTTAAACATTGTAAGTAAAAGAATTTAAATATATTAAGTGTGCGGAGTATTGCCGGCCAGTATGTATGCACTAGCAACTTCTCCCTTGTTTGCAGTTGTTCTCCACCCTTTACCTTGCAGTAGTTGTACGCACTGTAGGATTTCGATATTAGTTAGTATGAAGGTGGAGGTTCAATTATAATTCATGAAAAGTAGACACGCATCGATTAGAAATCACCTACTATTGTAAGATGGTTAGAAATTGTCTGTATGTCTTGTGTTCATAATCAAGGGGGTCCAGGACCACAACGCTCCCGTACATTGGGTAGAGCAAGAAACATATATAACGATCGCTAAATAGTAACGATGTTGCAGTTAGTCACGGTTGATAATGTCACCGTATGTTGGGTTTGACAGATACTTGTTGGATCCAGATAACCGATGGGTTCCTTGGTTTTCTCAACATCCATGTATTGCATCCTACCAAAAAAGCTTGTTAATAATAATCAAAGACTTTTATAGTGTAATTATTTATTTGTGTATAAAAATATCGTTACTCACAGCCTCAAAGGCACCACGCAGCAACAAAGTTCACGTCCATCTTTTCCTGATGATAGATGCCACGAAGATCACCGAAATCAAGCCACAAGAGACCATCGTCGGCCATGAAAGCATCAGGCGGTGGTCAAACGGTTAATGATATTAGTCCTTTCTTGCTGGTGTCCATGTACTATTTGTGTAGCCTTCTTATCTCCCATGGACCTTCTTCAAGTGCATAATCCAGCCAAAAGGCTTTGCCATTTTCATATATATCCGGGCAATCAACTGTTGGAAAGTATTTTGGGCTGGCAAGTTGAGCGGCCTTCTTCTCATCATCTTTTCTCTCCTTGGGACTTTTTTACCACCTCTAAAAATGGAAACCATATACTTCTCCTTTTTCCTTGTCTTTAGACTTGGAGTCGTGGCTTCTGACCACTTGAGGCACGTCGGACTTTGAGGTGATAGTGTCATCGACTGGGGCACTCTTATAAATGTTCCTAAGTCGCCACATGTTACTATCTAATCTCACCATTAATTTTTACTTAAATTGGTGGATCTGTTATTTTATACCATTAGATCAGTTCAATTATTACAAAGTAATAACTTCCCCCTATTTATACGATACACACTACTACTATACTCTTGTACGTACGTACGATTGAAAACCAAACAATAAAGCTAACCTATTGTTCACCAAGAGAACCCATAGGAACAAAGATAAAACAGACAGCCAAAAAAAAATGTACATCCATAAAAAACGACGGTCTTTAAAATATGATTTTAGATAAAAATATTTTACTTCACAAATATAAGTATATATAGTTAAACTAAGATCTATAATAAAAATATAAAATATCCAATCAATATTCTTTAAGCTATCTTCCAAATTTATTTTTAAATTATATATCTAATTTGTGATCCTGTTGTATTACATTAGTTCAACTATAGAAGTTGTATTGTGGTCCTAAATACATCACGACATATGGGGCTAATATATAATAGTTAGTTGTATGATAATTTTCAAAACATTTGCATCATATTTTAGGGGTTGGAATATCACTTCTCAAATATACAACACTAATTTAAATCTACAAAGTAAAAAATGAAAACAACAAAATTTAATTGTGTTTTCAAAGTAGATCTGATTAAATTATAATATGTTTGAGACTAAAATTCTCAAATGTTTTTTTTATATTTTCAGAACTGTTTGATTGGTATTTGAAAACTGATTAGCATACATAGTACATACTCCTTCCATCCCCAAATATATCAACTTCTAACATGCATAAATTATCCCAAATATGATAACTTCATCAATATTCTCTTCCCAAATAATCGCAACCCTCCACTATTCATTTTTTCGACATACATTCACTTTCAACCAATCAAAACCTCTCCCTATTTAATTCTATCTACTTTATTAATAGCCATGTCCAACTCAAGAACTTATATTCTGGGACGAAGGTAGTAGATATGAAAAAAAATATCAAAAATATTTCTAGCCAATGAACTTTCTATAATGCAACCTCTTAATCCATCATGAGATTTATGATCATACTTTTATTCCTTTGCCAAATAGTTTTGACATAAATAAACAATGAAGTAGCATGCGCAATAAAATAATCATGATATAATTTCTTATACTTAAGGATTTTCAATATGTTAGACATAACTGATGGATATATATAAGAAAATCCACTGGCATGACTATAAGCGTACTCCAACTGATTAGTTGTTGTAAATAAGTTTAGAAAATAAATACATTCTTCAAATTAGTAAAAGTGTCTCATATGGCTATGAACAATTGGTGTTGAAAACAAACTAGGCGCTAAACTATACATATAGTCAAAATATAAAGAATAATATGGTGCTCTGGATATTATCGTGGTAGTATGACTAGCTATAATTTTTTTTAATATCGTAGAGTGATTAACCTCGCTCATTTTTAAAAGAGAATACTCTATCTATATCTAAAAATTTGAGTAGTAATGATCAACACCATAAACAAATTATGTCTACTCTATACCACAAATCTACTTAAAACATTTAGAAAAACTACTTTGATCACCTCCACCTTCTCTTTGTCCTTCACTAAAGGGTACCAAACATGGAAAATAGTGTTTACTACGGTGTCATAAGTATAGCATGAAACATATGCCTAAATGAAGGCGGCCCCAATGGAGGCAACCATTGCTAATAGTACTCAACCTCATACTTACCGATGTAATACTCCATAATCGTGCGATAACAAATTAGGCATTAAAATTATGCTGCAAGCTGGTCTTGAGGAGCATGGCTACATGTTTCAAGGCAATAGAGAAAGAAAGTCTTGGAGGCTATGATGGGCTTCACCCATTAGAGTAGCATTTCTATTTAACTTTAATGGTGCTATCCCATTAATGGATAGAAGCGGTAGTATTTTTACAATATCTATATTCTATAGTGAGACATGAAGCTTAAGTAGTGGATATTTTAGTGTATTAATGATACATTAGTTTTATATTATTGGTACATATGCAGTTCACTTAGCTTTTTAAAGCATAATAAGTAATGGTGACAATAGGAGAATTTATATGTTACTCGGTCAAAATGTTTTCTTTTAGTTTGAGAGATATTCTTCTTATTTAATAACATTTAAATGGAAATGGCGGGATGTAACTTCTTTTAGCAATGTTTATATAAAACATTTAATAAGAAGCCCACGTATCTGGCACGGGCTTTCTTCCTAGTTGGAGATTAAAGCTCTTTTTAACATATTCATTTCCATGTGGCTGTTCAATTTTGTGGAAGTACTCGTTCACAAATCAAAGTTACAAAAATGTATTTATATTTAGAAAGCCTGGACTACGCAGATTCAGGACCCTGACATCTTTTAATCTCAAGGAGAAAGGGGACGAGAAACTGTCCAATGTTGCACGTACACTGTATACCATCGATGAGACAAACCCTGGTTTCCGTGCCCAATGTTTGACCTTCCGTCTTATTTGAAAAAATTATAAAAAAATTAAAAAGACAAGTCACGCATAAAATATTAATCATGTTTTATCATCTAACAACAATGAAAATACGAATTATAACCAATATGGCCCGCAGGCTCACTGGATATCTGTTCCGGCCCAACTGAAATGATGGGACACATATGACTCACTTGGGTGGTGTTTGAAGATCAGGCCATTCCTAACCCTCATTGTCATCAATCCTCCGTAACATCCAGTATACGCCTATAGCATTAAATACGTTATCACATAAGTAAAAATCTAATGTGGCAAAAGAGTTAATGAGAAGAGAGATAAAAAGATGGAGGAATAATTTCTCATTCAAGAAACTGCCTCAACACAATAACCAAGAATGAAAACAAAAGTATATGTAGATAAAAGGAAAAAGAAGAGAGGTGATTGAATGAGAATTTAATTTGAAGACACCATCCCTTGGATATACAGTTGGCGAGTATGAAAACTAATTGATAGTTTTTGGGTTGAGGATGGCGTCATGAAGATAAAGATTAAGGCCTTGTTTCTTTCAGCTTAGATTATTGCACTCTAGATTATTGAGCGAGATTACTGAAATCTGGAGGCCCCATCATTTGGCTTTTTCTATAATAAGCCAAAACGGCTTATTAGGGAATATAAATGAATTTGTAGGTAAAACTTTTACATATGTTTTCTCGGTGACTTAAAAGTCAATTCTGAAAAAGAAACTATGTTGAAAATATCTTAAAATCAATATCAAAATTAAGTTTGAAAATTTAAAATTTGGCTTTTTCTTTGGCTGAATAGGCCATCCGATAGGAGTCTGGATTATAATAAGTTAATATAAAATAAGCTATGATGGTTTGTTTTTCTGGATTATTGGAGGCATAGATTACTGGATTTGAAATGCTAATGTCTATAATACCCTCAACTATTTTGGATGTATTGTTCATCCATTTGTCATTGTATACAATAAATACATAATTTGAAATAGCTAAAAATTAATGTCATATATTAATAAATAAAACTTCCATGAACGAGGAATCGTTAAGTCACGGAGGAGGATGAGAAGGAGATGGCTTCGGCGGCGTGGCTTGGAGATGGAGATGGATGTGCCAAGAGGATGAGGAGATGACACGCGGAATAGAAGAGGAGCCAATGCGCGTGCAGCTGGAGGGAAGAGAAGGTCAACGTGCGTGTTGAGTGGGAAGGATGGAGCCTAATTTGTTCCGTTCCATAGCAAAGGTGGGTGAGTTTTTAAAATATAATTGGGCAGTGGGTTTTTAGCCATCCAATAATATAAAAATTGCATCTCCAAAGTGGATTACTAGATTGTACTAATCTAGCTTGTAGATTATAATAATAGGTACTTGTTTGTTTTAAATTACTCCAAATAATACTGTCAGGGTTATGGATACCACATACTCCTACCTGATAGTAGTTGACTAAATTTCGGCAGGACCCACCACATACCATGTATTATACGGAAATAGTCTTCGGATATAGGAGGAGTTCCGGATAAGGAAAGACAACTAGGGTTCTACATGGAAATGACAAGAACTACTCGGATTGTATCCATATTGGTTTCTCTAGTTCTATTTGGACAAGGGGACACCTATGGGTATAAATACAAGACCCCCTAGGAGGAGAGGGGACACAAAACAATAGATTAACATACAAGCCAACATACGCCAAGACAAGCCGCCGGATATCAACATCGGAGATAAGCCTAGTAGTCCCCATACGGTACCTACGACTACCGTCAAGAGGGATCTAATGCTGTCTATGATCTCGCCAGACACGGATTCGAGGAGAAATACTACTCTGTTGTCGACTACGTGTCAGCACTTCAGACCGCCATGTCGACAACAGATAGATAGGCTACCCCAAATATTGTACTGGTATGATTATGGTAAATAAGAGCAACGACCGGCTTCGGCCAACAGGAGTAGTGTTATTACCTGATAATTCAGGTGCCCGAACCTGTATAAAAATCCTCGTCTCCATCTTTTTTACTATAATCTCGCATATATTCTAGTACCAACGATCCCCATACTATGTAAATACCGGAATCACGACATCAAACGTCGACAAATACATATTATAATAATCTTAAGCTAAAACAAACAGGGTCTAAGTTAGCGCACGTAAAATGGAAAAGCTATTAGCACATGATTAATTAAGTTTTAATTATTACAAACTTGATAAATGGATATATTTGATATTTTCACTACCACAGAAAACCACATCAGTGCTAGTTGGGAACCCCACATAGGAGCCGGTTTTCCCAACCGGCACCATTGAGGCGCGGTACTAATGTGAATATTCAAAGTTACCTTTGAGGTCGCAAGAATAAAAAAAAAAGGGGCTCGATGCATCGGCATCGTGCCGTTCCTCGTCACCCTTAGACCACCGTCAATCCAAAGCAAATCACAGAAGTTTCACACACGAGACCACCATCAATCCAAACTAAATCACAAAAGTTTCACACTGTAACCATCGATCCATCCAAGACATATCCCTTAAAGAACAAATCACAGAAGTTTCACACAAATCACAGATGAAAAAAGCACAGACCACAAATCCCTCAACAATTTCATAGAAACAAATTACGGTTGCCGATACGTCGCCGGATTTGTTGCGGCAGCCGCCGCCACCACCACTCCACCCGCCGACGCCGACCCAGGATGCAGCTCCGCCTGTCGTCGCCACCCGGCCGCCGTCGAGGTTGGATCTATCGCGGGAGCCGCCGCCACCACCGCTCCGTCCGTGGGAGCCCGCCGTCGCCACCCCGGC